>CM048655.1:15525805-16063305 GCA_026413185.1 Pueraria montana var. lobata
AAGAATTATGCACCTACTCACAAATTATACAAATCAAGAATCCAATGAAAAGCATGCAAGTTAGTTATTTCTCCTAAAAATACCTAAAAACATGAAAATAGCTAAACTAAATGCAAGGTATGTAATATCAACTAGAAACATGCAAATATACTTAAAAACATATGCAACTAAAAGTAAAACATAAAAAAGTAAAACAAAAAATAGGTAGCAGGGTAATTTCCTCCTTGCTACCGAATACTAGCCACCTACGTTTGGTTAAAAAAGAAGCCTTTTAAAACAAGCAGTATACTGCTCGGTTATAATTAACATGTTAAAAATTCCAAAATATTGTCTCACTTTTACTTGTATTTATTACTCATCGCATTTTGCAAATGCTATTTCACAAACCGATCGACGTTCATTTGTATTAGGTGAATTAAAATGGTTCATTGGTATTATTCTAAGTACAAAACAAAGAAGAAAGTGCTAAAGAAAAAGTTCAATGCTTCATTAATTAAAAAAGAAGATTAGAAAACATTCTTAGTGAAAATTAAGAAGGCTCTAATGGCCAAGATACATCAAGTTTAATTTGCTGGAGGGTTTTGGTTCACAGCATCTTTGACGTTCTCCTCCTTATCTTCCTCATTCCCCTCAACATCACCCTGAGTGTGTTCGGTTTCACCATTCGGAATCGGCTGTTGGAAAGGATTTTCAAGAATGGCATCTTCAAGAATATCATCAATAGGTACAAGTCGACCTTCATATACATCATTTTCCATGTCAAAAACCGAGCGGTCAGGAATGTCAAAAAAATAAACAGTCTGCCAAAGAGCATGATGAAAACCAGCCTCATATTAAGCATAAATCTTTTCATGTGCAGTTGCCGTCACCTTCTCTTTGGCAGCACGTTCGACATCTCTCTCCTTTTCCATGTTAGATAACATAAGTTTCAAACCCTTAATCTCATTAGCCTGCAACTGGGCATCTTTTTTGGCTTGAATACTCTTGTCCTCCAACTCCTTCAACTCAGCCAATGATAAACCGAATTTTGATTGTATTTTGATGCCATTTTCATACATTTTGAATATATTTTATTGGCAAAACTCACTATTTGGTGTTAGTTGATGCAAGACAGGTAGTCAAGAGGCTTTATGAGGAAAAGAGTTGAAAATTGCACTTTTTGGAGCAAAAATGCCACTGTCTGGAGGACCAAGAAAAAAGGCCAGAATTTAAGTAACGCAAGGACCATGGCCATGGTAAATTGACCATGGTCATGCTAGTTGCATAGTAGAATTGGACCTTGAGTACCATGAAGGACCACGACCGTGGTCATTTTACCAAGGCCGTGGTAAGTTGCGTTGTCAGCCCATTTGAATTTTAAATTATTATAACTAAGGGATGAGAAACCTTTTTATTTTTTTTTATCTTTTGTTCTATTTTGAAAACTGATGGTTCTGAGTGAGAAAGAGGTCCTGTGAGAAACTTTGAGTTGTGGTAGGACGTAGAGAGCACCTTGGGAATCATCACTGTAAAGTTTCTTCCTCTTTGTAATCTTTATGTCTTCTTTTGAGTTTTCTGGCTTTATCATGAACATGAGTGGCTAGTTCCTCTTAGCCCGGATTGTGATGTAACTTTACCTTTGTACCTCGGTTCTTCTCTTTTAATAAAATCCTCGATGTTATCCAATTATTGTATCACTTCACCGCTTTTACTGATTCTTAGAACTGATAAGTCTAAACTTAAATTAATCTCTTGTCTATGATCAATTGCTTGCGGTTAATTGAACTGTGAAGTGATTGAATTCATACAATTTGCACGATCAAACCTATTGCATGAATTTCCAGTAGATTAACCTTGTTAATCAACCTTTTCGAGATTCATCATTTTCCCTAAATTAATTGACCTATGATCAATTGGGAATTAAATTAGGGGAAACAACGTTATTAAACTATGATCAATTGTTAGTAGCGATTCTAAGAGGTCACTGGTAATGACTTATTTAGGGATTTTATTGAGATTAGAAATGGGGGAAAATGGGTACATGTAAAATCACAATCCTAGGCTTCTCTATTATAATTGTTTTCACATCAATCTTCCTGCTCTGATTCTCTTTCTTTTGAAAAGAATAATTGAACATCATTCCTCTCAATTTGGTTTTAAATTTTGGATTGCTTAATTATTTGTGAAATTAATTACTTGGGAACGTGACTGGTCCTTTGGGTTTGATATCCGGACTCCTACAGTCCACTGTTACTACTGCGTAGGGTACGCTTGCCCTTTGCGAACACATTTTACGCATCAAGTTTCTGGCACCGTTGTTGGGGACTAATTGTGTATTCCTAGATAATTTGTTTTGTGAAAATTAAGCAATTCTTGTTTATATTGTGCATAGTTTTGTTTCTATTTTATTTCTTTTATTTTAATTTTTCTCTTTTTGTTTAATTTCTGAATATTTTTTTTATTTTTTTTGAAAAAAAATTGTTTATTTTAATTATTTATTCTCTTTTGCCAGTTGCGTTTTAATCCCTCTTCATGTGTTGATAGTTTATGCTAACCAGATCCCAGAGGCCAGAGCTTGTGGAAGAACCTGAAATTGAAAAACTTGCTTGCAGGAACATAGCATAACAGAAAAGGAAAGTGATGGCTGAAGAGAGTGATCCACCGGTGGAACAGTCCCTGTTAGACTATCTCACTCCTCAAGTGGGGATAGCTAACAACATCTTATTGCTAGATCTAGGGGATGCCAATTTTGAATTGAGACATGGCTTCCTCCAGATGATAGAAAGTAATCAATTTAATGGGCTGGCTACTGAGGACCTGGTGGAGCACCTGAGGAGATTTCTGAGGATGACCAACACTGATAAATATCCTCGGGTGTCCGCTGAATACATCAGGTTAGTTACTTTTCCATTCTCACTTACCGGGAAAGCTCTGAGTTGGTTGTGCTCACTTCCGGCCAATAACATCACCACCTGGGAGCTGTACACTAGCAAATTTCTCCAGAAGTTCTACTCTGTAGTGAAGACATATCAGATTCAAAGAGAGATAGGCAACTTTGTCCAAATGGAGCAAGAGAGCCTGTCAGAGGCATGTGAGAGATTTCAGGAGCTACTCCGGACCTGCCCTCACCATGGTTTCAGCCAGTAGAGGGTCATTCAGATATTCTATGGAGGTGTGTCCAGCCATTACAAGACAAGCCTTGATGCTTCTTGTAGGGGCTCTTTGATGAACAAGTCACCCACTGAGGCTACAAGAATCATAGAAGCCATGGCCTCAAATGCCTATAACAACACTGCAGATAGGCGAATCATGAAGAGGGAAGTGAATCAAGTGGAAGCCGGAACATCTAGTTCAGACATCGACCAGAAGCTGGAGAAGTTGTCTAAGCAGATGGAGACCGTGATGAAAGCATAGGTACAACTTCTTACTGTTGCTCTTCCACCACCCATTTGTGATAAATGTGGGGAAGCCCATAGAGGAGAATGCCCTGTGAGTAATGTACTTTCTCAAGCTATGGAGGAGGTAAATTATGCCGGTGGGAAGAGTGCATAATATGATCCCTACTCCAGCACATTCAACCAAGGATGGAGGGATCATCCTCACCTTTCTTGGAGAGACCAGAAGGACCAAGGTCCCAGGCAGGAGCATAATCAAAATGTGTATAGGCCTCCACATATGCAAAATCAGAGGTCAAGACAAGAAAAGAGAAGGCCGTCACTGGAGGATGTCATAATGCAATATATAGCCAAGAGTGATGAGCGCATGATGACTATGGAGTCTCAGCTTTCTAGCATGCAAGCTTTGCTATCCCAGAGAGCTTCTGGTACCCTTCCTTCTCAAACTAAAGCTAATCCTAAGAAGGAAGAGGCGAATGTTGTAACACCCTAAATCCGGGTTTACATGTATTTGCATTTTAAACTCATTTTAATTTCATAGACGTGCTACTTTATTTAATTCTCCTAAAAGAGAGAAGAGATTATTTATTCATTTTACAAAGCGCCAAAGTTTGTTTAATTTCGCAAATCAAATGTAATTGTAAAAAGGTAAGTTGGAATTTTGCCAAATTGTTAAAAAAAAAAGTTCTATGTAAATTTTAGGTTCAAAAGTTGTGTTCCACTAAGTAATTAAAACAGGTTATTTACTTTCGCAAGAAACTAATTTCAACATCTTTTCAAACATAAATGGGCACTTAATTTTGAATTAATAAAATAAAGAACACGAGATAATTTGGTTGGTTATCAAGTATACACATATGCATAAAATGGAGAATTTCATACATCAAAATGTTTTTCGGAGCAATAGTAACATATATACATATACACATTGCTCAAGATATATACCAAATGCATAGGGTAATAGAGTATGAAAACTGAATATACATAGTAAAATCTGAAACCTAGGTCTACCCTATACAAATACATAAAAGGGAAAAACCTAGTCTCAGAGCAGTCATCTCTAAACCAAACCCTGCATGTTAGACTAATCCAAAGAAATAGGATAGTGGGGGATCTTTGACAAGCTTTGAGAAGAAATCTAGTGGTTATCGTCTACGAGATCCTTCACAGAATCTTCCTCAAAGTTCTCCAAATCCTTCGTAAAAAAAAAAACCTTGACTCATTGTCCCTTAAGTTCACGACTAGCAGCGGATCCCTTTGACTGACTCTCACCTAATTACGTCTCCAATTCTTTGACATAAGAGGGGTTCGGCGAAAGGCGGGAAGTGTTGGTCCAATCGTGAACTCCTCGGATGGTGTGGCATCGGGAACAGTAGCGGGTATCGATGAACTCTTCAAGGACACTCCAAAGAGATGGATGATGACGAGAGCGACGAAACTGATGAGGATAGCCCCTTGTGATCTCCACAGGTACTACCATCAGCTCCTAAAACAAAAACGTAAGGGTGAACTCTTCGCTTCATCAAGCAAATCACACAAAAACGACTTTAAAAGTCACACACAATCCTACTAACCATTGCGGGGTGGTTATGTAACGTTCACACTCGGAACCTACTCGTTTCCATGACTTTTATCTGTAAACTATAACACACTGACCAGCTGCCACTGGAACTCCCAAAACTCAGTGGTCTTACATTCTTGTGAGTTGAATGACTGTTGGGAGTACACCCTCACCATGGTACAAGGCGGGCTCTCATCAATCGAGAATTTTTCGTGGTTATGTCAGGGTTGCCAAGTCGGCTATGTGCATGAAATGTCACAACTCGACGCCTACCCTTCAAGGTTATAATGCCTCACGATCATTTCCCAGGTACCAATATGTGGTCATTCATACTCTAAGGATTGACTCCTCAAACACTCTCTCACAAAGCTTTATCCATACTCATCGTGTGGGTTTCTGCTGCCCATGGTACATGACGGGATGAATTGACGCCAAGCCAAGACCCTCATTGGCTCCAAACAAAATACACACACACACACACACACACACACACACACACACACACACACATATATATATATATATATATATATATATATATATATATATATGAGACCGTCGTCTCCATCACCTCATAGGTGAACACATCATTCGATCATCGCCTTCATCACTAACAATTTTCTTTCACTGTTGAAAATGTCCCACGTGACTCTCTTCGCAATTCCATTGCTCCGCTGTACACACGCGTCTCCGTTGCACGACTCTTGAAAAGCACACTTTCACAACACGCATCACAAAATCTTATTGAGTTTTATTCTTGCCTTCCCCTCTCAAATTCAAAAGTTTTATTAATCAGTAACTTACCAATGATTCCTCTGCGCAAGGGTCCTAGAATATTTATCTAAGTCCAAAGCACAAATTAAAGAGTTCATTTATTATGCTTATAAAATAAATAAATTCTTAAGTCTAAATCAATTGTTCTCGCTGTTGGAATTTATATTATTATTGTTATTGCTGGTAAAATTTTCCCGGATTACTAGGACATTGTCCTAGTCCACATAAGCACTCGCATTCGAGTCTTATGCTTATAGATCACAAACATCACAGAGAATTTCAATTGACACTACAGTCCACGTGACTGTACCACAGAGTGTTTCAAAAAGCATAATCACACACAGAGAGATGCCCTAGGTTCACATTCCAAAGGTCTTACAATCGTTTAAGGCAAGGGTCAAATTTACCCACTGCCTTGCATGCACACATTTACAATTAATTCACACATTCAAATATATCATAATTCAAATATCACATATCAAGGCAATTTTTAAAATAGAATCCCTCTCTGGCAGCACCTAATCTTTGTCAAAAATTAATTTAGCAAACGATTTTTGTTTTGTGAAATTCTTATATCAAATTAAATCCCTTAAAACCTATATTTCAAAAAGGTAACCCACACCCTCATATTAAATCTACAAAAATTATAAAAATTCCTAGAAGTTCGTAGGTCAGTATGCCCCTCACAGTGAGCATACCTCAAAGATGTGTAATTTTCTCAACCTTCCCAAATGAGATTTTAACTCAAATATTTATGGTAAAAATCTAACACTCATAGATTTCATAAAAAGTAAAACTTGAATCCTAATTCCTCCTATATTTTTCCCAGTAATTTCTTTTCTAAGACCTATGTCTTAGGTTCGAAATTTGGGATCCATGCATGAGTTCTGTCTAAACTAAATTATTTAAATTAGCAATTGTGGATGAAAATTTTCGAAAATTATATCATTTTAAAGATCTATTTGTCTAGTTTTATGAAAAAAAATTAGATTTCAAAAAAAGTTATTAATTTGGTTTAAAAAGCTCAAAAACTGAACCTTGCCCTAATCAGCTCTCACAAGCAGAACAGTCCCATTGCATGTCATGGATGAACCTTCATTTGAGGTTATCTCGAAATGGTCTCAAAATAAAAATTGGTGCATTTTGAGTCTAATTTAACTGAGGAAAATTTCATCGAAATCCAACAGCTAGATCAAAAGTTATGCACAAAAATGTAAACGCTGTCCAGGGCTTCTATGTGAAACAGCCACTACCCAAGCCAGTTTCCCAAGCAGAACGGTTCCATTGCATGTCATCGATGAGCCTTCATTTGAGGTTACCTTGCAATGGTCTCAAAAGAAAAGTTGGTACATTTTGAGTCTACTTCAACTGGGGACAAGTTTCACCAAATCTAACGGCTAGATAAAAAGTTATGCTAAAAAATGTAAACACTGTCTAGGGCTTCTACAATGAGCCAACCACTGCCAACACATTTTTTCGAATTTTGAAAATGCATGAGTTCCAACCAAATTTGGTTATGGTCTCCTTTGCATTGGAGCCATCCCACAATTTTTAGAAAAAGAAGAAGATGAGAAGAAGGTTTTGACACAGTTACAGCCACGACCAAAAGAGAATTTCAAAAATGCAACTCAATCACCTACATGCAATCATACATTTCACAGATTCAATCAACATGGGAGGCATTTTAGGTGAGAGTGGCTGGATCCTCCACCTCCAACCACTTTGAATCCATAAAAGAGCCCCCTTACCACACTAGGCAGCTCATGTGAAAGAGGAAGAGGAGAGGGTGAAGAGTCTCCAAACAAGTTTCTTGATTTGAGGCCTCTAGGTGGTGCATGCAAGAGCTTGAAATGAAGCTTCAATGGAGGTGTGGCTGTGTGTGTGTGGTTCTGCTGAGAGGAGAAGAGAGGGAGGAGAGTTTCTATCTTTCTTTTTTCTCTTGGCTGAGTGGTTGTGTGAGTGATTAGATGGTAAGTGGTTTTGGTTGGTTAGAGGTTAAGTTTGAATGAGTGATGTGAGGTGTGTGAGTGTGTGTTTGGCCGTGGGATGGGAGGGAGAATTGGGAGTGGGCTGAATGAAATCTCATTGGCTGTAGGGAGGAGGATTTGATAGCTTGAGTGTCGGTTTAGTCTACACAGTGTAGAATTACACTGTGTAGTCAGAACGAAACTCGAAATTTAATTTTCAAAACTAAACTTTTTAAACATCACTTAATTTTTATAAATCCTATGAAATAAAACTTTTTAATAACTTTCATAAAATTTTCTCTGTAGAGTCATAGCTCACAAATGAATTTTACGAAAGGTAACTTGACGTGCAAGTTTCAGAGTTCAAAAATGGTTAAAACAAATTTTCAGTCAAATAAATAATTACTACACAGCAACAAATATTTTTATTATTTATTACTAACAATTAATCACAGACAAAGGAATTTATTTCTAGATATCTTTATTATTTATTTTTAACAGTTACCACAGACAGATGGATTTCATTTTTAGATACCTCAAACATTCAATCCACAGAAAAAAAATTATAAGAGATAACTTGCCGCGCAAGTCACTATAATTTAAAATAATTAAAATAGTTAAAATAATTAAAACTCATTTGCAACCAATTAATTAATTAGTACATAGCAATAGATATTTTAAATATTTGCTACTAGTAATTAATCTCAGCTCAATTAATTACCAGCAGGCATAACAGATAATCACTCACAGACAAATACACAGGAAAGTAACTACCAATAATTAATTGCAGAGAATTAATTCCAGGAAGTTACTCGCAGAGAACTTTTTACGTCTTTGTTCTTATAAATGTTTTTCCTATTTGATCCTTATAAAGAGATTACTATATTATTTATTTTCCTTTATTTTTCTTATTTACTCAATTAATTACTAACTATATTTAATCAATCCAAGTATATTCTTTTCTTATTTAAAACAAGCAATTAAATCCCCATTAATTTCTAATTAATCTATCACGTTCTTACTCACTGAGTTTTGATTTTTGGGGTGTTACAAATGTTGTGATGACTAGGAGCAAGAAGGCTAAAGAGGTGCAAAAGAAGAAGGGCTTTCATGATGAAAACCAGCCTCATGTTCAGCATAAATCTTTTCATGCATAGTCGTCGTCACCTTCTCTTTGGCAGCACATTTGACATCTCTCTCCTTCTCCATGTTAGATAACATGAGTTTCAAACCCTTAATCTCATTAGCCTGCAACTGGGCATCTTTTTCGACTTGAATACTCTTATCCTCCAACTCCTTCAACTCAGCCGACAACTTAGATACTTTATCCTTTAGCTTCGCGTTGTCACTGGCCAGAGCAACATTAGCATCCAAAGCTTGTTGGCTTAAAGACTAAGCCTCCTTCAGTTCTTTCTTCAGCTTCTCAGCTTCCTTTGAAGGATGCAGAAACATATATTGGGCTATCGCTATCGCTCTAGCTTGAAACTCACAAAAGCTGACCAGTTGGAAGCGGCATCGGCTTTATTCAGGATATTTAATCCTATATCAAAAATATCATTGGGAGTAATCATCTTGATCGGGCGAAAGTCCTTTGCAAAAAACCCCTCGGCAATCATGGCAGGAATTGCTGCCAAAGAACTTGAACTAGAGAAGTCCAATGTCTTCTACTTCAGCCTTTTATTAGGGTCTTCCTCCGAAGACTGATGATGACCCTGATGACGTTTCTTATGTTTGTCCTTCTTCTCAGCAACCGGAGGGGGCACAACATCTTAAGGTGCATCCCTCGGTCCTGGTTGTTTCACCATAGGAGGAAGAGTAGGGGTTCTAGAAGGGTTGCCAGCAGCAATACCCCTGTTCTTCCTAGCATTACAGAATGACAGTAAGTAGGCACCATCTTCCGCCATAATACCTACAATCAGTAAAAATACTTAGTCAAAAACAAAAACAAGGAAAAACATAAAAGAACCGAAGACTCACCATTCATATCTACTATGATGTTCGAAGATTTAAACAAAGCCACAAGCCGTTTGGCCGAAAGCTTTTGAGGGAGAGACTCAAGGAATTTCAAGTCCTCACATTCCTGCTCGGACATCATTGACTTGGGAAATTTATCGTAATGCCGAGAGGTCCCTTCCTAATAGAAAGGAAATAAAGCTTTCTTATTACTATCATAAAAATGTTTTGCTCCTATTTCAAGTTTAATAAAAACTTTGAAAAAAACCGGTCTCAAAGTTTTTATATGAAGTGATAAAAGACCGAAACAAAGGTCTTTTAGGTTTTCGGATCAAAGAAACCCATAACCCATCCCTTGGTCGAGTACAAAAATAATATAGAAATGCGTTCTTAGAAGGTTGTACAAAATTAAAAATACACAGGGCTCGAAAGGCCTGTATTGTGGCTCAACCATTCATATGTAATTGAGAAGGGGCGACATTGAGAACACGTAGCACACCCATAGTGAAATCATCAAAAGGGAGTGTCATGTGGAGATCACGGAAAACACAATCATACATAAAGAAAAAGTCTCTCTTTGTAGTTCCTTTTCCAAGAAAGACAAAATCTTGATTAGGATCTATCCAACAACATTGGAGGGTGATGGAACAAAACTCATCTTCATCAATGGTACATATGGTAACATAACTTACAAGATTTGAGACACTAGCTTTATCATTAAAACGGGAATAATAAGACCCAACTTCCCTATTCACCCAGGTATAACCCTCAAAAGCTATCAGTGGATATTTTTTCTTCTCCCTTGTAACCCTAGGCTGACGCTTAAGCTCCCATTTAGACACATGACTAGAGGACACTTTGGCAGCCAGAATGATTATAGGGTTTTGGCTACTTCTTCCTTGTTAGATGATGAGGACGAAGACCCCACATCAGAATCAGATGTATCAGACGAATCTCCTAATGAAAAGGAAAACCGAGGACCCGATCTCTTGCACTCTCCCGAAAGCCTAGCATTAGATGAACTCATGGCTAATGAAGAAAAAGTGAACAACTCGTACCTGGTTAAAACTGCGAAGAGTACTAAAAAATGAAACCATTATTTGGCCGAGAGCTAAAAAAATTTCTAAGAGCAACAAGAAAGTGAGAGGAGATGTCAACTTTCTCATACCTTATTTATAGGGGTTGGGCCCATTAGGGCCCATGGATAGAAGCATTCCCAACTGTTAGATTAACCAAAATCCAACGGTCCAAAATGAAAAAATGCTTCGTTTCCAACACCCCAACAGTTATTTTTCCTTATAATGGCAAGAAGTCAAAAGGGCGTGGTATCAACTGCTTTCCTCAAAAAACAATAATAATAAAAAACAAGGGAAAATACGTATAAGCCTCCTTGTCAACTTTTCCTTGAGGCTAGGGGGCATGTATACCGGTTGGGTATTCGGTAGGATGCTTAGCCGAATACCCTTCAGTCTTTCGACATATCATAGGCTAAAACCACCAATATATAAGAAATCAAATAAGCACAAAAGCAGTGTTCGACTATTCGACTAACCGAATAGTCGAACACTACCTGTTTATCACCGCATTAGAACTTTAAGAACATTAAGGAACCCTACAGGCGGTATTCGGGTATTCGGTCAACCTAATAGCTGAATACTATGCTAAGGGACTCTACGAGTAGTGTTCGGCCATATGGTCAACCAATGGCCGAATACTATGCAAAACATCAAGGATAAATCCACCAAGATAATCAAGGCATAAAAGGGTAATTAGCAGTCCCAATCAGTGAATAATTGCAAATCAATAAAGAGATAATCAAGTAGAAAAAGCCCATAGATCCAGGGCTCAACAAAGTAAGTATAAATAGAGTACAATTCTCGAGGTACAATAACTATTGATTCCTCATTTATTACTCTTATTAAATGCTCTGAGCCGAAAACTGACTTGAGCGTTGGAGTGCCTTTTGCATGTACCCACCCCTTTCTCTCATCTTGAAGGATTTGAACATTGTAAGGAGATCTTGGATCAAAGGCATTAGCAAGGAGGAAATTACCTTGCTACCCTCAGGCAGGAACATTTGTCATATATGACATGTATTTCGAAGCAATTTTTGCACTACCAATCATCTGTCTTTTTTAATGTTGGCTTGAGCTTAAGGGCAAGATGGCATGTAATCTTATGTTATCCTTTAAGATAGACAAAACATCACCGTCTCAAATTAAAGCTTAGATATATTTTTATTCTTTATTAATAAACTGATTTTAAGTTTTAATTTCTTTATAATTTGATTTTTTTTTTATTTGTGTTTCTTATCTTGTTAAAAAAAACAAGTTTTCCAGAAATAGACATATACGCGAACATAAGATTGGTGACATGCTGCCACGTGAAAATAGTATTATGGAATCTAGCTTGATTACGACAATACCAAATCGCCCAAACTGCAAAAAATGACACCAGCAAGCAAAACGTCTCTAACTTGAGGGCTAACATCCAACTTCCCTACAAATAAAAGGTCCAAAGGAAAATTGGGATGTAACTGATACCCCGAAACCAATGAGAGCCAAGACCAAATATGATTAGCAAAGACACAATGGAAAAATAGATGCAAAGATGTCTTCGCTGCACTATTGCACAAGCTGCACATGGAGACCACCACACATCCCCGGGATTGAAGGATCTCATCTGTGGGGATCTTACCATGAATTAAACGTGACAGCAAAAACAATTTGGAAGGTGGAATACAAGAAGATCAAATTAGCTTCGCCCACGAACAAGCTTGCTTAGGCAGATGTAAAAACAAGTAGGCATCTTTAAAGGATGATTTCCCATTATCCGAATGCTTCCAGACCAAACAATTCGAGACAGGATTAGCAGGTATAACAACTTTCTGAATCTGAGAGACTAAGTCTAGATAATGGAAATTAAGAGCATCAGGAATATTCCATGCCTTGTTAACAATGAAAACTTGAATAGAAGATCTCAAAGTGACGCATACATCATGAGGGAGATTTAATATTTCTACAATAGGCTTATCAATAGCCAAGTGTCAGTCTAGAATTTAATGCTCCTACCATCCCTCAGGATCTAGCAACTCTTATCTTCCAAATCGTTAAATATTTATGAATATCAGGGCACACTGAAGATTGAACATAATTAACAAAATGATTTCCTGACCTCATGATAAGTCCTCAAGCTATATGAGATCATGCCTTTAACCCTAATTTAATAAGTTGGGCTCGACCCATAATAGACAACATCATACCTTTCCAAGATGCTAACTTAATCCTAATCTTATCAAGAATAGGTTGTAAATGTCTAGTTCTAGGTTTGCCTTGAAACAAAGGAGCACCTAGATAAGAAAAAAGAAGGGAACCAACATTGAAGCCAAGAACCTGCTTGATCCCCTGAAGTCTGCACTTTTTATTTTCAATTTTAATTTAAAAATAGTTTTTAAGTAAAAAAAAACTCGAACCATACAAAAAATCATTTACCTCACTGTAATTTTTGTGTTTCTTTGTGACGATCAATAGTGTGTTTGATTTTTCATTTCTAGGCGTTTGACATGAATTTATCACTCACGTAACATTGATGTTCAACAGAATATAAACATAATAATATGTCTACACTTTATAAATGAGCATATGCCAAGAGAAATAGAACCGAACCATTTAGTTATGTTTAGATGTCAGTTGGAAGAATTTAAAAGTACTTTTACTTTCAAAGTAATATTTTTCTTCTTCTTTATTTTATGTTTTAAAATTCAAGAATTTACATTCAATTTACCAAAAACATGTTCTCCACTTTTATCCAAACATAATTTCAAAATCTTAAGTTGTTTTTGCATTGAAAAATAGGAGTCAATAAGGATTAAATCAAATGAAGATGAATATATATTTATGTGCTATAGGTGAAAATTGACATGAAATGAAGATGCAACATGCCAAGCTTGTTCACACCAGTTTAAATAAGTTCTTATGTAAGGTTCTACAATCATAACTCTAAAAGCATATAAAAAAATATTAAATTAATAAATGAAAGAAATAAACATTCATGAATCTACACACTACACGACATATAACATGTGTTGTATTGTCATCCTGGTTTTGCACCACCCCCATTGTTTTGGCTAAATTTCTTCATATTGGCTAGGTCCTTTTTTCCATTTTTATGGCTTTGCATGACACTATCTCTGATCGAGTTCCAACCTAACAAATTGCACACCAAAATTTAAATTGCTTAATTTTTTTTATAGTGCCTTTGTTTCCCTTGCTTCTTTACTAGTAGCTATTTCATTTTGGTTGTCCAAATCACCTAAACCTTTGCATTTTGTGGACAGCTTGATCCTCTTCTCTGTATTCCAGTTTGCCTGTGTTCGTAGGGGGTTATGCTAGGTTTAAGTGTTTGGCTATCCAGTCTTGAATATAGCCCTGAATACATGGCAACAATGGTTTCAGTAGATTTCACACACACTGTTTACTTTTCTTTAATGATAATAATGTTTTGTTGGTCTTACCTATTTTTGGAGATCTCGTGGGTGCTTCTTTAGCCTTATGTTTTTTTTCACTTGAATATGATCATGCTAGCCTTTCTCACTTGTTGTAGTAATCTGACACAAGTCGCAACTCCATTCCTGCTTGGCTTTCTTCTGTAGACTCTCATTTTCATTAGTTGCAGGTGTCACTACTTTGCGCTTTCCACCAGAACGATCAATATTTGGCTTAGCTTGCAGTGGGATCAACAAAATCATTTATGCTCCCCATACAATTAAAGGCTTCAACACAACATAATATTCAAATGGGTATTCTCAAACAAGGTGACACTTTTTTTTGACAAAAAACCAAAAGAGATGAACTTTTTCACGATCCAAACAATACCAGAGAAAAACAAGAAAACAAAATCAAAATTGAAGACAAACATAAATAAAAAATAGAAGGGTAAATTAAAGATAACATTATACACTAACTAGTATGGTCACTTTATCCTTATTAATATGATTACAAGCTTGTTTGTTACCGACTTCGAAATGGGAGGATAAATGGAGTTGTGTCCCACCAAACATGTTATTAAACACTGGTTCTTGAAATGAGACACCCTCCGAATATTGCATCGGGATTCTAAACACTCTCTCAGATTCCAATTCCTTCCTCACTTCCTCTTCCAGCTCCCACTGTTGTGCCAATGCCAATTCACTGGTGATTATCTCTCTCCTTATTTCCTCTTTCTCCAACTCACGTCGTATCTGCTCATTCTCTAACTATTGCTGGAACACTTCGTTAACATTGACAGACATCGGCGTTGGGAAAACTATGGGTGCCAAAACATTGCTATGAAAACCACTTGGCACAAAATCACACCCTGGAAAGCCAATAATGAATAAAATGAACTCATGTGACTAAAGTTTGATTTTTTTAAACAATAAAACAAATGGGTATATATCTTGAAAGGAACATGAAGAAAAGCGAGCGTTACCTTGTAATGGGCATCTGGAGATGTTAGTGGTGGCGGAAAGAGGGCGCGGTAGTGGTGATGATGTCCTTTGATTTTGCCCATCACGATATTTGAATTCCATAGCAAAGTTTGGAACGTGAAACAAAGGAAAAGGCGTTGAGAATGAAAAACAAGTGCCTATGAAATTAGAGACCGTGTGTGTTTGTGTCAAGTGTTGAGTTTGAAAGTGATTAAATAGAAGTGAGTGTGTGACTAAGGGGTGTTTGCACGTGCACATCTAATGTGCATTTAGAGAACAAGGTGTTGTCATTCTATCAGATGGTGAGAGTTTAGAGATGCCATTGGTTATGTTTTTTGTGTGATGAATTTTGTTTTTGTTGACATGTGTGATGACCAACTCTTGAAAATTTACCTTGTCTATCATTCAACACTTGAAAAGGTAATGAAAAGGAAAAAAAAAAGGATTTTCTTTCAATTTTTGAATGGGACCAAAATGTAAATTTCTTCAACTTTTTGAACAAAGTTAATCAAAATATAATTTGACCCCAATTAAAGAAGCATTAAATATGAGTCAATATTTAATATGTTAAAAGATTTGAAACTTTTATTGTTCCAAGTTTTAAGCATTAAATATTCATTGACTACACACATTTGATATTATTAATAAATTCACAAGTGGATAACTCATAACTACAAATAATTGTCATGAAATTAATATAACTAGTATTTTGTTTCTCTAATTGCATATAATACTTAGTTATTTTTATATAATCAAAATTTTTCATAAATAAATATTTTTAAATATATCAATTATATTATAATTCAAATTATAATTTATATCTAAAAATATTTTGAATACACAAATCATATTTTATATTAATAATGAAAATTTAAATACTATTTGTAGGAAACCAAATAATATTTAATTTAGGTCTCTGAATATCAATCAAAGATATAATAATAAAATATTTTATTAGAAAGAGATAAATTAATTAACAATTTTTAATGTTTTCCATTGAACTTTTACTTTTTACTGTGTCAACTTATTAACAATTTTTTATCATTTCTAATCAATTAATTGTATTTTATTTTTAATTAATTAAATGTGTTTAATTTTTTTTACAGTAATAAATGAATAATATGAATATAATTATTGATAAATATATGAATACAAAAATGAAAGCTAAAATATTGAGTATTAAATGAGAGCATTATTTTAATGCATTTTCCTTATGTTTCAAATTAATAATACCATTAATAGTTTATAATATTTGAGAAACCGTTTTTTTGTTAAAAAACTTTTATTGAAATAATAATAAGCAAGCATTGGTAAAATATTAAGGATAATGTTTTTGATGAAAAGAAAATATTTTATCCTTTGACTATCATTTTTTAATATTTATTTATAGTGAAGAGTTAAGTAAAATTAAAAAGTCTGACTTTATTCATTATTACATTGAATTATAGTAATTTTAAATATAATTTGCTTAAATTGACTTTGGATTTGTCTTTGACTTTTTCACTCTATATTTAAATAATTCAAATTTAAATATAAATTTATCTTTTAAGAAAATCTTAAATATCTATTTAAATATTTTTTACTTATTTTTGTTTTCTAATTAAATATAAAGGTGAGAAATATAGTTTAATTTTTTTATTTAGGTTTTGAATGGTAATCCATTTAATTTTTTCTTCTATGGTTGTATGCAATTTTAATTTTCCTTTTTGTTTTCATTGACTAAATTTCAAATGTCACATTTGAGAATTTTTAATATGTAAAAGACACAAAAAATGAACCGTAAATAAGTTAAGAAATATTACATTCCAATATTATATTTAAAATAAATGTGCAAATATTTTTACTTATCCTATAATATTTAATTTAAAATTTTACAGATTTGAAATATTACAAAATACATTACAATTTTAAATATAAGTGTAACTATTTTTATTAGTTTTTTAATATTTTAAATATGACAACAATCAAGATCGCACGGTTTTTGTAAAATGTTAAATACAAATTTATGAAGATTTTTCAATGATTGAAATTCATACGCATTAAATAATTTAATGTTGAAGATATAATACATTAATTAATGCAATAATGAAGACTTTCCAATGATTCATTAATTAATAAGTTATAAATTGTGAAAAAGCATCCCATTTGACAAACACATTAAATAATTGTTTGAAAATGAAATGCATTAACTATAATAATGTAGACTTTTCAACGCTTCATTAAATAATAAAATTCAGATTAGGAAAAGGTTTTCATAAAATATTTCTTTTATTTTATTTTACCTTAAATAATAAAAATATAATAAATGTTCTTTTATATTTTATTTTATTTTGAATAATATATTTTAAACAATAAAAATATTTATATTTGTATTCTTTTAAACAATAAAATTCTTATTTTTACTTATTTTATTTAAAAAATTATTTATTTATTTGTTTTAAACAATATTTAAACAATGCCCTTAGACATTGTTTATTTTATTTTGTTTTAAACAATAAAATAGTTTTTATTTTATTTT
The DNA here is from genome assembly GCA_026413185.1 of Pueraria montana var. lobata. NCBI lineage: Eukaryota > Viridiplantae > Streptophyta > Magnoliopsida > Fabales > Fabaceae > Pueraria > Pueraria montana. Next base: position 15,543,420 of record CM048655.1, read on the forward strand.
TTGCATCTAATACTATCTCCGTCCCTAGCTGTAAAACTCGTTTAACTATTTCACATTCGTTAAGAAAGCTGGTTAATTTAGTTAATAACATTAAATTTACTAAAAATTAAAAAAAATAACTTTATTCACATACACATAAAAACTACAAATGTTAGAAACATATAACAAAATAAACCCGTGGATGTCATGGGTACCAAAAAAACAAAAACTGTAGATCGCACAGGTCTAAAATTTTTATAAATAAAAACTATTATTTTTATATATTATGTTACATAAAACTACAACATAATATTACCATTGCCTCTTAAGTCTATTGTTTTAATTCTAGTATATAATTTTAATATTATTAAAATAATTTATGTAGATTAAATTAATTCGTACAATATTTTTATTTTATAAATATACTTTTTCATTCAAATCAAATAACTAGTTTTAAATAAAAGAAATTTTTTTGAAAAATTTATCAAACAATTTGTAATATAAAAGGATCTTTTAAGCTAGAAAAATGAAAAATGACAACCAATCTTTACTTTTTCTTTAAAACTTTTATTTCTTTTAGAAAAGACATGCACAACATCACTATAGATTACGACATCCCAAATATGTTGGCAACACATAATCTATTGATCCCATGCAGAACGCCAAGACAATATTATTAAAAATAAAGAAAACAAGAACATCATTGGGGGACCAAAGCAAAACCGATGGAAAACTACCGGAAATTATACTAATTAGAAAGACCCATCCTATTACGAAGAAACTCATCTGAACAACATTCAAGAACCATATCCCACCAAACATAAGATTGACTATGAAGACCAACAGTACCTAACATATTTGCACATCCATTACCTTCTCTAATAATGTGAGAGACACGAAAGTCCATCTGTGACAAAGCAAACAAACAATTCAGCCATGTATTCCTAAAATCCCAGGGCAATATGTCCACATTTTGAAAGGCTTTGAGGACTAAAATGGAATCAACCTCCAACCACAATCTACACCAACCTTTATTCTAGGCAATTGTAATTGCCAATGCAACTCCTTCTATTTCTGCTCGTATGATAGAAGCAATACCAAGGTAAAGAGTGAACCCTCCCAAGAAAGCAGTAGAATGGTCTTGAAAAAGACCTCCACAAGCCGCATGACCCGAATTTCCCCTAGTGGCTCCATCAGTATTGCATTTGATCCCATCATGTTGAGGAGGATATCATGAAACTTGCACAATTTTGTCTACCTTAGGAGCATGAATCTCAACCTGAAAAGCTTTCAGCGTCTAAAGATCCCGCATAGATGGTCTCATGCAGTTTAGATTAAGTTTTCCAGAAATAGATATATACGTGAACATAAGACTCATGACAATCGTATTATGGAATCTAGCTTGATTAAAAAAATACTAGATCGCCCAAACTGCAAAAAATGATACCAACAAGCAAAACGTCTCTAACTTGAGGGCTAACATCCAACTTACCTACAAATAAAAGGTCCAAAGGCATATTGGGATGTAAGTCATGTAGTCACTGAACACGAAAACACACTTCCTAAGGCGTACAAAAGCACCACCCTAAAGGACTTATCCGCGGATCACCACGCAAGACCCTAGTGAGAGTGAGAGTGCCTCAAACATATAGCACGAAAGGGTATTTATAGAACGAGAAAATAAAAACGTTAATAAATAAACGGTGAAATAAAATATACGATCAGATCTTTAAAATGGTAATTTACAGATACAATCATAAATTTAAAACGGTCATAGACAATTACTATCATATATTTAAAACGGTCATAGACAGATACGATCGTATATTTAAAATGGCCATAAATAGATACGATCGTATATTGAAAGCTTTAAATTCAAATAAACTTAAATAAAAAATAATAAATAAATATTTTATTAAATCACAGTGTAAAAATGGTTCAAAGCCCATTCTTGCACATGCAGGGGGGACAAATCAACGGATTTGCACTACGAAAGGCCCACTAGGCTCAAACTCATGCGTGCGAGGCTTCCACCTCTTACTAGCCTCTTTGAAAGCTATTTACACAAATGGATATATAAACTAGTGAGGCAAAGCTATCCTAGGCAATGTGGGACTTTGACTTTTGTAATACTCTTCAAAAATACAACAATCCCCCACATATTACAAAAGGCAAAATAAAACTTTTTTTTTTTTAAAAAAAAGAAAAGAATTCCTCTGTTCTTACATAAGATGTAATGCGTCAAACCTGGTGTAGCAAGCTATATGAACCAGACGTAGACTGATAAGACTTAACACACAATGTAGTTGGTATAGCAAGCTATATGAACCAAAAACACTTGATGTGTATTAGCAGTTTACCAATCACAGTACACCCCCACAAACGTTGTCGTTATTGTCGTGTTGCGCTACTAGGCCATGCGTGTGCCCGATATTCATAAGTGCTCTAGAGAACTTGCCAGGATCTCATACAAGCAGCCCCACTTAACACTAATATAGGTGATTTTATCAAGTGTATGCTGCAAATCATACACCACCAATAAGGGATATGAAATTCATTAAAAACTTTATAAGTTGTTAAGCTTTCTCATTATCACATAAAACCTAAATAAAAAGCTTAACCTCACATTAATGCAGAATCTAGCACTTTCTCACACCATAGGAAGGGACTATGAATAAAAAATTGATTAAAATCAATTTTAGTGCTAGCAGAACTAACAAGTGACTTGTTCTTACCCATATGAACCTTTTTCATGGGATCTCCAATCACAAAGGTTGGGTTACCATCACTTGTTTGTTTTCAATTGGCTTAAGTCCCATTCCCCTCGATGTTTCTAATATCATGTTCCTCCCTAGGGGTTTTGTCAGAGGATCTGCTAAATTTCCTTCTGACTTCACATAATCTATGAAAATTATTCCATCCTTTAGCAGCTGCTTTACCATATTATGTCTCAATAGTATATGTCTATTTTTCCCATTGAAAGTTTTATTTTTAGCTACAGCTATTGCTGATTGAGAGTCACAATGCATAGACACTGATGGGGTTGGTTTCATTCCTAAAGGAATATTAGCTAAGAAGTTTTTCAACCACTCAGCCTCACTACCAGCCATTTCTAGAGCAACAAACTCTACTCCATTGTTGATCTAGCTATAATAGTTTGTCTGGCTGATCTGCATGCAACTGCACCACCACTAAGTGTAAACACATAACCACTAGTGGATTTTGTCTCATCTAAATCAGAGATCTAGTTAACATCACTATACCCTTCCAGTACAGCGGGAAATCCACTATATTCAATACCATAGTCCATGGTACCTTTCAAATATCTTATGAGTCTCGCAAGTGCATCCTAATGGTCCTGATTAGGACTATGTGTGTATCTACTCAATCTACCTACTGCATATGCAATATCAAGTCTAGAGAAATTCATCAAATGCAGTAAGCTCCCAATGATTTGGGAATATTGAGTTTGAGCAACTGGTTCTCCTCTATTTTTCTTCAATTGAGAGTTAGCATCATAAGGGGTACTGACTGACTTAGAGTCATAATATCCAAACTTCCTTAGAAGTGTCTCAACATAATATCCTTGGGATAGTAATATATGTAACACCCTAGAGGATATTACCTTTGTCTCCTTATATTGCTAAATTAATAGAAATTAGCATATAAGAATATCATAGTTAACTATGCGGAAACTAAAACTTAACCATATATTACATAAACATATACTACATACAAAGCTCTTGGCACTTATGGGCCTTACAAAATATAAGCAAGGTACATACAACATAAAACCAAATCCCAACTATGGGGATACAAAACTGAGAACATCTTCCTCTAAGCAAACAGCTCCATGCTCCAAGCTTCTCTCATGAAGCATCCGCCTGCTTAACCTGTAAAAACATGAAACTAAAAGGGATGAGACATAATGTCTCAGTGAGTGTTCCAAGGACTCTAGGCTGACTCTCTATTCTAGAGATCATTTTCTTAACTCTCATGGCTTCTTTTTTCTTTTATCGATGCTCACACTCACAACTATTACCTCATCACATTCTCACTATTACTTCTTTAGACCATCCTTAACCTTTACTTAGGCACTTAGAGTTGGCCTCCTATGCCAAATCTAAGGCCACTAGTGCACTAAGGCACCTAGACATCATTCTTTTCTTCTTGACGACTCACTAGGGTCTCACTTTACTATACCATTGGATGGGAACGTGTATAACCTTTCCTTCCTCTGACTGGCCCAACTTGGGCTTATATCGCCTCTCTCTGTGAGGCATAACATCTTGCATACCTCTCTCGGTAGCTTACATTAACTTTCTATGCGTATAACCCCTCTCCTACCTTTAAGGGTAGTATCCAGCTACACACGTCCTCATCTAATGCATAGATATACCTTACACCACTCACCTAACAACTAGGCTCATGACTCCTTATATACTTTAACATAGAAACAAACATACATCATGCACATCAACATATCCTAGTTTGTTTCTACAACTGTGTGGTTTGCATTATCTCTTTATTTAAGTTTCACTTCCACTGCCTATTTCATTACTTTGGCTTAGCTCTAGCCAATAAGAGGTGCCCCTCTTGCTACAACCTTTAATTAACCCACCGCCCCAAGTGGGTGGGCTTACCTCTGTTATGAAGAGGAGCCCTGTCTATTCTTCTCTGCGAAGAACCCCTTCTCCCTAAGAAGAAGGTTGTTTTCCCCCATGGGTGTCAAGGTGACGGTCCCCGTCGCTCACCTCTAGGGGGGCCTCTTAGCCCTTTACTCTTACAACTCCTCATGAGTTGCATAACTTATTCCTTTTCTTGGGATCATAACTTTCCTTTGAAACTCTTTCATAAAACCATTTCATAAAGAATCTTTTTCATAACCTTTTTAATATTCATCACTCCTTGGTGACACAGAGGATCCTTTACCCCTTTCCACACCGTTGTACGCCGAGCGTGTGGCTCTCGGACATGCTGGTACTGGAGAAGGTTTCACCTTATGTCATTGAGGGGATCTCTTTTTCTAAAAACCTTTCATGAAATTGTAAACTTTTCTTAAAAGCCTTTGCTGAAACTTAGGGGAAACTCCCTACCTTTTACTAAGAGGCATAGGTATAATCTTAAGTATTTTAGGTGTCTTTTATTACAATGGTTTATCGTAACACACAATCCCAAGCATATGCAACAACTATATGATTGCAATAAAAGTGCAAGCATAACATCACAAAACGTCAAGGTACAAAGAGGAAATGAAGCAATAACAATTATACAAAGATCACACATAGAGGATAAAGATATAAACATACATAAACTAAACACATACTTCTCACATAGCTTCCAACCCCCTTCTGGAGGTTTCAAGCTTAGCCTAGCATGTTTCCATGCTTAGCATGACCCTCTAAGACTAAAAATCTCCACTTTGCACTTCTCAGGCTAAGCCTAAATCTGAGGCTCAGTCGCAAGTCCCCTAAAGCTCAACAATCCAATCTGTGCATTTCAGGCTTCAAGCCCAAATCTGGGGCTTAACTGCGCATCTGAGGCTCAGCCCAAATCTGCAGCTCATCCTCACGCTACAGATGCACCTACGCGGTTTCTTCTCCCATGGCCACCATGGCTTCCTAAAAGTAATCCAAGCTTGCCATCCACTCATATAACACTCCTATTACAAAACCCAGCCCTTAAACAGCCTAAACAACCTCTCAATCTCTCCCAATCACTCCAAAAACCATCATACTCTTACTAAGGGATCAAAGAGGGGAAAATGGGATAATCAAGAAAACAAGAACCATGGAAGGATAGGGAAGACAAGGGGAGGAATCACTCACCTTGGGGTACTCAGATCCGAGCTGTGGGCACTGGATCCTTGATCTCTGCTCCACTTTTCTCCTCTTCCTCTTCTTCCTTCTTCTCCTCCTTCTCTCTAACTCTCCTTCTTTCTTTCACTTTCTCTCTCTTACTCTCTCTCTCCCTTTCTATTTAAAACTGTGGGGTGTGTGTGTGGTTGTGTGGTTCTTGGCCCATCTTGGGCCTTGGCTCCCCAACTGGGTCCTATTATCTTATTCCTGTCAACTCTTAATATAAGGTAACTATTATTAATAATGCTTAAGGATATCCTTTAACCATTAAATATATCGACTATTTCATAAAATGTGCCTCTTTATTATTTTGCCTAATGTTCATAAATTAGGGATGTTACATTTCTCCCCACCTTAAAAGATTTTCGTCCTCGAAAATCAAAACTCCACTATATCCTCATATCCCCATACATCTCTACTTCCAACATCCTAAGGAATCTTATTCTTAGGGCTCTTCTAACTAAGACCATTGTCAAACTAACCATCCATTTTTAATTCTAATCTTTCCTAAAAAATCAACTTCCTAGGATTACTATAGGTTCCTTATGATCTAACACCACACTAGTTTGGGTTCTATCTTAAGAAACACCTACTACCCTCTCTTAGGCATCAGGCTTTCCATGTCTAATCCTCTTATAACAGTTTCTAGACAACTATTTTTCCTCCACTAATCCATTCTAGGTCTCTACTCCTCAAAAGGTTATAAGATTCTCTCTTAACTTTACTTAGGGAAAACTTACTCCTTAGGTTCATCTGATGCGATATCCAAACTTAGAGTTCTAATCTCCTATGATTGCAACCACTATATTGCTCTAAACCATTGAGTAGGCTTTTTCCAAGCTACTTGTCCATTGACAATTCTCCGTTCTCATATTCTTATCCTATGTCTTTTGTTCTTATCTCAAATCTTAGGTGGTCTATCTCTCAATAACTCAAGAAAATCCTATTCTTGAAGTCTCCCAAAAGTTCCTTAACTACTTTACTTCCTCCAGCATATTCAATTTCATCTTACTAAAGGTTTCTAGAACTAAGTTCAACCTTAAAAGGATCTATGAATCTTTCTCAACTCCTTTTCGGGAAAACTACCTCCTTTTCGCTAAAGGGGTTCTATGCTCTTTTCTCTTAATCTTAGGCTATAACTAGGTTGGTAACTATTGGGTAAATACTTACCATAACCATTCTACTCCTTAGGTTCTCACTTTAGCTAAAAAGGATTTCTATCTCATTCTAATCCTCTTGGTTTGTTCAAGCTAACCTTAACTATGGTTCTCTAGCTTAACCTTAACTATGGAGGGTTTGGTAACTTCCTCTTAACTCCACTTTGGCTCTACTCCTCAAGGTCTCTAAGGACTCCTCATATTCTTACACTAGAGCTATAACCATAAAAGGTAGGTTTGTTCTATCTACTAGGTATCCATCACAATTTCCTTCATCTATTCTAGGTTTAACTTGAACATAACTCTTGGTTAACGTGATTCTCTTAGCTTAGGTGTCTATCTATGAGATAGGTGTTACTAGGGAGCTTCGTCTTCTATAGGCTTATACTCTACGCAACTTCCTAAGGTTGACCTCTCTTCGAAGCAACTCTACCTCTTTTCCATTCCAAACACCGCTTAGGTTGGATATTCTATCTATCTTACTATCCTTGAGATGTTGGTAGGGATCTCTAGTCTATAAGGCTCACTATTACACTGAACTATCTAAGATGATACTTTTACCTTATGAGGTTTGGCTACCTAAAAACTTGGTTGCTACTAACTTATCTTAGGTCAACTATACTCTACTTTCCATTCCAAAGGTAAAAGTGTAGCTAACTCTATGTCCTCTCCCTGACAAACTCACCTGAAACTCAGAAAACTCACCAGGCAGATAAAACAACACAAACTATCTATAACATCAAAACATAACTTGATTGGTCTAGGAATAAACCACATCAAGTGGCACATCATTCCCATTTAAGGGCTACGATTTTGTTTTTATCAACCATAAGTCCTTTAGATTGCAGTCACTGAACAGGAAAACACACTTCCTGAGGCGTGCAAAAGCACTGCCCTAAAGGACTTATCCACGAATCACCGTGTAAGACCCCCAGGATACAACAAGAACCTTTTTTAATGCACTGAGGCAACAAAACTGGCAAGCATGAAATGAAACCCAGGAATAGAGAAAAGAAAAAGAGAGAATGAGAGTGCCTCAAACGTATAGCACCAAAGGGTATTTATAGAATGAGAAAATAAAAATGTTAATAAATAAACGATCAAATAAAATATACGATTAGATCTTTAAAACGATAATAAACAAATATGATCATATATTTAAAATGGTAACAAAACTATACGATCGTATATTTAAAATGGTCATAAGCAGATACGATCGTATATTTAAATCTTTAAATTCAGATAAACTGAAATCGAAAATAATAAATAAATATTTTATTAAATCACAGTGTAAAAACAGTACAAAGCCCATTCTCGCACGTGCATGGGGAACAAATCGACAGATTTGCATTACGAAAGGCCTACTAGGCCCAAACTCATCCACGTGAGGCCTCCACCTCTTACTAGCCTTTTTGAAAGCTATTTACACAAAAAGATATATAAACTAGTGAGGCAAAGCTATCCTAGGCAATGTGGGACTTTGCCTTTTGTAATACTCTTCAAAAATACAACAACTCATACTGAGAGACAAGATTAGCAGGTATAACAACTTGCTGAATCTCAGAGACTAAGTCTAGATAATGGTAATTAAGAGCATCGGGAATATTCCATGCATTGTTAACAATGAAATCTAGAATCGAAGATCTCAAAGTGACGCATACATCATTAGGGAGATTTAATATTTCCACGATAGGCTTATCAAGCCAAGTGTCAGTCCAGAATATAATGCTCCTACCATCCCTCAGCAGCCAACAACTCTTATCTTGCAAAACCGTTAAATATTTACTAATACCATGTCACACTGAAGATAGAACATAACTAACAAAATTATGTCCCAACCTCATGAACCTAGCCTTAAGGAAAAAGGCCCACCGAAAGTTTGAAGATAACATGTCCCAAACCAATTTAAACATTGAAGTGTCATTGATAGAACTAGCTGACTTGATGCCTAAACCGCCTTTGAAGAAAGGTGTACAAACCTTATGCCAAGCAGCAGTTGCAACCTTTCAAATTGAATTGTCCCTTGACCATAAAAAATTACACATCCAGGTATCTAATTGTTTCAAAAATGAAACTGACCAGGGATAAATCCTCAAGCTAGATGAGATCATGCCTTGAACCGCATATTTAATAAGTTGGGCTGGACCCATAATAGACAACATCGAACCTTTTCAAGATGCGTAGAATTTGCACTTTTTTTTTTCAATTTTAATTTAAAAACAACTTTTAAGTAGGAAAAAAACTCGAACCAAATAAAAAACCATTTACCTCACTTTAATTTTTGTGTTCCTTTCTGACGATCAATAGTGTTTGATTTTTCATTTCCTGGCGTCAAACATACGTTGAACATGAATTTATCACTCACGTAGCATTGATGTTCAACAAAATATAAACATCCTAATATGTCTACGCTTTGTAAATGAGCATATGCAAAGAGAAATAGAACTGAACCATTTAGTTATGTTTATATGTCCATTGGAAGAATTTAAAAGTACTTTTACTTTCAAAGTAATATTTTTCTTCTTCTTTATTTTATGTCTTAAAATTCAATAATTTACATTCAAATTACGGAAAACATGTTCTCCATTTATATCCAAACATAATATCAGATTCTTAAGCTATTTTTGCGTTGAAAAATAGGAGTCAATAAGGACTAAATCAAATGAAGATGAATATATATTTATGTGCTACAAGTGAAAATTGACATGAAATGAAGATGCAACCCGTCAAGCTTGTTCACACCAGATTAAATAAGTTCTTATGTAAGGATCCATCATCATAACTCTGAAAACATTTTAAAAAAATATTACATTAATAAATGAAAGAAATAAACATTCTTGAATCTACACACTACACGACATATAACATGTGTTGTATTGTCATCCAGGATTTGCAACACCACCATTGTTTTGGCTAGATTTCTTCAAATTGGCTAGGTGCTTTTTTTTCAATTTTTGTGGCTTTGCATGAATATCTCTTATTGAGTTCCAACCTGACGAAATGCACACCAAAATTTAAATTTCTTCCTTTTTGGTTAGTGCGTTTGTTTCCCTTGATTCTTTACTAGTAGCTATTTCATTTTGATTGACCAAACCGACTTCACCTTTGCTTTTGTGGACAACTTGATCCTCTTCTCTGGATTCCAGTTTGCTTGTGTCTGCAGGGGTTATGCTAGGTTTAAGTGTTTGGCTATCTGGTCTTGAATCTAGTCCTGAGTACATGGTAAGAATGGTTTTAGTAGATTTCACACACACTGTTTACTTTTCTTTAATGATAATAATGTTTTTGTTGCCCTTACCTATTTTTTGAGATCTTTTGGATGCCTCTTTAGCCTTATGTTTTTTTCCTTGAATATGATCATTCAGGCCTTTCTCACTTGTTGTAGTAATCTGACACAAGTTGCAACTCCATTCCTTCTTGGCTTTCTTATGCAAACCCTCACTCTCATTAAATGCAGGTGTCATCGCTTTGCGCTTTCCACCACAACGATCAATATTTGGCTTAGCCTGCAATGGGATAAACAAAATCATTTATGACAACAAAATATTCAATGGGCATTCTCAAACAAGGTGGCACTTTTTAATAAAAAAAACCAAAAGAGATGAACTTTTTTACAATCCAAACAACACGAAAGAAGAAACAAGGAAAAAAATCGAAATTGAAGACAAACATAAATACAAAAAAGAAGGGTAAATTAAAGATAACATTATACACTAACCAGTATGATCACTTTATCTTTATTAATTTGTGTAGGAGCTTGTTTAATGTTACCATCTCGAAAATGGGAGGATAAATGGAATTGTCTCCCATCAAACATGTTATTAAGCACTGGATCTCGAAATGAGATACCCTTCGATCTTTGCATTGGGATTCCGAACGCTCTCTCGGATGCCATTTCCTTCCTCACTTCCTCTTCCAGCTCTTGTCGTCGTGCCAATGCCATTTCACTGATGATTATCGATCTCTTTATTTCCTCTTTCTCCAGCTCACGTATTATTTGATCTTTCTCTCATTCTTGTTGGAACGCTTCATTGGTATTGACCGACACCTGCGTTGATAAAACTCTAGGTGCCGAAACATTGCTAGGAAAGCCACCTGGCACAAACTCACACCCTGGAAAGCCAATAATGACTAAAATGAACTCATGTGACAAAAGTTTCGATTTTTTTAAACAACAAGATAATTGGTATAAATTTTGAAAGGAACGTGAAGAAAAGCAAACGTTACCTTGTAATGGGCATCTGGAGACGTAAGCGCCGGCGGAAAGAGGTTGTGGCGGTGATGATGTCCTTTGATTTTGGCCATCATAATATTTGAATTCCATGGAAAAGTTTGGAATGTGAAACAAAGGAAAGGCGTTGAGAAAGAAAAACAAGTGCCTATGAAATTAGAGACTGTGTGTTTGGGTGAAGTGTTGAGTTTGAAAATGTGATTAAATAGGAGTGAGGAAAGGCGTTGAGAAAGAAAAACAAGTGCCTATGAAATTAGAGACTGTGTGTTTGGGTGAAGTGTTGAGTTTGAAAATGTGATTAAATAGGAGTGAGTGTGTGACCGAGGGTTGTTTGCACGCACGCATCTAATGTGCATTCAGAGAACAAGGTGTTGTCATTCTATCAGACGGTGTGAGTTTAGAGATGCCATTGGTTTTGTTTTTTGCATGATGAATTTTGTTTTTGCTGACATGTGTGATGATCAAATCTTGAGAATTTACCTTATCTATCTTTCAACGCTTGAAAAGGAAATGACAAGGAAAAAAAGATTTTCTTTCAATTTTTGAATGGGAGTGTGAATTTCTTCATGTTTTTCAACAAAGTTCATCAAAATATAATTTGACTCCAATTAGAGAAGCATTAAATATGAGTCAATATTTAATATGTTAAAAGATTTAAAATTTTTATTGTTCAAAGTTTAAAGCATTAAATATTCTTTGACTACACACTTTTGATATTATTAATTAATTAACAAGTGGATGGCTCATAACTACAAATAATTTTCATGAAATTAATATAGTAGTATTTTGTTTCATGAGTTGCATAGAATAATTAGTTGTTTTTATATAATTAATTTTTTTATAAATAAATATTTTTAAATATATCAATATTTATAATTCAAAATTATAATTTATATCTAAAAATATTTTGAATACATAAATTATATTTTATATTTATAATAAAAATTTTAAATAATATTTGTAGGAAACCAAATAATATTTCATTTAGGTCTCTAAAGATCAAATAAAGATATAATAATAAAATATTTTATTAGAAAGAGATAAATTAATTAGCAATTTTTAATGTTTTCCATTTAATTTTTTAACTTTTTACTTTGTCAACTTATTAACAATTTTTGTATTATTTCTAATCAATTAATTATATTTTATTTTTAATTAATCAAATGTATTTAATTTTTTTTACGGTATTAAATGAATAATATTGAATATAATTATTGATAAATATATGAATACAAAAAAGGAAGCTAAAATCTTGAGTATTTAATGAGAGCATTATTTTAATGCATTTTCCTTATGTTTCAGATCAATAATACCATTAATAGTTTATAATATTTGAAAAACCTTTATTTTGTTAAAAAACATTTATTGAAATAATAATAAGCAAGTATTGGTAAAATATTAAGCATAATGTTTTTGATGAAAAGAAAATATTTTATTCTTTGACTATTATTTTTAAATATTTATTTATAGTGAAGAGATAAGTAAAATTAAAAAGTGTGACTTTATTCATTATTACATTGAATTATAGTAATTTTAAATATAATTTGCTTAAATTGACTTTGGATATGTCTTTGACTTTTTCACTCTATATTTAAATAATTCAAATTTAAATATAAATTTATCTTTTAAGAAAATCTTAAATATCTATTTAAATATTTTTTTATTTTTGTTTTCTAATTAAATATAAAGGTGAGAAATATAGTTTACTTTTTCTTTTGTTTATGAATGGTAATCCATTTAATTTTTTCTTCTATGGTTGTATGCAATTTTAATTTTCCTTTTTTTTTTTCATTGACTAAATTTCAAATGTCACATTTGAGAATTTTTAATTTGTAAAAAACACAAAAAATGAACCGTAAATAAGTTAAGCAATATTACATTCCAATATTATATTTAAAATAAATGTGCAAATATTTTTACTTATCCTATAATATTTAATTTAAAATTTTACAGATTTGAAATATTACAAAATACATTACAATTTTAACTATAAGTGTAACTATTTTTATTAGTTTTTTAATATTTTAAATATGAGAACAATCAAGGTTGCACGTTTTCTGTAAAAGGTTAAATACAAATTTATGAAGACATTTCAATGATTGAAATTCATTAGCATTAAATAATTTAATTTTGAAGATATAATCCATTAATTAATGCAATAATGAAGACTTTCCAATGATTCATTAATTAATAAATTATAAATTGTGAAAAAGCATCCCATTTGACAAACACATTAAATAATTGTTTGAAAATGAAATGCATTAATTACAATAATGTAGACTTTTCAACGCTTCATTAAATAATAAAATTCAGATTAGGAAAAGGTTTTCAAAGAATATTTATTTTATTTTATTTTAATTTAAATAATAAAAATATAATAAATGTTCTTTTATATTTTATTTTATTTTGAACAATACATTTTAAACAATAAAAATATTTATATTTGTATTCTTTTAAACAATAAAATTATTATTTTTACTTATTTTATTTAAAAAATTATTCTTTTTTTGTTTTAAACAATATTTAAACAATTCCCTTAGACAATGTTTATTTTATTTTGTTTTAAACAATAAAATAGTTTTTATTTTATTTTTTGCATCTAATACTATCTCCGTCCCTAGCTGTAAAACTCGTTTAACTATTTCACATTCTTTAAGAAAGCTGGTTAATTTAGTTAATAACATTAAATTTACTAAAAATTAAAAAAATAACTTTATTCACATACACATAAAAACTACAAATGTTAGAAACATATAACAAAATAAACCTGTGGATGTCATGGGTACCAAAAAAAAAAACTATGGATCGCACACGTCTAAAATTTTTATAAATAAAAACTATTATTTTTATATATTATGTTACATAAAACTACAACATAATATTACCACTGCCTCTTAAGTCTATTGTTTTAATTCTAGTATATAATTTTAATATTATTAAAATAATTTATGTAAATTAAATTAATTCTTACAATATTTTTATTTTATAAATATACTTTTTCATTCAAATCAAATTACTAGTTTTAAATAAAAGTAATTTTTTTGAAAAATTTATCAAACAATTTGTAATATAAAAGGATCTTTCAAGCTAGAAAAATGAAAAATGACAACCAATCTTTACTTTTTCTTTAAAACTTTTTTTTTTCTTTTAGAAAAGACATGCACAACATCACTATAGATTACGACATCCCAAATATGTTGGCAACACATAATCTATTGATCCCATGCAGAACGCCAAGACAATATTATTAAAAATAAAGAAAACAAGAACATCATTGGGGGACCAAAGCAAAACCGATGGAAAACTACCGGAAATTATACTAATTAGAAAGACCCATCCTATTACGAAGAAACTCATCTGAACAACATTCAAGAACCATATCCCACCAAACATAAGATTGACTATGAAGACCAACAGTACCTAACATATTCGCACATCCATTACCCTCTCTAAGAATGTGAGAGACACAAAAGTCCATCTGTGACAAAGCAAACAAACAATTCAGCCATGTATTCCTAAAATCCCAAGGCAATATGTCCACATTTTGAAAGGTTTTGAGGACTAAAACAGACCTCCAACCACAATCTACGCCAACCTTTATTATGGGCAATTGTAATTGCCAATGCAACTCCTTCTATTTCTGCTCGTATGATAGAAGCAATACCAAGGTAAAGAGTGAACCCTCCCAAGAAAGCAGTAGAATGGTCTTGAAAGAGACCTCCACAAGCAGCATGACCCGAATTTCCCCTAGCGGCTCCATCAGTATTGCATTTGATCCCATCATGTTGAGGAGGATACCATGAAACTTGCACAATTTTGTCTGCCTTAGGAGCATGAATCTCAACCTGAAAAGCTTTCAGCGTCTAAAAATCCTGCATAGATGGTCTCATGCAGTTTAGAGTAAATTTTCCGGAAATAGATATACACGTGAACATAAGACTCGAGACATGTTACCACGTGACAATAGTATTATGGAATCTAGCTTGATTAGAAAAATACTAGATCGCCCAAACTGCAAAAAATGACACCAGCAAGCAAAACATCTCTAACTTGAGGGCTAACATCCAACTTACCTATTGATAAAAGGTCCAAAGGCATATTGGGATGTAAGTCATGTAGTCATTGAACACGAAAACACACTTCCTGAGGCGTGCAAAAGCAGTGCCCTGAAGGACTTATCAGCGGATCACCGCGCAAGACCCCAGGATACAACAGGAACCTCTTAGAATGCACTGAGGCAACAAAATTGGCAAGCATGAATTGAAACCCAAGAACAGAGAAAAGAAAAGGAGAGAGTGAGAGTGCCTCAAACATATAGCACCAAAGGGTATTTATAGAACGAGAAAATAAAAACATTATTAAATAAACGGTGAAATAAAATATATGATCAGATCCTTAAAATGGTAATTTATAGATACGATCATATATTTAAAATGATCATAGACAATTACGATCATATATTTAAAACGGTCATAGACAGATACGAGCGTATATTCAAAATGGTCATAAACAGATACGGTCGCATATTTAAAGCTTTAAATTCAAATAAACTTAAATCGAAAATAATAAATAAATACTACCTCTGGTCGTAATTATAAGCAACAAATTGGATTTTCATTTGGTCCTAAATATAAGCAACAATCACCTTTTTGTAAAGTTACTCAGGGTAAAATTTATTTTATACCCTTACTTTACTATTAACTCTATTTTCTATGCATTCATATCAATAAAGCAAATGGTACTTTTGGAATAAAATTTGAATTCATTGTAGAATTAATTAAAAATAACTACTTTAACTACTCTCCTTGGTCTTGATGATTTGTTCTATGTTGCTTATACTTAGGACTAGAGGTAGTATTTTATTAAATCACAGTGTAAAAATAGTACAAAGCCCATTCTCGCACGCACAGGGGGACAAATCAACAGATTTGCACTACGAAAGGCCCACTAGGCTCAAACTCATACGCACTAGGCTTCCACCTCTTACTAGCCTCTTTGAAAGCTATTTACACAAAAGCATATATAAACTCGTGAGGCAAAGCTATCCTAGGCAATGTGGGACTTTGCCTTTTGTAATACTCTTCAAAAATACAACAATCCCCCACATATTACAAAAGGCAAAATAAAACTTTTTTTTTTTAAAAAAGAAAAGAATTCCTCGATTTTTACATAAGATGTAATGCGTCAGACCTGGTGTAACAAGCTATATGAACTAGATGTAGACTGATAAGACTTAACACACAGTGTAGTTGGTATAGCAAGCTATTTGAACCAAAAACACGTGATGTGTACTAGCAGTCTACCAATCACAGTACACCCCCACACTCGTTGTCGTTATTGCTGTGTTGCGCTATGAGGCCATGCGCGTGCCTGGTATTCATGAGTGCTCTAGAGATCTTGCCAGGATCTCATACAAGCGGCCCCACTTAACACTAATATAGGTGATTTTATCAAGTGTATGCTGCAAATCTACACCACCCATAAGGGATATGAAATTCATTAAAAACTTTATAAGTTGTTAACCTTTCACATCATCACATAAAACCTAACTAAAAAGCTTAACCTCACATTATTGCAGAATCTAGCACTTTCTTACACCATTGGAAGGGACTACAAATAAAAATTGATTAAAATCAATTTTAGTGCTAGCAGAACTGACAAGTGACTTGTTCTTACCCATATGAACCTTTTTCATGGGATCTCCAATCACAAAGGTTGGGTTACCATCACTTGTTTGTTTTCAATTGGCTTAAGTCCCATTCCCCTCGATGTTTCTAATATCATGTTCCTCCCTAGGGGTTTTGTCAGAGGATCTGCTAAATTTCCTTCTGACTTCACATAATCTATGGAAATTATTCCATCCTTTAGCAGTTGCTTTACCATATTATGTCTCAATAGTATATGTCTATTTTTCCCATTAAAAGTTTTGTTTTTAGCTACTGCTATTGCTGATTGAGAGTCACAATGCATAGACACTGATGGCGTTGGTTTCATTCCCAAAGGAATATTAGCTAGGAAGTTTTCAACCACTCAACCTCACTACCAGCCATTTCTAGAGCAACAAACTCTGACTCCATTGTTGATCTAGCTATAATAGTTTGTCTGGCTGATCTCCATGCAACCGCACCACCACCAAGTGTAAACACATAACCATTAGTGGATTTTGTCTCATCTGAGTCAGAGATCCAATTAGCATCACTATACCTTTCCAGTACAGCGGGAAATCCACTGTATTCAATACCATAGTCCATGGTACCTCTCAAATATCTCATGAGTCTCGCAAGTTCATCCCAATGGTCCTGATTAGGACTATGAGTGTATCTACTCAATCTACCTACTACATATGCAATATCAGGTCTAGAGAAATTCATCAAATGCAGTAAGCTCCCAATGATTTGGGCATATTGAGTTTGAGCAACTGGTTCTCCTCCATTTTTCTTCAATTGAGAGTTAGCATCATAAGGGGTACTCACTGACTTAGAGTCATAATATCCAAACTTCCTTAGAAGTTTCTCAACATAATGTCCTTGGGATAGTAATATACTATCTCACTTCCTTATGATTTTAACTCCCAAAATTACACTTGCTTCACCCATGTCTTTCATATCAAATTTAGATGCAAAAAAAGATTTAGTTCTCAAAACTATATCATTGCATGTACCAAAAATAAGCATGTCATCCACATATAGGCATATAATGACATAATCAACATTATCAGATTTTGTGTACACGTATCTATCAGCATCACTAGCAGAAAAGCCATCATCAAGTAAAGTATCATTAAACTTTTCATGCCATTGTTCTGGTGCCTGTTTTAAATCGTATAGGGATTTGAAAAGTTTGCACACTTTGTTTTCATGACCATGAACCATACACCCTTCAGGTTGAGTCATATAAATCTCTTCCTCTAGATCATCATTCAAGAAAGTTGTCTTCACATCCATTTGGTGAATGACTAACTTATGAACGGCCGTTAAGGCTATCAAAACTATAATAGAGGAAATCCTGGTATCAGGCGCAAAGGTATCAAAGAAATCTATGTTTTCCTTATGAGTAAACCCTTTAGCTACCAACCTAGCCTTATACTTATCTATTGATCCATCAGGGTTATACTTTTTCTTAAATATCCACTTGCATCCAATAGGCTTTGCTCCTTGTGGTAAATCTACTAGAGTCCAAGTATTATTTTTCTCAATGGAATCAATCTCAATCTTAATAGCTTGTTCCCACAGGTTAGCATCTGAAGAACTAAGCTTCTGAAAAACTCAAAGGGTCATCCTTAACTAGATATGTACAGAACTCATCTCCAAAAGATGTCTCTTTCCATTGTCTCTTACTCTTCCTCAAATCCTCCATCATTGTTTCACTAGAGTTTTCTACAGGTTGTTCAGAATTAGTGCTGGACCTCAAGGGGAATATGTCCTCAAAGCATTCAGCATTCTTAGTCTCTACTATGGTATTACAATCAAGCATATTACTCTTAAGGATAAGAAACCTATAGGCATCACTATGTTCCGCATAACCAAGAAACATGCAATCAGAAGTCTTAGGTCATATTTTCCTTTTCTTAGGATCTGGTAACATGACTTTAGCTAAGCACCCCCACACTCTCAAATATTTTAGGTTTGGTGTATATCCTTTCCATAACTCATAAGGTTTTTTTTTCCTATTTTCTTATGTGGAATCCTATTTTGCAAGAAACAAGCTGTCAAAAGGGCTTCTCCCCAAAGGTTGTCAGGAGCAGAGGAACTAATAAGTAGAGCATTCATCATCTCCTTAAGGGTTCTATTTTCCTTTCAGCTACTCCATTTGACTCAGGTGAATATGGTGGGGTTACCTCATGGATTATACCTTCCTTTCACCAAAGTCATTAAATAAAGTGTACTCACCACCCCCATAAGATCTTATTCTTTTAATTTTTCTATTTAATTGATTTTCCACGTCAGCTTTATAAGACAAAAACATGTTAAACGCTTCATCTTTATGTCTAATCAAATAAACTTTAGTATATCTAGAGAAATCATCTATAAAGGTAATAAAATAACTTTTACCTCCTCTAGTCATAGTTTGTTTCAAATCAACAAGATCAGAATGAATTAAGCTAAGAGGTTCAGTTTTATGTTGCACAACAGAACATATTTTCTTTGTTAGTTTAGATTCAACACATATATCACATTTTCTACTTTGTTTATCATGCATGTTGATTAGGCCTAGTCGTTGCAATTTTATAACATACGAGGAATTCATATGTCCTAATCTAGCATGCCACATATCATAAGAATCAACCATATAAGCAGAAGTAGATGCAGTTTTATTCATTACTTCATAAACATTCAGTACAAAGAGTCCCTGATCACAATATCCTTTACCTACAAACACATTATTCTTTGTCATAACAATTTTGTCCGATTCAAAGGACACTTTCACCCCAACCTTTCCCAAAAGTGCTACAGAAACTAAATTGACTCTAATAGAGGGCACATGTAGCACATCAATCAAAGCCAAAGTATTCCCAGATGCGAGCTTCAGAAGAACTTTTCCTTTTCCTAGAACCGGAGTGGTCCTAGAGTCACCAAGATACACATGGTCTTCTTCATACCCCACAATATTGTAGGAGGTAAATGCATTTCTGTTTGCACAGATGTGTCATGTAGCCCCAGAATCTACCATCCATTTGCTCACACCAGTCACCATATTCACTTGAGAAACAACCGCATCTATAACATCATCCCCTTTAGCCAGGTTGGCCCTAGGCTTAGGAGGGTTGTTGTTTCTCATGATGCGATACCTGCACTGAGGTGCATAGTGTCCTGGCTTTCTATAAACAAAATAGTTTCCCTTCTTTTTGAAGGTTGGGTTAGAAGAATGTGGGATATTATTTTTAAATTTTTGTTATTGTGATCAGGTTTCTGCTCATACCTTTTCTTATTTGGTTTGTCCTGAACCACATTTGCCTTGGCAGATAATGCTTTTGCCCTTGTTGCAGTGCACTCCTTTCTATTGGTATCTTCAATAATGATGTGTGTGATCAGTTCTGATAGTGACATCTACTTATGCTCTTGCTTCAACTGTTGCTTGCTTCATTGATCTGAACCTTGATGTCCTTGTCTTTGATCATTTCCTAGCGGTAGTAATTGCCAATAATGAACCTTTGTCTGACAAGATCTTCGGTAGTGTACTTTAGAAGAATAGAATCCTATATTTGTTTCGCCTCCTTGTAGGAACAATAGACATCGAACAGATCGTTAAATAGCGCACTAAGCAAAGTGTGACGACATACCTGATTGGCCTGGGTCCAGCCATCAATCTGTTTTGTCGGTGCTGTGGATTCTGGCTTCGGAGTGGTAAGAGCGAAAACTACTCCATGCATGTCCAACAAGGTGGAGACACGCTTCTGCCATCGACGGAAGTTCTGTCCAACAAACACTTCAATCTTTGAGACGTCTGGCAATGGCTTTGCATAGTTGGCGGGGATCGAACCAACATTGTTGTTGACCGGAGTAGAAGGTTGCGGTGTGTCAGTGGCTATGGTTTTGCTTTTATCAACCATAAGTCCTTTAGATTGCAGTCACTGAACAGGAAAACACACTTCCTGAGGCATGCGAAAGCACTACCCTAAAGGACTTATCCACGGATCAGCGCGTAAGCCCCCCAGGATACAACAAGAACCTCTCATAATGCACTGAGGCAACATAACGGGCAAGCATGAAATGAAACCCAGGAATAGAGAAAAGAAAAAGAGAGAGTGAGAGTGCCTCAAACATATAGCACCAAAGAGTATTTATAGAACGAGAAAATAAAAACGTTAATAAATAAACAGTCAAATAAAATATACGATCAGATCTTTAAAAAGGTAATAAAAAATATGATCATATATTTAAAATGGTCATAAACAGATACGGTCGTATATTTAAAATGGTCATAAATAGATACAATCGTATATTTAAAGCTTTAAATTCATATAAACTTAAACCGAAAATAATAAATAAATATTTTATTAAATCACTGTATAAAAACAGTACAAAGCCCATTCTCGCACGCGCAGGGGGGCAAATCAACAGATTTGCACTACGAAAGGCCCACTAGGCCCAAACTCATGCGCGCGAGGCTTCCACCTTTTATTAGCCTCTTTGAAAGCTATTTACACAAAAGGATATATAAACTAGTGAGGCAAAGCTATCCTAGGCAATGTAGGACTTTGCCTTTTGTAATACTCTTAAAAAATACAACAACTCATACTGAGAGACAAGATTAGCAGGTATAATAACTTGCTGAATCTGAGAGACTAAGTTTAGATAATGGTAATTAAAAGCATCGGGAATATTCCATGCATTGTTAACAATGAAATCTAGAACCAAAGATCTCAAAGTGACGCATACATCATTAGGGAGATTTAAAATTTCCACAATAGGCTTATCAAGCCTTGTGTCAGTCCATAATATAATGCTCCTACCATCCCTCAGCAGCCAACAACTCTTTTCTTGCAAAACCATTAAATATTTACTAATACCATGCCACACTGAAGATAGAACATAATTAACAAAATTATGTCCCCAACCTCATGAACCTAGCCTTAAGGAAAGAGGCCCACCAAAAGTTTGAAGATAACATGCCCCCAACCCAATTTAAACATTGAAGTGCCATTGATAGAACTAGCTGACCTAATGCCCAAACCGCCTTTGAAGAAAGGTGTACAAACCTTGTGCCAAGCAGCAGTTGCAACCTTTCGAATTGAATTGTCCCTTGACCATAAAAAATTACACATCCAGGTATCTAATTGTTTCAATAATGAAAATGACCAGGGATAAATTCTCAAGCTATATAAGATCATGCCTTGAACCACATATTTAATAAGTTGGGCTAGACCCATAATAGACAACATCGAACGTTTTCAAGATGCCACCTTAATCCTAATCTTATCAAGAATAGGTTGTAAATGTCTAGTTCTAGGTTTTCCTTCAAACAAAGGAACACCTAGATAAGAAAAAGGAAGGGAACCAACATTGAAGCCAAGAACCTACTTGATCCTCTGAAGTCTGCTTTAGGACACAGGACTTGCGTAGAATTTGCACTTTTTTATTTTCAATTTTAATTTAAAAATAGCTTTTAAGTAGGGAAAAACTCGAACCAAATGAAAAACTATTTACCTCACTTTAATTTTTGTTTTCCTTTCTGACGATCAATAATGTGTTTGATTTTTCATTTCCTAGCATCAAACATACGTTCAACATGAATTTATCACTCATGTAGCATTGATGTTCAACAAAATATAAACATCTTAATCTGTCTACACTTTATAAATGAGCATATGCAAAGAGAAATAGAACCGGACCATTTAGTTATGTTTATATGTCAATTGGAAGAATTTAAAAGTACTTTTACTTTCAAAGTAATATTTTTCTTCTTCTTTATTTTATGTCTTAAAATTCGATAATTTACATTCAAATTACCAAAAACATGTTCTCCATTTATATCCAAACATAATATCATATTCTTAAGATGTTTTTGCGTTGAAAAATAGGAGTCAATAAGGACTAAATCAAATGAAGATTAATATATATTTATGTGCTACAAGTCAAAATTGACATGAAATGAAGATGCAATCCACCAAGCTTGTTCACACCAGTTTAAATGAGTTCTTATGTAAGGATCTATTGTAACACCCCGAAAATTTCAACACGGTAAGTAAGAACATGAGAGATTAATTAGAAATTAATAGGGATTTAATTGCTTGTTTTAAATAAGAAAATAATATACTTGGAGTAATTAAATGCAGTTAGTAATTAATGGAATAAATAAGAAAAACAAAGGAAAATAAATAACATGAGTAATTCGTTATAATGGTCAAATAGGAAAAGATTTATAAAATCAAAAGATATAATATCCTCTGTAATTAAAATCTAAGTGAGTAATCCAATTAAAACAATTGCTTGTAATAAAAAGTCCTCTGTGAGTAACTCGCTGGAATTAATTCTTTGCAATTAATTCTCGGTAGTTAATTTCCTGTGTGTTCATCTGTGAGTGATTATCTGTTATGCCTGCTAGTAATTAATTGGACTATGATTAATTACTATTAGTAAATACTTAATATATCTATTGTTATGTATTAATTAATTAATTGGTTTCAAATTGGTTTTAATTATTTTGATTATTTTAAATTCTGAAACTTGCCTGTCGGGGTATCGCGTATAAAATTCATCTGTGAGCAATTCCTCTAACAGAGAGAATTTTATAAGAGTTATTAAAAAGTTTTCATTGCATAAAGATTTATAAAATTAAATAAATAATTATCTATTTGAAATATCTGGAAAAAACCGTTTTGAATCGTTTTAAAATCTAAGATTTGCAAGATAGGGAATCTTTCGTAAAATTCATCTGTGAGCAATTACTCTGTAGAGAAAATTTTATGAAAGTAATTGAAAAGTTTTTATTTCAAAAGATTTATAAAAATTATTTGATGTTTAAAAGTTTAGTTTTGAAAATTAAAATCGCGTTTCGTTCCGACTACATAGTGTAATTCTACACTGTGTAGATTAACTTAGCACTCAACCTATCAAATCTTTCTCCCTACAGCCACTTTAATTTCCTGCAGCCTACTCCCCTTTCTCTCTCTCCCTTCCACAGCTGTACACACTCACAACCCTATCACACTTTTTCAGCCTCCCTAGCTTAGCATCACTCAAATCACACTTAAGGCTAACACTCACCTACACTCACTCAACCACTCACTCACTTAACTTCAGCCAAACCACCTCTGTCCAAGGAGAAGATTGAAATAGCTCATCCCTCTCTCTTCCCTTCTCTGGTCGCAGCTCACTCTCTCTGATAGAGGACTAAAAAGCTATAAGAGGAGATTAAACTGGAGCCCAGTCTTAGAATAGGAGTTTATGTATTTGGGCCTTTTTAGTTATTTGGACTTTTATTAATGGGCCTTGGGCCTTTAGGTTCATAGTTATAAATAGGGCCAAATGTGATTTCTGTAAGCAGTTTTGACTCTTATTGGAATGAAGCTTTAGGCGTTTTGTGAGAAGAAACTCTCTAAGTTCTTAGGAACTACTCTTGGTTCTTATCTTTGAATTTCCATATTCAAAGTGGTGAATCTTCCTCGACTTATCAATCCTTAGGGATAGTGGCGTCGTTCTTTCCATCTCTTGACCTCAATCCGCTTTTCCCTTTTTGTTCCCAAATTTTTATTCTTGAATTTTTATCATTTGAGATGCTGAATTTGTGATCCGTAAAGGGGTTCTCATCATTTGGTATCAGAGCTAGATTTAGCATCATTTTCGTACTGTTCATCGGCGGCGCACGTACTGTTCATCGCGGCGTCGACACTGTTCATCACAGGGGGTACTGTTCATCGGTTCTGTTGCGGTACTGTTCATCTCGATCACTGTTCATCGACGGGGGCACTGTTCACCGCACGCGATACTGTTCATCCCGATCGTGACACTGTTCATATCGCGGTACTGTTCGTTTGATTTGTGATTTTTATTATTTTTATCCATATTTTTTGGATTGTGTTGTGTTTAATTTGAGTCCAAATCTGCACATTGAAATTCTGAGATTTGAATTTGGGGAAGAACATTCATAGTGTTCATGTGTGTTCTTGAGAGTCTTTGGCAAAACCCTTGTGTTTGATCCATAAATATTTGAATTAAGTGAGTTTGGGTGTTTTTCATAAATATTAAAAAGTTTGAGGACTTATTAGCAAAAGAAAAGGACTTAAAGTTAAAAAAAAGAAAATATTGGGGCAAAAGTGAAAATACAAAAAATATAGGGGCCCAAGTGCAATTATGAAAAGTTTGGGGGCCAAAGTGTAAAAAAAAAATTATACCATTGGAAAGAAAAAAAAATCTGCCCTATAAGAAGTCCTTCTACACCATTGCTTAATTCTTTCTTTTTCATACACTTTTATGCCATTTTAGCTCTCTTGAATACACTAGTTCTTCACAAAGTTGAAAATTTGAGTTTCTTAGTTTTTTGTTGCTCTTATTCTTGTGTTTTCTAGTCTTGTCTTTGCTTGGCATTCTATTTTGAGTTGTCCCTTTCATTTATTTTAGCTTTTATTGCTTGTCTTCTAAATTTCCTTGGTTTTGTCTTAGAGTTTTCTTATTTTGGACTCTTGAGTTGAGTTTGGATTTGTTACATCTTTCACTTTGAATACAAATTCTTGATTGTGATTGAGAGTGCTTCTTAAGGACTAAAGAGGAGTTTGAGTGGAAAAAGGCAAGTGTGCACATTATAGAAAAAGCCTTAAAAGAGAGAAACACGAGTGGACTTTGAGTGAAACACGTGAGAAGAGTGGTGAGGTCCATAATTCTATTGTTTGTGCTAACCACTTTCTTGCAGGAATGTGTTCTTCACCTTATCATGGAAGTGATGGAGGTTTTAGGGAAGATGAGATTCAAAAGGATAACGTATTTCAAACTAGATGCTTGGTTTTAGGGAATGTGTGTTCTTTGATTATTGATGGGAGTAGTTGCATTAATGTGGCTAGCACTAGATTGGTTAGCAAACTTAATCTTCAAACCATCCCACACCCTAAACCTTATTGCTTGAAAATGCCATGTGAAGAAGTTGAGTTGGTTGTAACCCAACAAGTGTTGGTGAGCTTTAACATTGGAAAATATAGAGATGATGTGTTGTGTGATATAGCTCCCACAGAAACATGTCATATGTTGTTAGGTAACCCTTGGCAAGTTGAAAAAAATGTGAAACATCATGGGGAGACCAACAAGATCTCTTTTGTACATGAGGGACACAAGGTCAAACTTGCATTACTTTCACCTGAGGAAGCAAGTGAGGATCAAATTAAGTTGAAAAAGAAAATAGAACAAGAGAGAAAAGAGTTACAAGAAAAGGAAATAAAAGAAAAAGAAATGAGAGAAAAAGAGTTGAGAGAAAAAGAAAAAGAGATGAGAGGAAGAGAAATAATTGAAAAAGAGAGTGAAAAAGAGAGAGTAAAAGATAAAGAGAATTCTGATTATTCTTGTTTTTATTCTAACTCTTTGTTTGATTGTGAAGATTCTCTTTTGAAAGAAATTGAAGAGGAGTCCTCAAAGGGGGAGTGCAAAACTCTAATTTCTTCTCTTAAATTGGATTGTGGATTTTATTCTTCTTGTGCACCTAATCATGTAAATTCTTTTGTTTTGATGCCTAGGGAAGAATTGTTCATCAAGGATCAATGGGCAAAACAATTTGGAGAAGAAGTGGTTGCATGTGAGGAACAAGGCAATCATTGGGAGGAGAAGATTTTGACCGACAACATTTTTCAACCTAGTGGTTTAATGGATGTGTTCATCCAAAATGCTATTGATGTGCATGTGACTTATGTTTTGCATAATACTTTTGATTTACATGCTGCATTTGTTTGGCATAAACTTGTTTTAGTTAATGGTGTGAAGCCTTTGGTACTTGAGATGGATTTAATTTTCATGAAGTTTGATGGTTTCTTTAGGCTTGTATTTGATCCTGGAGGATTGACATATAAGCACATAGATAATAAGAGATTTGCCTTTTTTACAGGGTTTAAGTCTCAATAGAGATAGGATTTATTTTATTTTATTTTTATTCCATATTATCTCAAAACTAAAACATGTGTCTCTTGTGTTGCTTTTGTGTTGTAGGTACCTTGGCTCCAAATTCGAGGTCGAATTTCCTTCAAGAAGGAGGGAATGATAGAGGACTAAAAAGCTATAAGAGGAGATTAAACTGGAGCCCAGTCTTAGAATATGAGTTTATGTATTTGGGCCTTTTTAGTTATTTGGACTTTTATTAATGGGCCTTGGGCCTTTAGGTTCATAGTTATAAATAGGGCCAAATGTGATTTCTGTAAGCAGTTTTGACTCTTATTGGAATGAAGCTTTAGGCTTTTTGTGAGAGGAAACTCTCTAAGTTCTTAGGAACTACTCATGGTTCTTATCTTTGAATTTCCATATTCAAAGTGGCGAATCTTCCTCGACTTATCAATCCTTAGGGATTGTGGCATCGTTCTTTCCATCTCTTGACCTCAATCCGCTTTTCCCTTTTTGTTCCCAAATTTTTATTCTTGAATTTTTATCATTTGAGATGCTGAATTTGTGATCCGTAAAGGGGTTCTCATCACTCTCCCTACAAACACCATTTTTTTTCAGCTTCTTCTTCCTCTTGCATACTCTAGTTGGAGTGCCCTGCAGCCAATACTCCTTTGAAGGAAGTTAACCAGCTTCTTCTCCTCTGTCCAGCAAGATCCTCATCACGGTAAGGGGACTCTTTGATGGATTCAAGTGGCTGGAGGTGGAGGATCCAGCCACTCTCACCCTAAATGCCTCCCATGTGAACTGGTTGCATGAAATGTGTAGTTGTATGTGTGTTACTGGTTTTGTTTTCTTTTATTTCTCTTTGGCAGTGGCTGTGTCTATGTCAAAACTTTTCTCCTCATCTTCTTCTTGCCTAAAAAGCATGGGATGGCTCCAATACAAAGGAGACCATGCCCAAAATTTGTTAGAAACTCATGCACTCTCAAGAGATTTCGAAAGAAAGTGATGCTGGCAGTGGCTGTCTCATGATAGAAGCCCTAGACAGTGTTTATGTTTTCAACCATAAATTTCTATCTAGCCGTTAGATTTTGATGAAACTCGTTCCCAGTTGAAGTAGACTCAAAATGCACTAAATTTTCTTTTGAGACCATTGTGAGATGACCTCAAATGAAGGTTCATCCATGACCTGCAATGGGACCGTTCTACTTTCGGAAACTGGTTGGGCAGTGGCTGTTTCACGTAGAAGCCCTGGACAATGTTTACATTTTTAAACATAACTTTTAATATAACCATTGGATTTTGATGAAACTTATCCCCAGTTAAAGTAGACTCAAAACGAACCAACTTTTCTTTTGATACCATTGTGAGATAACCTCAAATTAAGGTTTATCCGTGACATTCAATGGGACTATTCTGCTTGTGAAAACTGGTTCGGGCAAGGTTAGGTTTTTGACCTTTTTAAAACAAATTAATGACTGTTTTTGAAATATATTTTTGATCATAAAACTAGACAAACATATATTTAAAATGATGTAAGTTTCGAAATTTTTCACCCAAAATTGATAAGTTAATTAATTAGGTTTAGACAGATCTCATACATGGATCCCAAATTTCAAACATGAGGCATAGGTCTTAGAAAATAAATTACTGGGAAAAATGTAGGAGTAATTAGGATTCAAGTTTTACTTTTTTCTGAAAGGTATGAATGTTAGCTTTTTACAATAAAAATTTGAGTAAAAATATCATTTGGGAAGGTTGAGAAAATTGCACATCTTTGAGGTATGCTCACTGTGAGGAGCATGCTGACCTGCGAACTTCTAGGAATTTTTATGATTTTTGTATATTTAATCCGAGAGTGTAGATTAGTTTTTTAAAAATAGGTTTTAAGATCTTTAATTTTATATAATAATTTCACAAAATAAAAATTGTTTGCTAAATTAATTTTGGACAGAGATTGGGTGCTGCCAGAGAGGAATTCTATTCTTAAAGTTGCCTTGATATATGATATTTGAACTATGATATATTTGAATGTGTGAATTAATTTTAAATATGTACGTGCAAGGCAGTGGGTAAAATTGACTCTTGCCTCATGTGATTGTAAGACCCTTGGAATGTGAACCTAGGGCATCTGTGTGTGTGTGATTGTGTGTTTTGAAATGCTCTGTGATACAGTCATGTGGACTGTACTGTGATTTAAATTTCTCTGTGTTGTTTGTGATCTGTGAGCATAAGACTCGATCGTGAGTGCTTATGTGGACTAGGACATTGTCCTAGTGACTGGGGAAAATTGTACCGGTAATAACAATCTAAATTCCAACAGTGAGAATAACTAATTTAGACTTAAGAATTTATTTATTTTTCTAGGCTTAATAAATTAACTCTTTGATTTGTGCTTTGGACTTAGATAAATATACTAGGACCCTTGCGTGGAGGAATCGTCGGTAAGTATGAATTATTAAAAACTTTAGAAATTGAGAGGGTAAGGCACAAATAAAATATAATAATGAATCTTGATACGTGTTGGCGAGATGTGCCTTGAGAGTCGTGCAACGAGGAAAAACACGTGTACGGCGGACTTGTGAAGGAAGTCGCGTGGGACAATTCTGGCTGAGTGAAAGTTGCAATGATGTTGACGGAGATCGAATGACGTGTTCACCAATAGGTGATGGAGAGCATATTCTCATATGGTATAATTTTGTGGAGCCAAGACAAGGTCTTGAGCTTGGCGTCGATTTTGATCCGTCTTATACCCCCAGTAGTGGAAACCCATGGCGACAGGCAAAGATAAAACTGTGTGAGAGTGTGCGAGGAATAAGTCCTCAGAGTATGAATGATCACAGATTGGTACCTGGGAGATGATCGTGAGGCATTACGACCTTGGAGGATAAGCGTCGAGTTGTGACTTCGTTCACACAAACCGACGTGGCGACCCTGACAATAACCACGAGAAAATCTCAGTTGGTGAGAGCCCACCTTATACCAGGGTGATGGTGTACTCCCAACAGTCATTCCACTCAATGTAAGACCACTGAGTTCTGGGAGTTCTAGTGGCAGCTGGCCAGTATGTTACAATTTACAGAGATTAGTTCTGGGAATGAGTAGGTTTCGAGTGTGAACATTAGAGAACCACCCCGCAGTGGTTAGCAGGATTGTGTATGACTTTTAAAGTCGTTTCTATGTGATTTTTTTGATGAAGCGAAGAGTTCACCCTTACATTTTTGTTTTAGGCGCCAATGGCAGTACCTGTGGAGATCACAAGGGGTCTATCCTCATCAGTTTCGTCGCTCTCGTCATCATCCATCTCTTCGGAGTGTCCTTGAAGAGTTCATCGATACCCGCTATTGTTCCCGATGCCACACCATTCGAGGAGTTCACGATTGGACCGACGCTTCCCGCTTTTCACTGAACCCCTCTTATGTCAAAGAGTTGGGGGATGTAATTGGGTGGGAGTCAGTCAGGGGGGATCCGCCGCTAGTCGTGAACTTAGGGAACAGTGAGTCAAGGTTTTTATGAAGGATTTGGAGAACTTTGAGGAAGATTCTGTGAAGGATCCCGTGGGCGATGACCACTAGATTTCTTCTCAGGGATCTTGTTTCTTTGGATTAGGCTAACATGCAGGGTTGGATTTAGAGATGACTGCTCTAAAACTAGGTTTTTCCCTTTTATGTATTTGAATACGGGTAGACCTAGGTTTCAGATTTTACTATGTATATTAGTTTTCATACTCTATTACCCTATGTATTTGGTATATACCTTGAGCAATGTGTATATGTGTATATATTACTAGTACTCCGGAAAATATTTAGGTTATGAAATTCTCTACTTTATGTATTTATGTATATCTTGTAACAAAAAAATATCTCGTTTTATTCAGTCTGCTTAATTGGAAATTAAGTGCCCATTTATAATTGAACAACGCTACATAGTTTTCTTGCAAACTTAAATAACTTGTTTTTAATTATTAAGCAAAGCGCAACTTTCGAAATAAAAATTGAAATAAAAAGTTTTTAACAATTTGGTAAAATTCCAACTTATGTTTCATAATTACACTTGATTTGCACAATTAAACAAGCTATCGTATTTTAGAAAATAATTGAGTAAAGGATCTCTTCTTTCTTTTACAAGAATTTGAATAAAGTAACATGCCTATTGAATTAAAATAAGTTTAAATTGAGAATATATGTAAACCCGATTTAGGGTGTTACATCTATCATCATAACTCCGAAAACATTTAAAAAAAATATTACATTAATAAATGAAAGAAATAAACATTCATGAATCTACACACTAAACGACATATAACATGTGTTGTATTGTCATCCAGGATTTTCAACACCACCATTGTTTTGGCTAGACTTTTTCAAATTGGCTAGGTGCTTTTTTTCCATTTTTGTGGCTTTGCATGAATATCTCTGATTGAGTTCCAACCTAACAAAATGCACACCAAAATTTAAATTTCTTCCTTTTTGGTTAGTGCGTTTGTTTCCCTTGATTCTTTACTAGTAGCTATTTCATTTTGATTTTCCAAACCACCTACACATTTGCTTTTGTGGACAACTTGATCCTCTTCTCTGGATTCTAGTTTGCTTGTGTCTGCAGGCGTTATGCTAGGTTTAAGTGTTTGGCTATGTGGTCTTGAATCTAGTCCTGAGCACATGGTAACAATGATTTTAGTAGATTTCACACACACTATTTACTTTTCTTTAATGATAGTAATGTTTTGTTACCCTTACCTATTTTTTGAGATCTTGTGGATGCCTCTTTAGCCTTATGTTTTTTTCCCTGAATATGATCATTCAGGCCTTTCTCACTTGTTGTAGTAATCTGACACAAGTTGCAACTCCATTCCTGCTTGGCTTTCTTATGCAAACTCTTACTCTCATTAACTACAAGTGTCATCGCTTTGTGCTTTCCACCACAATGATCAACATTTGGCTTAGCCTGCAATGGGATAAACAAAATAATTTATGACAACAAAATATTCAATGGGCATTCTCAAACAAGGTGGCACTTTTTAATAAAAAAACCAAAAGAGATTAACTTTTTTACAATCCAAACAACACAAAAGAAGAAACAAGAAAAAAAATGGAAATTGAAGACAAACATAAATACAAAAAAGAAGGGTAAATTAAAGATAACATTATACACTAACCAGTATGATCACTTTATCCTTATTAATTTGCGCAGGAGCTTGTGTAATGTTACCATTTCGAAAATGGGAGGATAAATGGAATAGTCTCCCATCAAACATGTTATTAAACACTGGATCTCGAAATGAGATACCCTCCGATCTTTGCATTGGGATTCCGAACGCTCTCTCAGACGCCATTTCACTGATGATTATCAATCTCCTTATTTTCTCTTTCTCCAGCTCGCATAGTATTTGCTCTTTCTCTAATTCTCGCTGGAACGCTTCATTGGTATTGACCGGCACCTGTGTTGGTAAAACTCTGGGCGCCGAAACATTTCTAGGAAAACCACCTGGCACAAACTCACACCCTGGAAAGCTAATAATGAATAAAATGAACTCATTGACAAAAGTTTCGATTTTTTAAACAGCAAGGCAATTGGTATAAATTTTGAAAGGAACGTGAAGAAAAGCAAACGGTACCTTGTAATGGGCATCTGGAGACGTAAGCACCGGCGGAAAGAGGGTGTGGCGGTGGTGATGATGTCCTTTGGTTTTGGCCATCACGATATTTGAATTCCATGACAAAGTTTGGAACATGAAACAAAGGAAAGGCGTTGAGAAAGAAAAACAAGTGCCTATGAAATTAGAGACAGTGTGTGTTTGGGTGAAGTGTTGAGTTTGAAAATGTGATTAAATAGGAGTGAGTGTGTGACCGAGGGTTGTTTGCATGCATGCATCTAATGTGCATTCAGAGAACAAGGTGTTGTCATTCTATCAAACGGTGTGAGTTTAGAGATGCC
Source organism: Pueraria montana var. lobata (assembly GCA_026413185.1). Classification (NCBI taxonomy): domain Eukaryota; kingdom Viridiplantae; phylum Streptophyta; class Magnoliopsida; order Fabales; family Fabaceae; genus Pueraria; species Pueraria montana. The sequence goes on from CM048655.1 coordinate 15,576,094, forward strand.
ATTGGTTTTGTTTTTTGCGTGATGAATTTTGTTTTTGCTGACATGTGTGATGATCAAATCTTGAGAATTTACCTTATCTATCTTTCAACGCTTGAAAAGGAAATGACAAGGAAAAAAAGGATTTTCTTTCAATTTTTGAATGGGACCACAGTGTGAATTTCTTCTAGTTTTTCAACAAAGTTCATCAAAATATAATTTGACTCCAATTAAAGAAGCATTAAATATGTGTCAATATTTAATATGTTAAAAGATTTAAAAAATTTATTGTTCAAAGTTTAAAGCATTAAATATTCTTTGACTACACACTTTTGATATTATTAATTAATTAACAAGTGGATGACTCATAACTACAAATAATTGTCACGAAATTAATATAGTAGCTTTTTGTTTCATGAGTTGCATAGAATAATTTGTTATTTTTATAAATAAATATTTTTAAATATATCAATTATATTATAATTCAAAATTATAATTTATATCTAAAAATATTTTGAATACATAAATTATATTTTATATTTATAATAAAAAAATTTAAATAATATTTGTAGGAAACCAAATAATATTTCATTTAGGTCTCTAAAGATCAAATAAAGATATAATAATAAAATATTTTATTAGAAATAGATAAATTAATTAGCAATTTTTAATGTTTTCCATTTAATTTTTTTACTTTTTACTTTGTCAACTTATTAACAATTTTTTTTTGTTATTTCTAATCAATTAATGCTATTTTATTTTTAATTAATCAAATGTATTTAATGACTAATATTGAATATAAATCTTGATAAATATATTTCAACAAAAAGGAAGTTAAATTCTTGAGTATTGAATGAGAGCATTATTTTAATGCATTTTCCTTATGTTTCAAATCAATAATACCATTAATAGTTTATAATATTTGACAAACATTTTTTTGTTAAAAAGCATGTATTGAAATAATAATAAGCAAGTATTGGTAAAATATTAAGTATAATGTTGTTAATGAAAAAAAGAATTTTATTCTTTGACTATTATCTTTAAATATTTATATATAGTGAAGAGATCAGTAAAATTAAAAAGTGTCTATATTCGTTATTACATTCAATTATAGTAATTTTAAATATAACTTGCTTAAATTGACTTTGGATATGTCTTTGACTTTTTCACTCTATACTTAAATAATTCAAATTTAAATATAAATTTAACTTTTAAAAAAATGTTAAATATCTATTTGAATATTTTTTTACTTATTTTTATTTGTAATTAAATATAAAGTTGAGAAATATAGTTTACTTTTTTTTTTTGCTTTTTTTTTTGAATGGTAATCCATTTAATTTTTTTCTTCTATGGTTGTATGCAATTTTAATTTTCCTTTTTTTTTCCATTGACTAAATTTCAAATGCCACATTTGAGAATTGTTAATATGTAAAAAAACACACAAAAAAATGAACCGTAAATAAGTTAATAAATATTACATTCCAATAATATATTTAAAATAAATGTGCAAATATTTTTAGTTATAATATAACATTTAATTTAAAAATTTTCAGATTTGAAATATTACATAATACATTACAATTTTAAATATAAGTGTGAATATTTTATTAGTTTTGTAATATTTTAAATATGACAACAATCAAGATTGCATGTTTTCTGTAAAATGTTAAATACACATTTATGAAGACTTTTCAATGTTTAAAATTTATTAGTATTAAATAATTTAATGTTGAAGATAGAATACATTAATTAATGTAATAATGAAGACTTTCCAATGATTCATTAAATAATAAATTGTAGATTGTGAAAATGCCTTCCATTTGACAAACACATTAAATAATTGTGAAAATGAATTACATTAATTACAATAATGTAGACTTTTCAACGCTTCATTAAAGAATAAAATTTAGATTAGGAAAAAGTTTTTAAAGAATTTTAATTTAATTTAATCTTATTTAAATAATAAAAATATAATAAATGTTCTTTTATATTTTATTTAATTTTATTTTGAACAATATATTTTTAACAATAAAAATATTTATATATTTTAAACAATAAAATTCTTATTTTTATTTATTTTATTCAAACAATTATTTTATTTTTTGTTTAAAACAATATTTAAACAATGCCCTTAAAAAAATTTATTTTATTTTGTTTTAAACAATAGAATAGTTTTTGTTTTATTTTTTTGCATCTAATACTATCTCCGTCCCTTGATGTAAAACTCCTTTAACTATTTCATACCCGTTAAGAAAGCTGGTTAATTTAGTTAATAGCATTAAATTTACTAAAATATTTTAAAAAATAAGTTTATTTACATACACATAAAAACTACAAATGTTAGAAATTTATAAAAAAAAATAAACTCATGGATCTCACGGGTCTAAAATTTTTATAAATAAAAACTATATATTTTATATATTATATTACATAAAACTACAACATAATATTACCATTGTCTCTTATTTAAGTCTATTTTTTTAACTCTAGTATATAATTTTATTATTATTAAAACAATTTTATGTAAATTAAATTAATTTGTACAATATTTTTATTTTAAAAATATACTTTTTCATTCAAATCAAATAACTAGTTTTAAATAAAAGTAATTTTTTGAAAAATTTATCAAACAACTTTTAATTTAAAAGGATCTTTCTAGCTAAAAAAAATGAAAAATGACAACCACTCTTTACTTTTTCTTTAAAACTATTTTTTTATTTATTTAGAAAAGACATGCACAACATCATGATAGATTACGACATCCCAACTATGTACACCAAGACAATATTATTAAAAACAAAGAAAATAAGAACATCATTGGGGACCAAAGCAAAACCCATGGAAACTACCGGAAACAATACTAATTAGAAAGACCCATCCTATTACGAAGAAACTCCTCTGAACAACATTCAAGAACCATATCCCACCAAACATAAGATTGACTATGAAGACTAACAGTAGCTAACATATTCGCACATCGATTACCCTCTCTAAGAATATGAGAGACATGAAAGTCCATCTGTGTAGAAGTAAACCAACAATTCAGCCATGTATTCCTAAAATCCCAGGGCACTATATCAACATTTTGAAAGGCTTTGGGGACTGAAACAGAATTCACCTCCAACCACAGTCTACGCCAACCTTTATTCTGGGCAATTGTAATTGCCAGTGCAACTCCTTCTAATTCTGCTCGTATCATAGAAGCAATACCAAGGTAAAGAGTGAACCCTCCCAAGAAAGTAGCAGAATGGTCTCGAAAGAGACCTCCACAAGCAGCATGACCCAAATTTCCCCCTAGCGGCCCCGTCAGTATTGCATTTAATCCAATCACGTAGAGGAGGATACCAGGAAATTTGCACAATTTTGTCCGCCTTAGGAGCATGAATCTCAACCTGAAAAGCTTTCAGCGTCTAAAAATTCCGCATAGATAGTCTCATGCAGCTTAAAGTAAGTTTTCCAGAAATAGACATATACGCAAACATAAGACACATGACAATAGTATTATGGAATCTAGCTTGATTACAACAATACCAGATCGCCCAAACTGCAAAAAATGACACCCGCAAGCAAAACGTCTCTAACTTGAGGGCTAACATCCAACTTACCTACAGATAAAAGGTCCAAAGGCAAATTGGGATGTAACTGATACCCCGAAACCAACGAGAGCCAAGACCAAATATGATTTGCAAAGACCATGGTTTTAAATTGCATTTGCTGCAGCGATTGAGATCGCGGTTGCGGCCATTGCAGTTGTAGGCATTGCGGCTACTGCGATGCGGATTGCGGCGTGAAGTTATTATATGTTTACACTGAATGTAAAAAAGAATTTTACAATTATTCTAATTAATGACATATCTTTTATTTATAACATACCATAACTTTTCATTCATTTTAAGATTTGGTATCTCCTAACATCCCATACAACCAAACCCATTCAACCATTGACACTTAGAAGTTCAAAATAGAAGTTTGAAATCTAAATTTAATTTAATTTTGACAAAAAAAGTGGAATAGAACGGTGTTAAGGCTCTGTTGCGGCTCCAATGCGGTTCCACTGCGGCTACGTTGCGGCATTTCTTGTGATTCAAAATCACACCGCAATTTTGGGCCGATGCGGTTGTGGACATTAGCGCAACAGCAATATTGCGGCCGCAATTGCGATTGCGGACTGCTATTTAAAAGCATGGCAAAGACTCAATGGAAAAATAGATGCAAAGATGTCTTCGCTGCACTATTGCACAAGCTGCACATGGAGACCACCACACATCCCCGGGATTGAAGGACCTCATCTGTGGGGATCTTACCATGAATTAAACGCCACAGCAAAAACAATTTGGAATGTGGAATAAAAGAAGACCAAATTAGCTTCGCCCACGAACAAACTTGCTTAGGTGGATGTAAAAACAAGTAGGCATATTTAAAGGATGATTTCCCATTATCCGAATGCTTCCAGACCAAACAATGGGAGACAGGATTAGCAGGTATAACAACTTGCTGAATCTGGGAGACTAAGTCTGGATAATGGTAATTAAGGGCATCAGGAATATTCCATGTGTTTTAACAATGAAATCTTGAACAGAAGATCTAAAAGTGACGCATGCATCATGAGGGAGATTTAATATTTCCACAATAGGCTTATCAATAGCCAAGTGCCAGTCTAGAATTTAATGCTCCTACCATCCCCCAGGAGCCAGCAACCCTTATCTTCCAAAATCGTTAAATATTTATGAATATCAGGCCACACTGAAGATTGAACATAATTAACAAAATGATTTCCTGACCTCATGATAAGTCCACAAGCTATATGAGATCATGCCCTGAACCCCTAATTTAATAAGTTGGGCTCAACCCATAATAGACAACATCATACCTTTCCATGATGCTAACTTAATCCTAATCTTATCAAGAATAGGTTGTAAATGTCTAGTTCTAGGTTTGCCTTGAAACAAAGGAACATCTAGATAAGAAAAAGAAGGGAACCAACATTGAAGCCAAGAACTTGCTTGATCCCCGGAAGTCTGCATTGGGACACAGGACTTGCGTAGAATTTGCACTTTTTATTTTCAATTTTAATTTAAAAATAGCTTTTAAGTAGAAAAAAACTCAAACCATACAAAAAATCATTTACCTCAGTTTAATTCTCGTGTTCCTTTCTGACGATCAATAGTGTGTTTGATTTTTCATTTCCAGGCATCAAACATACGTTCAACATGAATTTATCACTCACGTAGCATTGATGTTCAACGGAATATAAACATCCTAATATGCCTACACTTTATAAATGAGCATATGCCAAGAGAAATAGAACCGAACCATTTAGTTATGTTTAGATGTCAGTTGGAAGAATTTAAAAGTACTTTTACTTTTCAAAGTAATATTTTTCTTCTTCTTTATTTTATGTCTTAAAATTCAAGAATTTACATTCAAATTACCAAAAAAACATGCTCTCCACTTTTATCTAAACATAATTTCAAAGTCTTAAGCTTTTTTTGTGTTGAAAAATAGGAGTCAATAAGGACTAAATCAAACGAAGATGAATATATATTTATGTGCTATAGGTGAAAATTGACATGAAATGAAAATGCAACCTGCCGAGCTTGTTCACACCAGTTTAAATAAGTTCTTATGTAAGGGTCTACAATCATAACTCTAAAAACATATAAAAAATATTGCATTAATTAATGAAAGAAATAAACATTCATGAATCTACACACTACACGACATATAACATGTGTTGTATTGTCATCCAGGCTTTGCACCACCACCATTGTTTTGGCTAAATTTCTTCATATTGGCTAGGTCCTTTTTTCCATTTTTACAGCTTTGCATGACACTATCTCTGTTCTAGTTCCAACCTAACAAAATGCATACCAAAATTTAAATTTCTTCCTTTTTTGTTAGTGCTCTTGTTTCCCTTGCTTCTTTACTAGTAGCTATTTCATTTTGGTTGTCCAAATCACCTAAACCTTTGCTTTTTGTGGACAGCTTGATCCTCTTCTCTGTATTCCAGTTTGCCCGTGTTCGCAGGGGGTTATGCTAGGTTTAAGTGTTTGGCTATCCAGTCTTGAATCTAGCCCTGAATACATGGTAACAATGGTTTTAGTAGATTTCACACACACTGTTTACTTTTCTTTAATGATAATAATGTTTTGTTGCTCTTACCTATTTTTTGAGATCTCGTGGATGCTTCTTTAGCCTTATGTTTTTTCCCTTGAATATGATCATTCAAGCCTTTCTCACTTGTTGTAGTGATCTGACACAAGTCGCAACTCCATTCCTGCTTGGCTTTCTTCTGTAGACTCTCAATTTCATTAGTTGTAGGTGTCACTACTTTGCGCTTTCCACCAAAACGATCAACATTTGGCTTAGCCTACAATGGGATCAACAAAATCATTTATGCTCCCCAGACAATTAAAGGCTTCAATACAACAAAATATTCAAATGGGCATTCTCAAACAAGGTGACACTTTTTTAACAAAAAACCAAAATAGATGAACTTTTTCACAATCCAAACAATACCAGAGAAGAAACAAGAAAACAAAATCGAAATTAAAGACAAACATAAATACAAAATAGAAGGGTAAATTAAAGATAACATTATACACTAACCAATATGGTCACTTTATCCTTATTAATATGCGTATAAGCTTGTTTGTTACCGACTTCAAAATGGGAGGTTAAATGGAATTGTGTCCCACCAAACATGTTATTAAACACTGGTTCTCGAAATGAGGCACCCTCCGAACATTGTCTTGGGATTCTAAACGCTCTCTCAGATTCCAATTCCCTCCTTATTTCCTCTTCCAGCTCCCGCTGTTGTGCTAATGCCATTTCACTGGTGATTATCTTTCTCCTTATTTCCTCTTTCTCTAGCTTGCATCGTATCTGCTCATTCTTTAACTGCTGCTGGAATGCTTCGTTAGCATTGACAGACATCGGCGTTGGGAAAACTCTGGGTGCCAAAACATTGCTATGAAAACCACTTGGCACAAAATCACACCCTGGAAAGCCAATAATGAATAAAATGAACTCATGTGACAAAAGTTTTGATTTTTTAAACAATAAACAAATGGGTATATATCTTCAAAGGAACATGAAGAAAAGCAAACGTTACCTTGTAATGGGCATCTGGAGATGTATGCGGTGGCGGAAAGAGGGCGCGGCAGTGGTGATGATGTCCTTTGATTTTGCCCATCACGATATTTGAATTCCATAGCAAAGTTTGGAACGTGAAACAAAGGAAAAGGTGTTGAGAATGAAAAACAAGTGCCTATGAAATTAGAGGTCGTGTGTGTTTGTGTCAAGTGTTGAGTCTGAAAATGATTAAATAGGAGTGAGTGTGTGACTGAAGGGTGTTTGCACGCGCGCATCTAGTGCGCATTCAGAGAACAAGGTGTTGTCATTCTATCAGACGGTGAGAGTTTAGATATGCCATTGGTTATGTTTTTTGTGTGATGAATTTTTTTTTTGTTGACATGTGTGATGATCAACTCTTGAGAATTTACCTTGTCTATCATTCAACACTTGAAAAGGAAAAAAAAAAAAAGGATTTTCTTTCAATTTTTGAATGGGACAAAAATGTAAATTTCTTCAACTTTTTCAACAAAGTTAATCAAAATATAATTTGACCCCAATTAAAGAAGCATTAAATATAAGTCAATATTTAATATGTTAAAAGATTTGAAACTTTTATTGTTCCAAGTTTTAAGCATTAAATATTCATTGACTACACACATTTGATATTATTAATAAATTCACAAGTGGATGACTCATAACTACAAATAATTGTCATGAAATTAATATAACTAGTATTTTGTTTCTCTAGTTGCATAGAATAATTAGTTATTTTTATATAATCAAAATTTATCATAAATAAATATTTTTAAATATATCAATTATATTATAATTCAAAATTATAATTTATATCTAAAAATATTTTGATTACATAAATCTTATTTTATATTTATAATAAAAATTTAAATAATATTTGTAGGAAACCAAATAATATTTAATTTAGGTCTCTAAATATCAATCAAAGATATAATAATAAAATATTTTATTAGAAAGAGATAAATTAATTAACAATTTTTAATGTTTTCCATTTAATTTTTAATTTTTACTCTGTCAACTTATTAACAATTTTTTATTATTTCTAATCAATTAATTGTATTTTATTTTTAATTAATTAAATGTATTTAATTTTTTTTACAGTATTAAATGAATATAATTATTGATAAATATATGAATACAAAAAAGGAAGCTAAAATCTTGAGTATTAAATTAGAGCATTATTTTAATGCATTTTCCTTATGTTTCAAATCAATAATACCATTAATAGTTTATAATATTTGACAAACCTTTTTTTTTGTTAAAATACATTTATTGAAATAATAATAAGCATGTATTGGTAAAATATTAAGCATAATGTTTTTAATGAAAAGAAATTATTTTATTCTTTGACTATTATTTTTAAATATTTATTTATAGTGAAGAGATAAGTAAAATTAAAAAGTGTGACTTTATTCATTATTACATTGAATTATGGTAATTTTAATATAATTTGCTTAAATTGACTTTGGATATATCTTTGACTTTTTCCCTCTATATTTAAATAATTCAAATTTTAATATAAATTTATCTTTTAAGAAAATCTTAAATATCTATTTAATTTTTTTTACTTATTTTTTTTCTAATTAAATATAAAGGTGGAAAATATAGTTTACTTTTTTTTGTTTAGGTTTTGAATGGTAATCCATTTAATTTTTTCTTCTATGGTTGTATGCAATTTTAATTTTCCTTTTTTTTTCATTGACTAAATTTCAAATGTCACATTTGAGAATTCTTAATATGTAAAAAAACACAAAAAATTAACTGTAAATAAGTTGAGAAATATTACATTCCAATATTATATTTAAAATAACTGTGCAAATATTTTTACTTATGCTATAATATTTAATTTAAAATTTTACAGATTTGAAATATTACAAAATACATTACCGTTTTAAATAAAGTGTAACTATTTTTATTAGTTTTGTAATATTTTAAATATGACAACAATCAACGTCGCACGTTTTCTGTAAAAGGTTAAATACAAATTTATGAAGACTTTTCAATTATTGATATTCATTAGCATTAAATAATTTAATGTTGAAGATATAATACATTAATTAATGCAATAATGAAGACTTTCCAATGATTCATTAATTAATAAATTGTAAATTGTGAAAAAGCATCCCATTTGACAAACACATTAAATAATTGTTTGAAAATGAAATACATTAATTACAATAATGTAGACTTTTCAACGCTGCATTAAATAATAAAATTCAGATTAGGAAATTTTTTTCAAAGAATATTTATTTTATTTTAAATAATAAAAATATAATAAATGTTCTTTTATATTTTATTTTATTTTGAACGATATGTTTTAAACAATAAAAATATTTATATTTGTATTCTTTTAAACAATAAAATTCTTATTTTAATTTATTTTATTTAAAAAATTATTTATTTATTGTTTTAAACAATATTTAAACATTGCCCTTAGACAATGTTTATTTTGTTTTGTTTTAAACAATAAAATAGTTTTTATTTTATTTTTTGCATCTAATACTATCTCCGTGCCTGGTTGTAAAACTCCTTTAACTATTTCACATTCGTTAAGAAAACTGGTTAAGTTAGTTAATAACATTAAATTTACTAAAAAAAAATTGTGGATCGCACGAGTTTAAAATTTTTATAAATAAAAACTATTATTTTTATATATTATCTTACATAAAACTACAACATAATATTACCATTGCCTCTTAAGTCTATTGTTTTAATTCTAGTATATTATTATTAAGATAATTTTATGTAAATTAAATTAATTCGTACAATATTTTTATTTTATAAATATACTTTTTCATTCAAATCAAATAACTAGTTTTAAATAAAAGTAATTTTTTTTGAAAAATTTATCAAACAATTTTTAATATAAAAGGATCTTTCAAGCTAAAAAAATGAAAAATGACAACCAATCTTTACTCTTTCTTTAAAACTATTTTTTCTTTTAGAAAAGACATGCACAACATCACTATAGATTACGACATCCCAACTATGTTGGTACCACATAACTTATTGATCCTATGCAGAACGCCAATACAATATTATTAAAAATCAAGAAAACAAGAACATCATGGGGGGACCAAACCAAAACCCATGGAAACTACCGAAAACAATAATAACTAGATTAGTGACCCGTGCGATGCACGGGTTTGATAGATAAATTATTTGAGTAATTTAAATGTTTGCTAAATAAAAAGTAGAATTCAGTTTATTAAATACCATTTTATCAGATTTATCAAAGATTGTAATATAGCAACAATTGTTAAATTAATTGGTTAATTGGTATGAATTTGTTCTTAAATATAAAACATGATTCTCCAAACTACCAATTAGATTTTGAAGTTTGACAATAAATAAAAAAGAAATGAAGACACAAATTGCTCTTAAATTTAAATTACAAAATAGATAATAGGTACTATATACAAATAAAACATAAAATTGTTCTAAAATATAAGATTAAAATTAGATAATTAATCACCTTTTGTTTTAGGCCACACAATCCTTACAACTTTGATGAACACCCTTTTAATTTATTTAAATCTATTAAATTGAAAATTTAAATCAAAACTAATTCTTATTTTTTTTAAATAAAGGGTTGTAGAGTGTGAAGCCTCAAAATAGGACAAAGACATCCCAACTATGTTGGCACTCCCTTGCCTATCCATCATCAGCCAGCAAACCACAAAATAATATAACAAAGAAAAAATAGAATCCAACAGAAAAACATGGGGGGACTAGACCAAAATCCATGAAACAAAATCAACAAAAATGGAAAGAAGGCAATCCACAGCGATTGCGAAAAAAGCAAAGACTAATAAATTGTGGAATTGACTCCCACCAAGTAGCATCCAGACCATGGTCAACTCCGTAATTTGCCAACCTATCAGCACACTGATTTCCTTCTCTGTATATATGAGACGATTGAAAAACTAATTCTTATTGTTTCAGTTGTAATTCACAATAATTTTTTAAATAGAAAAATTCAATTACTTGGTGGTTAATGCATTTGTTGAATTAATTTATCTTTAATTGTGCCTTTAATTTTAAATTTGGATAATTATCAAATTTAAAAGTTAGGGGAATAAAAGGATTAATTTGAATGTAAAATTCCTTTGAGCAATAATTATATTTAGGGATGGCAATGGGTAGGGTCTACATAGGGTACTATAGTACTTGCCCCATACCCGCACTTTAAAAAAATCCCCGTACTTGGACTCATACCCGCATGGATAGTAACTTTAATACCTGTGTCCTTTCCCGTTGGGTACCTAATTGCCCGTACCCGTACCCGTTACCCGCACATTAATTAATTATAAAAAAATGATAAATAAAATATTGATTAAAAATACAATAGTAATTAAATTAAAATCTCATTCAAAGATCTTAATATAATAAATAGGAAAAATTGATAAAATAAGTAGATAAGGAAGGTGGTTTTTTTTTTTTTTTTTTAAATTAAGGAACGTGATCTATCTTTAAGTGAATAAAGATCATGGTCTATCTCTATAAGGAGCATAATCCTTTTTTTTTGTAAATTAAGTACGTGATCTATCTCTTAGCAAATAAAGAACGTGATCTTTTTTATTTTTGATATGGATTAAGGAACATGATTTATCTCTTAGGTATTATTATTATTATTATTATTATTGGTTTGGGTAGGGTTAGGTACTAAGGTACCCATACCTGCACCCATACCCATTAAAATTTGTGGGTAATTACCCGTACCCGAGCCCATACCCATTAAGTGGGTAATTACTCTACCCATCGTGGGTAATTTTTGCGGGTACCCATAGGGTATGAGTAGAATTGCCATCCCTAATTATATTTGATTAACAACTATTATGTCATCAGTAAAAAAGCATATTTACTTTTTTTTGAATGAGGTCTGCAATATTTGTTCAAGTGTAGAAATCTATTTTATTTGAAGTTATACTCACATTAACCTTACTGTGTGAGTGACATCATTATCAAGCTAATTGATTTCATTTTACTGGTCTCATACATCATTTATCTTATAGAACTAAATTTCCTTCCTTTGTTTGGTAAAAGAAATTAAAACCGGAGTGGATGAGGGTGTAGATGTTGGAGAGAGGCTTAGAAATTAAGAACCTAAGCCAATTGAAATAAGTTTAGATTGTATAGTATCAATATGTATAATCCACTCCAGTTTTGGTCTTTTTCAGCAAGTATTGAATTTCTTTTTAAATTAACTTTTTCATTAACTTTCTCTTTGCTAGCATTGCCATAGAAAATGACTTGGGAAAGGGAATAAAATAACTTGAAGCACAATGTATGAGTCTATGAATAATTAAATAAGTGTACTCTATGAATTCTAGAATAAAATAACTTGAACCACTGAGAAGGACTTTGAATTGTATTTAACATATATATGCCTTTCAGCTGAAATGAGAATATATTTTTGAAACCAAAAGAAATATCTCACTTGACATAGATAATTAAATAGTCTTTAGATAACCATTGAGAATTCAAAATGACAAAATCATTAAGTGACTAAAATAGTTCATCTTATAAAAAAGAATTAGAAAGTGCAACTCTTACACCACAATCCAACTCACAACCCCAAACAAGTATTCCCCCCCCCCCCCCCCTTTCATTTTCTTCCTCACCAAAAATAACATAATAACACCAGCAACATCTCTGCCAGCTCCATTGCTTGTTTTCATATATTTGATTCATGTTATAGAAAAATTATTCACCCAAAACCACTTCCAATGTTTTGTCCAATTAACTCCATAGTGAGATAAAAGAAAATTTTCTCTAGAAAACTTGCAATTGCAGCCCATGAAATAAAATATGAATAGATAAAATTTCTCTATGAACATGATAACAAAATATTTTAACAGAACAAATAATAAAATATACCAAATTTAAGAATAGATAAAGGTTCCTGGGTTGAACTTTTTGTGAAACTGAGCTTGCTTGGTTCATTTCCACCATCACGAAAACTCAGATAATCACTTGCAATTGAACTGGAAGGCATATTTTGTCTGTTAGAATATAATGCTTTTTCCTGGTTCATATCATCCATCTAAAAGCCCTTTCTTCTCACATGTGTCTCCCTTTGTAAAACAAATAAAACTTGTTTATGAACAAGGAATAAAAGTTTCTAAAGGCAATTTTTATTACTATAAAAGGAAATAGATTGTGTGAATAAAAATACTTAATTGTTATGTGAGATAAAGAAAATGATTTTCCTCTAATACAATGATGTGTGAGCTACCTATCGTAATTGTAGTTAGTCTCAGCAGATAGTATATATTTTTGCTGAATCCCTGCACAGTGGAGATGAGGATACAAAGAAGTGAATATAAGAAAACACAGCAAATGCATTGAGAAGAATAATCCTTGTTCTCACATGAGAATGACTCTATGACATGATAATGACTCTGTTACATTACCAAATGTCAAGATATATTTACATGATTTAAAATTCTTTCTTGGTCCATATTTACTAATATGCAATTAACTTTGAGTTCATTCTACATGTAGCAATTCTGTCAGTATATATTTAGCTAAAATACACGATAATATCGGGAAGAAAACCATAGAATAAAGGATGACCAAATATGACATTAAAATTTTGTCAGTTAGTTACCATTATAATAATCAATATGAATAATGAGAAGCTACCATTACCATTCTTAGTATATGATTTGGATTTATTAGACCTGTACCCTCGACAGGTATAACAGCCAATCAATGTTGGAAATGCCACTGAAGGGAATATAATTATACCTTGCTGCTCATAAAAAGCAGTTCTTTGTTTCATTGATTTCTGAAGAAACAATCTGCTCTCTTGTGGCAAACACATCAGAAAAGAAAAAAAAAATGCTCTATATAATTTCAGCAATTAGTACATGTCGTAGATAAGCAATAAAGAGGTAGAAGCATATATATTAAAATAACAGCAAGATTGAGATTTGGCAAAAGGTTTTGTTGTGTGGTCTTGACCAAGTTACTGTAATAGTGTCTTCAAGAGACTCTAAGAATTAAAATACACTATGTATCTAATGAAGTATATGATATTTGATGTGAAGAATAACAATGTTATCAAATTCATGATCGCTCACTTGCTTAACATTTGAAGTTCATTCCCTTATTATGGGTCCTAAAAAAGATTGAAATAAAGAACTCTAACTCTTTGGCTATAATAGCATCTAACCCCTCTTAACATTTTCCTTTGAACCTGTCAACAACTGTGTAAGATATGATCCTGCAGGACAAAAAATAACACGACTTTATTATGTGTTACATTTTTATTTTATGTATAATTATCATTAAAATTTATAATCTTCAAAATTAAAAGGAAAGAGAGAAGAAATGAAAACACTACCAAGCTATAGAGGATAAACTAAGTTACATATTTTTTAGTAGAAATAAAACATCATTGTCAAACATAAGAAAAATTATATTTTATTATTTAATTATCCAAAAAATTACCCCCTCCGATGTCCATTTCACTTTTGTAGATTGCTTTTTAGGGCCACAAGTCCTCCTACAAATAGATATTTTATAGTTAGCAAAAACTCACTCAACCTCATCATTAGTGCCTCAAAGAAGAAAAATCCTTATGCGCTTACCAACTTAATTGAACATTATCAATTCATTAGAAAGGGTAGTATAAGGAAAAGGCGGGAAGGTAAACTATAATTCTGAATGGAGAAAACGAATCAAGCAAAGTGGAGACTCACCTAAACAAAGTAGAGAAGATCAAAGCGGTACTTGTTTACAGATCTGAGAACAGAGTTTCTTTGAAGAATGACTTGCAAAGTGAACTATTGTTACAATAGAATCGCGTTCTTAACATAAAATAATTAATTTATTCACCGAATAAGATGAAAAAGAGAAAGGGAAAATAACATAATAAATCCCAAACAAAAACCCACATCATCATCAACACGCTTAGAACATCTAGGGAGTTGAAGAGGTTTGAATTTTCTTATTAATTGTCGTGAGTATTGAAAAGCACCATAAACGAAGAGTTATGCACGCTTATTTTAGGTTGACAAAGTAAATGAATGGTCATAAACATTTAAGGTTGGCAGATGAAAATGTGCTGACAGAAACGTTTTGGAATACTGGTTTGGAGTTTAGGCGGGAAAAAAAAAGTTGGAGAAGTAACTCAATTTATTAACTTGTTGGGAGGTGGATTAGGAGGTTTTAGGTGGGAAAAAATGCTAGCACAGAAGTTCTTGGATTTATATTTATTAAGATTAGAAAGATCCATCCTATTACGAAGAAACTCCACTGAACAACATTCAGGAACCATATCCCGACGTTGGCTAGCGTGCCACACATGAGACTCTTTGGCACTGTGGCAAATTTAACAGTAGTCGTCCAGATATAGCTCTTTCAATCCTACGGTTAGAAATCACACTATTTTTTATTATACCAAAAACTTCCATTTACTCTATGCATCGATATTCTTTAAAATTTGTTAGTAACTTAAATTTTATAATAAATTTTACAACATTTATTATTTAATCTTTGAACAGAAAAATTATCTCAATTTAATAATAAATTGCTATGAAAAAGGCATTATTATCTATCATAAACAGGCAACTAAAAGAAAATAAAAGAAAGCTAAAGGAAGAGAAATTCACGCCTAATTCCAACTTCTTATTTAAATGCACAATAATACTATTTTGATACGAAAGAGGGTTTTCTTCTTCCTTTTTTTTTTTAAAAAAAAGTGTTACGAAAGAATTTTTAATTAAAAGGGAGATAAAATTAATAGTTATTTTAAAAATGTCTTAACCATTATAAAATCCTCATAAACTCAAAAGTATAAACCATAGGATTGTAAGAACTAGATCTGTAACACCCCGTTCTTTAAAAAAAATTATAAAAATAAATTAGTTACTAATAAATATTTTATATATTTGTTTTAAAAAAAAAATAAAAAAAATATGTTGGGTTAAATGTTTTGGGCCTTTAGTCTTTAGAAGCCCAATTCAAGTCTCTAAAGCTTTCAGGTTTTGTTTTTAAAAATCTAATCTTCCCTCACATTCACGTTGTCTTTTGCTCTATTTGGGAACTGTGCCGTCAGAACTGCAAACAGAGGAGTGAAGGGGGATTGCGAAGGACCACCGTTGATTGCACTCTTGCTGTGGAACTGCCTCTTTCGAGGTAAGGGGGAGTGAGACTATCTCGCTCATGGGTATGACTATGGTAGGGGGTAGCGGGGTTGGCCCTAGACCCCAATTGGTTGTCTATTTTCTTCATATATTATGTTTTAATTTCAATTGGATGGGTTGTGAATACCCCAAAGCATTTTATTGTTAGCGTGATTTTGTGTTTTTTATTTTTGCACCTCTTTGCCATTTAGGGTTCTTGATAATCAAATTTGGGATTAATATATTATTATTGAACTATATTTGAATTTGTATGTATATTGCGTATGATTTTGTTCCTCTGAATATTTTGTTGAGACTGTGTTTAGTATTCTCTACGCAATTTGATTATACTGGAGTGGTACTGGGCAATTTCCATTCTCGTTGATGGTGTTGCAAGAAAGAAATATCCGTGCCCGTAGCTTTTTCTGAAATTTGGCCATACAGTTTTATGCATACTGTAACTCATGAATTCAAATAGCTTTTTATGCTTGCCTGTAGCTATTTCAATTTGATATGCCCTTTCCCTTAAATTCCATTACGAATCTTCCTCTGAAGCATATATTGAATATTGGTTATTATATATATGTGTATATATATATATATATATATATATATATATATATAGTCATACGTATGTGTCAAAACCTTTGAAGATTTCAATTATATATATGTATATTCAATTTCTTTAATTATTGTGTGGCTGCATGCATCGAATTCAATTTGTGAATAATGTTCCCATGGGTTTGTTGCCATGTGCTTAGACAAGGGAATATATAGAAAGCTTTGATTTCACATTAATCTTATTTTATATTTTATATTATAATTTGGAATTTGATTTGGCTAAAAGAATAACAATTTCGGTTATTGTTTTAGTTTTAATCTTAATACTATTAATATAGAAAAGTAAATGTATTATGATAATTACACGTATTATCTTAATATTAGTTATATATAAAATGCACTGTTTATATTATTAATTGATTATTAGCATATTGTTATAGTGTTAATTGTGGTATAATTCTAAAAATTACTATTATGTTGGAGTTGGAAACATTAAGGTTTGATTTTATGCATATGTGTTTGTTGTGTCTTGTGAACATTGTTATGAATGTATAATATGCTTGATATAAGTGAAGTATGTATGCTTGGATGCCATGGTGATTGTTGATATGAAATAAATAAGCACCAAGCCTATGTGAGAC
Organism: Pueraria montana var. lobata; assembly: GCA_026413185.1. Classification (NCBI taxonomy): domain Eukaryota; kingdom Viridiplantae; phylum Streptophyta; class Magnoliopsida; order Fabales; family Fabaceae; genus Pueraria; species Pueraria montana. The sequence continues at coordinate 15,593,516 of CM048655.1, forward strand.
GAGATCCTCCATGTGATAAGTTAAAAGAAGCCATGAGCATCTGCGTGAATCATGCATCATGATATGCACATGTGTTTTTGAAAGTAGTTTATGAACCTAACTGGGGAGGTCGTGAAGAGCTCGTTGAGTTCTGACCTTGGGGGTGTTATCTGGTTTGGAATCTCCTTTAAGCTCATGCTGATCCCATGGGTTGGAGTATCCTTGCAAGACTGGGTAACCCTGACGAGCTGCTAGGGGTATCATCCTGGTTGAGACTGTTAGTGTCGGATGCCCATGGTGTGGCTATTCGTCGACTGCACGTACTCCCAGGCTACTTTCACAAAAGAGTTTTGAATGGTACCACATGCATACAATACTAAAAAAAAAAATAGGACACATTGCATTACATGAATACCTTGATGCGTATGTGTTTGACTAATGTTAAATGTCATGTATGTTTGTGTTGCTACCTGTCTCCATTTTCATACCACAAGCATATAGTGAGATGTATCTCACTCCCTTTGTTTTTTTGTGTTTTCCTGTGTATGTGTTGGTGACAGGTGATGTCCAGCAGGACCAAGAGGATGACGTTAGAGAGGAGGCATAAACATTTATGTCTTTTATTTTATTTTATATTATGGGACTTGTGAAGCTTTGATAGGTTGTGACATCGGGGCTAGGATATTTTATGTCTTTGATTTTGGGACTTTAAATTTTTAGATGGATTATTAAGTTTTGAATTTTTTTTTTGGTTATGGACTTTACATGTGGCCTTTTGGAGAGCCAAGTACTAAGTTATTCTTAAGTTTTTTTTATGACAAATATTCAATGTGATGTTCTTTACCGCATGAGAAAAAGTTTTAAATTTGATATTTGCTTCCACAAACAAGAACTTTAATTTATTTTCTTTGCTTTTATGTATTTAATATTGTATTTGGGGTAAAAGGTGTCACATTTAGTGGTATCAGAGCAGGTCGATTCTTCCAGCCAGTGTGTTATGTGTTTGCTATATTTCTGTGTGTACTCTGTACAATTGTTTGACTTGTTTGGGCCATGTTGGTTATATCTTTTCTTATCTTGTCGATTTACTTGTTGCATCCAGTACTTAGTTCTGGTTTGTGCAGGAAGAAATGACTGATAGGAATGATCGTGCGATTGCTGATGCTCTACAAGCTTTAGCTCAAGCTGTAGGGAATCAAAATGCTGGTGGTGGAACAGGCGAGTTCAACTGGTTGGATAGATTCCAAAGGAACAACCCACCTACGTTCAAAGGGAGATATGACCCTGATGGTGTGCAGAATTGGTTGAGGGAGATCGAGAAGATTTTTCGAGCTATGGCGTGCCCCAATGTTCAGAGGGTAGCTCTTGGTACCTTCATGCTTGCGGAGGAAGCAGAGTTTTGGTGGGAGAATGCCCGTGAACGCTTGGTAGTTGAGAATATAGCGATCACTTGGGAAGTCTTCAAATAGATTTTCTTGGAGAAGTACTTTCCCGAGGACATCAGGAATAGGAAGGAGATGGAGTTCTTAGAGCTCAAACAGGGGAACATGACTATGGCTGAGTATACGGCAAAGTTTGAGGAGCTATCGAGATACTTCCCTCATTACAATGGGGAGGCAGGAGAACGCTCAAAGTGCGTGAAGTTTGTTAATGGCTTGCGACCTAAGATCAAGCAGGCCATTAACTACCAGGAAATTGGTCGGTTTCCGGTACTGGTGAACAGGTGCAGGATTTATGATGAGGACAAACGAGCTCGGGAAGCGCACTATAGGAGTGTGGGTCCAGTGAAGGAGAAGAAGTTTGGTGCTCAGAACCGTGGAAAGCCATATTCAGCTCCAGCTGGTCAATATGGTAACCGCAGTAGCAATCAAAAGGCCATTACTAGTCAGCCTACTAGTGGTGGAAGTGCGAGATCATCTCTTTCTTTTCCACGGAGGTGTGGGAAGTGTGGTAGTGCTAATCATTCGACATTTGAGTGCAAAGATAAAGATGTGACTTGTTTCAGCTGTGGGAAGCAAGGTCATATTGGGAGGAATTGCCCTAATCCCAGGAACGAGATGAGGAGTGGTGGTCAGAGTTCACAAGCTAGTCGACCTAAAACCACTGGAAGAGTCTTCGCTCTTAGTGGTGCTGAAGCCTCAAAGTTCGATGACTTAATCCAAGGTAAGTGTTTCATAAGCGAAACTCCTTTAGTTATGCTATTTGATTCAGGTGAAACTCATTCATTCATATCACATGCTTGTGTTAAAAATTTGAAATTGTCCGTGTCCCCTTTGAAATTTGATCTGGTTGTTGATACTCCTATAAGTGGTTCTGTTGTTACCTCTAGTGTTTGTCTAAATTGTCCTGTGTTGATTTTTGATAGAGAATTTGTGGTTGACTTGATTTGCTTACCTCTTAGTCAACTAGATGTGATTCTTGGTATGGATTGGTTATCTTCCAACCACGTCCTGTTAAACTGCTTTGATAAAACTGTTGTGTTTGGTGAGTCTGTTGAGGGTAAGGATGAGAGGTTCATCACCGCCAACCAGGTGAAGGCATATTTGAAAGAGAATGCCCAGGTATACATGATGCTAGCTTCCTTGAAACTTGAGAGTAAGGTAGTGGTTGAGGATATGCCTGTAGTGAGAGATTTTCCTGAGGTATTCCCAGAGGATGTCTCTAGTTTACCCCCTGAGCGTGAGGTTGAGTTCTCCACAGACTTAGTGCCTGGTACAGGACCCATATCCATAGCTCCTTATAGGATGTCTCCCTTAGAGCTAGTTGAGCTTAAGAAACAGTTAGAGGAGTTGTTAGAAAAATAGTTTGTGAGACCTAGTGTGTCGCCTTGGGGAGCGCCAGTTTTGTTAGTGAAGAAAAAGGATGGGAGCATGAGGTTGTGTGTAGACTATCGTCAGCTGAACAAGGTGAAGATGAAGAATAAGTACCCCCTTCCTAGGATAGATGACCTTATGGACCAGTTGGCGGGAGCTTGTGTGTTTAGCAAGATAGATTTAAGGTCAGGTTACCATTAGATCCGGGTAAAGTCTGAGGATGTTCCAAAGACTGCTTTTAGGACCCGTTATGGTCACTATGAGTACTTGGTTATGCCCTTTTGTGTGACCAATGCACCTGGTGTGTTCATAGACTATATGAACAGGATCTTCCATCCCTACCTGGATAGTTTTGTGGTGGTATTCATAGATGATATCCTAGTGTACTCTAAGACTAGGGAGGAGCATGCCGAGCATCTGAGGGTTGTGTTGCAAACCCTTAAGGACAAACAATTGTATGCTAAGTTGTCCAAGTGTGAGTTCTGGTTAGAAGAGGTGAGTTTCTTAGGACATGTCATATCCAAGGGAGGGATAGCTGTAGACCCATCTAAGGTAGAAGTTGTGCTTAAGTGGGAAGCCCCTAAGACAGTTTCTGAGATTAGGAGTTTTCTAGGTCTAGCTGGTTACTATAGGAGGTTTATAGAGGGTTTCTCTAAGTTAGCCTTGCCTTTGACCAAGTTGACTCGTAAGGGTCAAGCCTTTGTGTGGGATAGCCGGTGTGAGAGTAGTTTCCGAGAGCTTAAGAGTAGGTTAACATCAGCACCTGTGTTAGTTTTGCCTAACCCGAGTGAGCCCTTTGTAGTGTTTTATGATGCATCTAAGATGGGTTTAGGTGGTGTGCTTATGCAGAAGGGTCAGGTAGTAGCCTATGCTTCTAGGCAGCTTAAGATCCATGAGAGGAATTATCCCACTCATGATTTGGAGTTAGCAGCCGTGGTATTTGCCCTCAAGCTTTGGAGGCATTATCTGTATGGTTCTAGGTTTGAGGTTTTTAGTGACCATAAGAGCCTTAGGTACCTGTTTGATCAAAAGGAGTTGAACATGAGGCAGAGGAGATGGTTGGAGTTCCTTAAGGACTATGACTTTGAGCTTAGTTACCATCCAGGTAAAGCCAATGTAGTGGCTGATGCCTTGAGTAGGAAGTCTTTGCATATGTCTGCTTTGATGGTTAGGGAGTTGGACCTTATAGGGCAGTTTAGAGATATGAGTTTGGTGTGTGAGGTTACCCCTAGGAGTGTGAGGTTGGGTATGTTAAAGGTGACTAGTGGTTTGATAGAGGAGATTAGAGAGGGTCAGAAGTCAGACCCATTCTTGTTAGCTCGGTTGGAGTCTATAGCTCAAGGGAAGGAGAATAGTTTTAGTTTGGGACAGGACGGAGTTTTGCGACTCCAAGATAGGATCTGTGTGCCTAGCATTCCTGAGCTTAGGAAGATGATCCTAGAGGAAGGCCATAGAAGTAGCTTGAGTATCCACCCCGGAGCCACAAAGATGTATCAAGATCTTAGGAAGATGTTTTGGTGGCCCGGTATGAAGAAAGAGATAGCAAAGTTTGTTTATGCTTGTCTAGTGTGTCAGAAGGCTAAGGTAGAGCACCAAAAGCCTTCAGGATTGTTGTAGCCTCTAGATATCCCTGAGTGGAAGTGGGATAGTATATCCATGGACTTCATGGTGGGTTTACCTAGAACCCCCAAAGGGTTAGATTCTATTTGGGTTATAGTGGATAGGTTGACCAAATCTGCTCATTTTATCCCAATTAACATTAGATACCCTTTAGAGAAGTTGACTGCCTTGTATGTTAGTGAGATTGTGAGGTTGCATGGTGTACCCTCTAGCATAGTTTCTGATAGAGATCCTAGGTTTACTTCTAGGTTTTGGGAGAGCTTGCATAAGGCTTTGGGAACCAAGCTTAGGTTGAGTTCAGCTTATCATCCTCAAACCGATGGCCAAACTGAGAGAACCATCCAATCTTTAGAGGATCTTCTTAGAGCTTGTGTATTAGAGCAGAGGGGTAGTTGGGATAGTTTCTTGCCTTTGATAGAGTTCACCTATAATAATAGCTTCCATTCTAGTATTGGGATGGCACCTTATGAAGCCTTGTATGGGAGAAGGTGTAGGACCCCTTTGTGTTGGTTAGAACCTGGTGAGAGCCTTTTGTTAGGACCTGAAGTGGTGCAGCAGACCACTGAAAAGGTCAAGTTGATCCAAGAGAGGATGAGAGCAGCCCAGAGTAGGCAGAAAAGTTATCAAGATAAGAGAAGGAAAGCCCTTGAGTTTCAAATGGGCGATCATGTATTCTTGAAAGTCACTCCGTGGACTGGGGTTGGTCGAGCGTTGAAGTCTCGTAAGCTTACTCCTCGTTTCATTGGTCCTTACCAAATCCTAAAAAGAATCGGCGAAGTTGCCTATCAAATTGCCTTACCACCGTCCCTTTCAAATCTCCATAGTGTCTTTCATGTCTCCCAACTCAGAAAATATGTCCATGACCCGTCACATGTGATTGAGTCTGATAATATTCAAGTTAAGGAGAACTTAACTTATGAGGCATTACTGATAAGGATTGAGGACAGAATGGTGAAACAACTAAGAGGGAAGGAAATTCCTTTGGTTAAGGTTTTCTGGGGAGGAGCCACTGAAAGCAGTGCAACATGGGAATTAGAAAGTCGCATGAGGGACTCACACCCCGAGTTATTTACTCCAGGTAAATTTCGAGGACGAAATTTCTTTTAAGGAGGGAGGAGTTGTAACACCCCGTTCTTTAAAAAAAATTATAAAAATAAATTAGTTACTAATAAATATTTTATATATTTCTTTTAAAAAAAAAAAAATATGTTGGGTTAAATGTTTTGGGCCTTTAGTCTTTAGAAGCCCAATTCAAGTCTCTAAAGCTTTCAGGTTTTGTTTTTAAAAACCTAATCTTCCCTCACATTCACGTTGTCTTTCGCTCTATTTGGGAACTGTGCCGTCAGAACTGCAAACGGAGGAGTGAAGGGGGATTGCGAAGGAGCACCGTTGCTTGCACTCTTGCTGTGGAACTGCCTCTTTCGAGGTAAAGGGGGAGTGAGACTATCTCGCTCATGGGTATGACTATGGTAGGGGGTAGCGGGGTTGGCCCTAGACCCCAATTGGTTGTCTATTTTCTTCATATATTATGTTTTAATTTCAATTGGATGGGTTGTGAATACCCGAAAGCATTTTATTGTTAGCGTGATTTTGTGTTTTTTATTTTTGCACCTTTTTGCCATTTAGGGTTCTTGATAATCAAATTTGGGATTAATATATTATTATTGAACTATATTTGAATTTGTATGTATACTGCGTATGATTTTGTTCCTCTGAATATTTTGTTGAGATTGTGTTTAGTATTCTCTACGCGATTTGATTATACTGGAGTGGTACTGGGCAATTTCCATTCTCGTTGATGGTGTTGCAAGAAAGAAATATCCGTGCCCGTAGCTTTTTCTGAAATTTGGCCATACAGTTTTATGCATACTGTAACTCATGAATTCAAATAGCTTTTTATGCTTGCCTGTAGCTATTTCAATTTGATATGCACTTTCCCTTAAATTCCATTACGAATCTTCCTCTGAAGCATATATTGAATTTTGGTTATTATATATATATATATATATATATATATATATATATATATATATATATATACATATATATATATATATAGTCATACGTATGTGTCAAAACCTTTGAAGATTTCAATTATATATATGTATATTCAATTTCTTTAATTATTGTGTGGCTGCATGCATCAAATTCAATTTGTGAATAATGTTCCCATGGGTTTGTTGCCATGTGCTTAGACAAGGGAATATATAGAAAGCTTTGATTTCACATTAATCTTATTTTATATTTTATATTATAATTTGGAATTTGATTTGGCTAAAAGAATAACAATTTCGGTTATTGTTTTAGTTTTAATCTTAATACTATTAATATAGAAAAGTAAATGTATTATGATAATTACACGTATTATCTTAATATTAGTTATATATAAAATGCACTGTTTATATTATTAATTGATTATTAGCATATTGTTATAGTGTTAATTGTGGTATAATTCTAAAAATTACTATTATGTTGGAGTTGGAAACATTAAGGTTTGATTTTATGCATATGTGTTTGTTGTGTCTTGTGAACATTGTTATGAATGTATAATATGCTTGATATAAGTGAAGTATGTATGCTTGGATGCCATGGTGATTGTTGATATGAAATAAATAAGCACCAAGCCTATGTGAGACGAGATCCTCCATGTGATAAGTTAAAAGAAGCCATGAGCATCTGCGTGAATCATGCATCATGATATGCACATGTGTTTTTGAAAGTAGTTTATGAACCTAACTGGGGAGGTCGTGAAGAGCTCGTTGAGTTCTGACCTTGGGGGTGTTATCTGGTTTGGAATCTCCTTTAGGCTCATGCTGATCCCATGGGTTGGAGTATCCTTGCAAGACTGGGTAACCCTGACGAGCTTCTAGGGGTATCATCCAGGTTGAGACTGTTAGTGTCGGATGCCCATGGTGTGGCTATTCGTCGACTGCACGTACTCCCAGGCTACTTTCACAAAAGAGTTTTGAATGGTACCACATGCATACAATACTAAAAAAAAAATAGGACACATTGCATTACATGAATACCTTGATGCGTATGTGTTTGACTAATGTTAAATGTCATGTATGTTTGTGTTGCTACCTGTCTCTATTTTCATACCACAAGCATGTAGTGAGATGTATCTCACTCCCTTTGTTTTTTTGTGTTTTCCTGTGTATGTGTTGGTGACAGGTGATGTCCAGCAGGACCAAGAGGATGACGTTAGAGAGGAGGCATAAATCTCTATTTATGTCTTTTATTTTATTTTATATTATGGGACTTGTGAAGCTATGATAGGTTGTGACATCGGGGCTAGGATATTTTATGTCTTTGATTTTGGGACTTTAAATTTTTAGATGGATTATTAAGTTTTGAATTTTGTTTTTTGTTATGGACTTTACGTGTGGCCTTTTGGAGAGCCAAGTACTAAGTTATTCTTAAGTTTTTTTTTATGACGAATATTCAATGTGATGTTCTTTACCGCATGAGAAAAAGTTTTAAATTTGATATTTGCTTCCGCAAACAAGAACTTTAATTTATTTTCTTTGCTTTTATTTATTTAATAATGTATTTGGGGTAAAGGGTGTCACAAGATCTGGATGGCTGCTATTAACTTTGTCATGGTGCCAAAGTTTCTCAACTGTGGCACTCTAGCCATAGTCCCATATCCCACCAAAGATAATGTTAACTATGAAAACTAACAGTAGCTAACATATTCGGACATCGATTACCCTCTCTAAGAATGTGAGAGACATGAAAGTCCATCTGTGAAGAAGTAAACAAACAATTCAGCCATGTATTCCTAAAATCCGAGGGCACTATATCAACATTTTGAAATGCTTTGGGGATTGAAACAGAATCCACCTCCAACCACAGTTCACGCCAAACTTTATTCTATGCAATTGAAATTGCCAATGCAACTCCTTCTAATTCTGCTCGTATGACATAAGCAATAACAAGGTAAAGAGTGAACCCTCTCAAGAAAGCAGCAGAATGGTCTTGAAAGAGACCTCCACAAGCAACAGAACCCGAATTTACCCTAGCAGCCCCGTCAGTATTGCATTTAATCCAATTACGTAGAGGAAGATACCAGGAAACTTGCACAATTTTGTCTGCCTTAGGAGCATGAATATCAACCTGAAAAGCTTTCAGCGTCTAAAAATCCCACATAGATGGTCTCATGCAGCTTAAAGTAAGTTTTCCAGAAATAGACTTATACGCGAACATAAGACTGGTGACATGCTGCCAAGTGAAAATAGTATTATGGAATCTAGCTTGATTACGGGTGTGTTTGGGAATTAATTGTGTTCAACGTAGCGGTCGTTAAAAAAAAAGCTACTCTCACATTACATTTTGCTTTTGTGCCTTGGAACGCGTATTTTTTCGTTGAACGTGGGTTAAAACGGTTAACCAAACACACACTATGACAATACCAGATCGCCTAAACTGCAAAAAATGACACCAGCAAGCAAAACGTCTCTAACTTGAGGGCTAACATCCAACTTCCCTACAAATAAAAGGTCCAAAGGAAAATTGGGATGTAACTGATACCACGAAACCAAAGAGAGCCAAGACCAAATATGATTAGCAAAGGCACAATGGAAAAATTGATGCAAAGATGTCTCCACTGCACTATTGCACAAGCTGCACATGGAGACCACCACACATCCCCGGGATTAAAGGACCTCATCTGTGGGGATCTTACCATGAATTAAACGCCATTGCAAAAACAATTTGGAAGGTGGAATAAAAGAAGACCAAATTAGCTTCGCCCACGAACAAGCTTGCTTAGGTGGATGTAAAGACAAGTAGGCATCTTTAATGGATGATTTCCCATTATCCGAATGCTTCCAGACCAAACAATCGGAGACAGGATTAGCAGGTATAACAACTTGCTGAATCTGAGAGACTAGGTCTGGATAATGGTAATTAAGGGCATCAGGAATATTCCATGTGTTCTTAACAATGAAATCTTGAACAGAAGATCTCAAAGTGACGCATACATCATGAGGGAGATTTAATATTTCCACAATAGGCTTATCAATAGCCAAGTGTCACTCTAGAATTTAATGCTCCTACCATCCCTCAGGAGCCAGCAGCTCTTATCTTCCAAAACCGTTAAATATGTACGAATATCAGGCCACACTGAAGATTGAACATAATTAACAAAATGATTTCCTGACCTCGTGATAAGTCCTCAAGCTATATGAGATCATGCCTTGAACCCCTAATTTAATAAGTTGGGCTCCATCCATAATAGACAACATCATACCTTTCCAAGATGCTAACTTAATCCTAATCTTATCAAGAATAGGTTGTAAATGTCTAGTTCTAGGTTTGCCTTGAAACAAAGGAACACCTAGATAAGAAACAAGAAGGGAACCAACATTGAAGCCAAGAACTTGCTTGATCCCCTGAAGTCTGCATTGGGACATAGGACTTGCGTAGAAGTTGCACTTTTTATTTTCAATTTTAATTTAAAAATAGCTTTTAAGTAGAAAAAAAGTCAAACCATACAAAAAATCATTTACCTCACTTTAATTCTTGTGTTCCTTTCTGATGATCAATAGTGTGTTTGATTTTTCATTTCCAGGCATCAAACATACTTTCAACATGAATTTATCACTCACGTAGCATTGATGTTCAACATAATATAAACATCCTAATATGCCTACACTTTATAAATGAGCATATGCCAAGAGAAATAGAACCGAACCATTTAGTTATGTTTGGATGTCAGTTGAAAGAATTTAAAAGTACTTTTACTTTCAAAGTAATCTTTTTCTTCTTCTTTATTTTATGTCTTAAAATTCAAGAATTTACATTCAAATTACCAAAAACATGTTCTCCACTTTTATCTAAACATAATTTCAAAGTCTTAAGCTGTTTTTGCGTTGAAAAATAGGAGTCAATAAGGACTAAATTAAATGAAGATGAATATATATTTATGTGCTATAGGTGAAAATTGACATGAAATGAAGATGCAACCCGCCAAGCTTGTTCACACCAGTTTAAATAAGTTCTTATGTAAGGATCTACAATCATAACTCTAAAAACATATAAAAAAAATATTACATTAATAAATGAAAGAAATAAGCATTCATGAATCTACACACTACACGACATATAACATGTGTTGTATTGTCATCCAGGTTTTGCACCACCACCATTGTTTTTGCTAAATTTCTTCATAAAGGCTAAGTCTTTTTTCCATTTTTATGGCTTTGCATGACACTATCTCTAGTCGAGTTCCAACCTAACAAAATGCACACCAAAATTTAAATTTCTTCCTTTTTTGTTAGTGCTCTTGTTTCCCTTGCTTCTTTACTAGTAGCTTTTTTATTTTGGTTGTCCAAATCACCTAAACCTTTGCTTTTTGTGGACAACTTGATCCTCTTCTCTATATTCCAATTTGCCTGTGTCCGCAGGGGGTTATGCTAGGTTTAAGTGTTTGGCTATCCAGTCTTGAATCTAGTCCTGAATACATGGTAATTAACAATGGTTTTAGTATATTTCACACACACTGTTTACTTTTTTTTAATGATAATAATGTTTTGTTGCTCTTACCTATTTTTTGAGATCTCGTGGATGCTTCTTTAGCCTTATGTTTTTTCCCTTGAATATGATCATTCAAGCCTTTCTCACTTGTTGTAGTGATCTGACACAAGTCGCAACTCCATTCCTGCTTGGCTTTCTTCTGTAGACTCTCAATTTCATTAGTTGTAGGTGTCACTACTTTGCGCTTTCCACCAAAACGATCAACATTTGGGTTAGCCTACAATGGGATCAACAAAATCATTTATGCTCCCCAGACAATTAAAGGCTTCAATACAACAAAATATTCAAATGGGCATTCTCAAACAAGGTGACACTTTTTTAACAAAAAACCAAAATAGATGAACTTTTTCACAATCCAAACAATACCAGAGAAGAAACAAGAAAACAAAATTGAAATTGAAGATAAACATAAATACAAAATAGAAGGGTAAATTAAAGATAACATTATACACTAACCAGTATGGTCACTTTATCCTTATTAATATGCGTATAAGCTTGTTTGTTGCCGACTTCAAAATGGGAGGATAAATGGAATTGTGTCCCACCAAACATGTTATTAAACACTGGTTCTCGAAATGAGACACCCTCCGAACATTGCCTCGGGATTCTAAACGCTCTCTCAGATTCCAATTCCTTCCTCACTTCCTCTTCCAGCTCCTGCCGTCGTGCCAATGCCATTTCATTGGTGATTATCTCTCTCCTTATTTCCTCTTTCTCCAGCTCGCGTCGTATATGCTCATTCTCTAACTGTTGCTGGAACGCTTCGTTAGCATTGACAGACATCGGCGTTGGGAAAACTCTAGGTGCCAAAACATTGCTATGAAAACCACTTGGCACAAAATCACACCCTAGAAAGCCAATAATGAATAAAATGAACTCATGTGGCAAAAGTTTTGATTTTTTTAAACAATAAACAAATGGGTATATATCTTGAAAGGAACATGAAGAAAAGCGAACGTTACCTTGTAATGGGCATCTAGAGATGTAAGCGGTGGCGAAAAGAGGGCGCGGCAGTGGTGATGATGTCCTTTGATTTTGCCCATCACGATATTTGAATTCCATAGCAAAGTTTGGAAAGTGAAACAAAGGAAAAGGCGTTGAGAATGAAAAACAAGTGCCTATGAAATTAGAGACTATGTGTGTTTGTGTCAAGTGTTGAGTTTGAAAGTGATTAAATAGGAGTGAGTGTGTGACTGAAGGGTGTTTGCACGCGCGCATCTAGTGCGTATTCAGAGAACAAGGTGTTGTCATTCTATCAGACGGTGAGAGTTTAGATATGCCATTGGTTATGTTTTTTGTGTGATGAATTTTGTTTTTGTTGACATGTGTGATGATCAACTCTTGAGAATCTACCTTGTCTATCATTCAACACTTGAAAAGGAAAACAAAAAGGGATTTTCTTTCAATTTTTGAATGGGACAAAAATGTAAATTTCTTCAACTTTTTCAACAAAGTTAATCAAAATATAATTTGACCCCAATTAAAGAAGCATTAAATATAAGTCAATATTTAATATGTTAAAAGATTTGAAACTTTTATTGTTCCAAGTTTTAAGCATTAAATATTCATTGACTACACACATTTGATATTATTAATAAATTCACAAGTGGATGACTCATAACTACAAATAATTGTCATGAAATTAATATAACTAGTATTTTGTTTCTCTAGTTGCATAGAATAATTAGTTATTTTATATAATCAAAATTTATCATAAATAAATATTTTTAAATATATCAATTATATTATAATTCAAAATTATAATTTATATCTAAAAATATTTTCAATACATAAATCTTATTTTATATTTATAATAAAAATTTAAATAATATTTGTAGGAAACCAAATAATATTTAATTTAGGTCTCTAAATATCAATCAAAGATATAATAATAAAATATTTTATTAGAAAGAGATAAATTAATTAACAATTTTTAATGTTTTCCATTTAATTTTTAATTTTTACTCTGTCAACTTATTAACAATTTTTTATTATTTCTAATCAATTAATTGTACTTTATTTTTAATTAATTAAATGTATTTAATTTTTTTTACAGTATTAAATAAATATAATTATTGATAAATATATGAATACAAAAAAGGAAGCTAAAATCTTGAGTATTAAATGAGAGCATTATTTTAATGCATTTTCCTTGTGTTTCAAATCAATAATACCATTAATAGTTTATAATATTTGACAAACCTTTTTTTTTGTTAAAAAAACATTTATTGAAATTATAATAAGCAAGTATTGGTAAAATATTAAGCATAATGTTTTTAATGAAAAGAAATTATTTTATTCTTTGACTATTATTTTTAACTATTTATTTATAGTGAAGAGATAAGTAAAATTAAAAAGTGTGACTTTATTCATTATTACATTGAATTATGGTAATTTTAATATAATTTGCTTAAATTGACTTTGGATATATCTTTGACTTTTTCCCTCTATATTTAAATAATTCAAATTTAAATATAAATTTATCTTTTAAGAAAATCTTAAATATCTATTTAATTTTTTTTACTTATTTGTGTTTTCTAATTAAATATAAAGGTGGAAAATATAGTTTACTTTTTTTTTGTTTAGGTTTTGAATGGTAATCCATTTAATTTTTTCTTCTATGGTTGTATGCAATTTTAATTTTCCTTTTTTTTCATTGACTAAATTTCAAATGTCACATTTTGAGAATTCTTAATACGTAAAAAACACAAAAAATGAACTGTAAATAAGTTGAGAAATATTACATTCCAATATTATATTTAAAATAAATGTGCAAATATTTTTACTTATGCTATAATATTTAATTTAAAATTTTACAGATTTGAAATATTACAAAATACATTACCATTTTAAATATAAGTGTAACTATTTTTATTAGTTTTGTAATATTTTAAATATGACAACAATCAACGTCGCACGTTTTCTGTAAAAGGTTAAATACAAATTTATGAAGACTTTTCAATTATTGATATTCATTAGCATTAAATAATTTAATGTTGAAGATATAATACATTAATTAATGCAATAATGAAGACTTTCCATTGATTCATTAATTAATAAATTGTAAATTGTGAAAAAGCATCCCATTTGACAAACACATTAAATAATTGTTTGAAAATGAAATACATTAATTACAATAATGTAGACTTTTCAACGCTTCATTAAATAATAAAATTCAGATTAGGAAATTTTTTTCAAAGAATATTTATTTTATTTTAAATAATAAAAATATAATAAATGTTCTTTTATATTTTATTTTATTTTGAACGATATGTTTTAAACAATAAAAATATTTATATTTGTATTCTTTTAAACAATAAAATTCTTATTTTTATTTATTTTATTTAAAAAATTATTTATTTATTGTTTTAAACAATATTTAAACAATGTCCTTAGACAATGTTTATTTTATTTTGTTTTAAACAATAAAATAGTTTTTATTTTATTTTTTGCATCTAATACTCCTTCCGTCCCTGGCTGTAAAACTCCTTTAACTATTTCACATTCGTTAAGAAAACTGGTTAATTTAGTTAATAACATTAAATTTACTAAAAAAATTTAAAAAATAACTTTATTCACATACACATAAAAACTACAAATGTTAGAAATATATAACAAAAACCCGTGGATGTCATGGGAACCAAAAAAAAATTTGTGGATCGCACAAGTTTAAAATTTTTATAAATAAAAACTATTATTTTTATATATTATCTTACATAAAACTACAACATAATATTACCATTGCCTCTTATGTCTATTGTTTTAATTCTAGTATATTATTATTAAGATAATTTTATGTAAATTAAATTAATTCTACAATATTTTTATTTTATAAATATACTTTTTCATTCAAATCAAATAACTAGTTTTAAATAAAAGTAATTTTTTTGAAAAATTTATCAAACAGTTTTTAATATAAAAGGATCTTTCAAGCTAAAAAAATGAAAAATGACAACCAATCTTTACTTTTTCTTTAAAACTATTTTTTCTTTTAGAAAAGACATGCACAACATCACTATCGATTACGACATCCCAACTATGTTGGTACCACATAACTTATTGATCCTATGCAGCACGCCAATACAATATTATTAAAAATCAAGAAAACAAGAACATCATGGGGGGACCAAACCAAAACCCATGGAAACTACCGAAAACAATAATAACTAGATTAGTGATCCGTGCGATGCACGGGTTTGATAGATAAATTATTTGAGTAATTTAAATGTTTGATAAATAAAAGGTAGAATTCAGTTTATTAAATACCATTTTATCAGATTTATCAAAGATTGTAATATAGCAACAAAAGTCCATCTGTGACGAAGCAAACAAACAATTTAGCCATGTATTCCAAAAATCTCAGGGCAATATGTCCACATTTTGAAAGGCTTTGAGGACTAAAACAGAATCCACCTCCAACCACAGTTTACGCCAACCTTTATTCTGGGCAATTGTAATTGCCAATGCAGCTCCTTCTAATTCTGCTTGTATGACAGAAGCAATACCAAGGTAAAGAATGAATCCTCCCAAGAAAGCAGCAGAATGGTCTCGAAAGAGACCTACACAAGCAGCATGACCCGAATTTCCCCTAGCGGCCCCGTCAGTATTGCATTTAATCCAATCACGTAGAGGAGGATACCAGGAAATTTGCACAATTTTGTCCGCCTTAGGAGCATGAATCTCAACCTGAAAAGCTTTCAGCGTCTAAAAATCCCGCATAGATAGTCTCATGCAGCTTAAAGTAAGTTTTCCAGAAATAGACATATACGCGAACATAAGACACATGACAATAGTATTATGGAATCTAGCTTGATTAAGACAATACCAGATCGCCCAAACTGTAAAAAATGACACCCGCAGGCAAAACGCTCTAACTTGATGGCTAACATCCAACTTACCTACAGATAAAAGGTCCAAAGGCAAATTGGGATGTAACTGATACCCCGAAACCAATGAGAGCCAAGACCAAATATGATTAGCAAAGACCATGGTTCTAAATTGCAGTTGCGGTAGCGATTGCGATCGCGGTTGCAGCCATTGAAATTGCGGGCATTGCGGCTACTGCGATGCGGATTGCGGCATGAAATTATTATATGTTTACACTGAATGTAAAAAAGAATTTTACAATTATTCTAATTAATGACATATCTTTTATTTATAACATAACATAACTTTACATTCATTTTAAGATTTGGTATCTCCTAACATCCCATACAACCAAACTCATTCAACCATTGACACTTAGAAGTTCAAAATAGAAGTTTGAAATCTAAATTTAATTTAATTTTGACAAAAAAAAGTGGAATAGAACGGTGTTAAGACTCCGTTGCGGCACCAATGCGGTTCCACCGTGGCTACGTTGCAGCATTTCATGTGATTCAAAATCAGACTGCAATTTGGGCCGATGCGGTTGCAGACATTAGCGCAACAGCAATATTGCGGCCGCAATTGCGATTGCGGACTGCTATTTAAAACCATGGCAAAGACACAATGGAAAAATAGATGCAAAGATGTCTTCGCCGCACTATTGCACAAGCTGCACATGGAGACCACCACACATCCCAGGGATTGAAGGACCTCATCTGTGGTGATCTTACCATATATTAAACGCCACAACAAAAACAATTTGGAAGGAGGAATAAAAGAAGACCAAATTAGCTTCGCCCATGAACAAGCTTGGTTAGGTGGATGTAAAAACAAGTAGGCATCTTTAAAGGATGATTTCCCATTATTTGAATGCTTCCAGACCAAACAATCGGATACAGGATTAGCGGGTATAACAACTTGCTGAATCTGAGAGACTAAGTTCGGATAATGGAAATTAAGAGCATCAGGAATATTCCATGCATTGTTAACAATGAAATCTAGAACCGAAGATCCCAAAGTGACGCATACATCATAAGGGAGATTTAATATTTCCACAATAGGCTTATCTTGCAAAACCGTTAAATATTTACTAATACCAGGCCATGCTGAAGATCGAACATAATTAACAGAATGATGTCCCAACCTCATGAACTTAGCCTTAAGGAAAGAGGCCCATTGACAGTTTGAAGATAACATGTCCCAACCCAATTTAAACATTGAAGTGTCATTGACAAAACTAGCTGACCTGATGCCCAAACCGCCTTTGCAGAAAGGTGTACAAACCTTGTGCCAAGCGGTTGCAACCTTTCGAATTGAATTGTCCCTTGACCATAAAAAATTACACATCCAGGTATCTAACTGTTTCAATAATGAAACTGGCCAGGGATAAATCCTCAAGCTACATGAGATCATGCCTTGAACCCCTAATTTAATAAGTTGGGCTCGACCCATAATAGACAACATCATACCTTTCCAAGATGCTAACTTAATCCTAATCTTATCAAGAATAGGTTGTAAATGTCCAGTTCTAGGTTTGCCTTGAAACAAAGGAACACCTAGATAAGAAAAAAAGAAGGGAACCAACATTGAATCCAAGAACATGCTTGATCCCCTGAAGTCTGCATTGGGACACAGGACTTGGGTAGAATTTGCACTTTTTATTTTCAATTTTAATTTAAAAATGGCTTTTAAGTAGAAAAGAACTCGAACCATACAAAAAATCATTTACCTCACTTTAATTTTTGTGTTCCTTTCTGACAATCAATAGTGTTTTTCATTTTTCATTTCCAAGCCTCAAACATACGTTCGACATGAATTTATCACTCACGTAGTATTGATGTTCAACGGAATATAAACATCCTAATATGTCTACACTTTATAAATGAGCATATGCCAAGAGAAATAAAACTGAACCATTTAGTTAGTTTAGATGTCAGTTGGAAGAATTTAAAAGTACTTTTACTTTCAAAGTAATATTTTTCTTCTTCTTTATTTTATGTCCTAAAATTCAAGAATTTACATTCAAATTACCAAAAACATGTTCTCCACTTTTATCCAAACATAATTTCAAAGTCTTAAGCTGTTTTTACGTTGAAAAATAGGAGTCAATAAGGACTAAATCAAACGAACATGAATATATATTTATGTGCTATAGGTGAAAATTGACATGAAATGAAGATGCAACCCGCCAAGCTTGTTCACACCAGTTTAAATAAGTTCTTATGTAAGGATCTACAATCATAACTCTAAAAACATGTAAAAAAAATATTACATTAATAAATGAAAGAAATAAACATTCATGAATCTACACACTACACGACATATAACATGTGTTGTATTGTCATCCAGGTTTTGCAGCACATCCATTGTTTTGGCTAAATTTCTTCATATTGGCTAGGTCCTTTTTTCCATTTTTATGGCTTTGCATGACACTATCTCTGATCGAGTTCCAACTTGACAAAATGCACACCAAAATTTAAATTTCTTCCATTTTTGTTAGTGCATTTGTTTCCCTTGCTTCTTTACTAGTAGCTATTTCAATTTAGTTGTCCAAATCACCTAAACCTTTGCTTTTTGTAGACAGCTTGATCCTCTTCTTTGTATTCCAGTTTGCCTGTGTCCACAGGTGGTTATGCTAGGTTTAAGTGTTTGGCTATCCAGTCTTGAATCTAGCCCTGAATACATGGTAACAATGGTTTTAGTAGATTTCACACACATTGTTTAATTTTCTTTAATGATAATAATGTTTTGTTGCTCTTACTTATTTTTTGAGATCTTGTGGATGCTTCTTTAGCCTTATGTTTTTTCCCTTGAATGTGATCATTCAAGCCTTTCTCACTTGTTGTAGTAATCTGACACAAGTCGCAACTCCATTCCTACTTGGCTTTCTTCTGTAGACTCTCACTTTCATTAACTGCAGGTGTCACTAATTTGGGCTTTCCACCAGAACGATCAACATTTGGCTTAGCCTGCAATGGGATCAACAAAATCATTTATGCTCCCCAGACAATTAAAGGCTTCAACACAACAAAATATTCAAATGGGCATTCTCAATCAAGGTGACACTTTTTTAACAAAAAGCCAAAAGAGATTAACTTTTTCACAATCCAAACAATACCAATGAAGAAACAAGAAAACAAAATCGAAATTGAAGACAAACAAAAATACAAAATAGAAGGGTAAATTAAAGATAACATTATACCACTACAAGAAATGTAACTTTTTGTAATAAAAATTTAGTGATGAATATGAAATTTGTCACTAGTGATACATTATTTGTGACTAATTTTTATTTTGTCACTAATGCTATTCACAATAGTGACCAAATTATAAATTGTCACTAAAATTTATTAATAGTGACAAAAAATATACATGCCACAAATAATTTGTCACTAATATGAAATACTACATATATATGATAAATTCATTTTTTCTTATTAGTATATATGAAATTTATTGAATATCTATAAAGTAATAGTGACAAAACATTTTTTTATAATATTATATCATTAGTAGTTGTTACCAAAATAGTCACTTATTTCCTATTACTAGTGACAAATTATTTGACACTAATTTGAGGTATGTGTGTTTATTAATTTATAATAAATATTTAATTAATATAATTATAATAGTGATAAAATATAATTTCATTAGATTATAAACAATTATAAAATAGTTTTTTTTTAATTTATATTAGTACATAGTTTCATCATATTAGTGAGTATTATGAAATAGTCATTTACTTTTTGTTATTAGTGACAAAATATTCATAACTAAAGATTTAAAATATTTGTATCAATAATAATTTGTCACATTTATTTAAATATATTAAATTAGGAAAATAAAACACTCAAATTGTTCTACATTAGATTAGAACTCACGACCTCCCTTTAACAAATCACTCTCACTTCCGCTAAGGCACAATAGAATTATGGTACATTTAAAACTCATATTTATAATATACATAGATTTTCATGAAACTTTAGTAAAAAGTATTTTCTTACAATTAAAAATACATAGTGTTATATTATATGAAAATATATTTAATAAAATCATATAATATAAAAATATATTTATAAATGTTCTAGTTATTATTAAACTTGAATATACAATTATATTACTTGATTACACACACACACACACACACACACACACACACACACACACACACACACACACACACACACATATATATATATATATATATATATAGTAAATTAGTATTTGTTGGTTTAATTATATTTTTAAAAATTGACCAATTCTATAATATAAAATACAACAGATAATATATCACATCATTTATATATTATTTATTCATAAGCCTTATACATTTAATTATAAAATTAATAAATTTTGACATATATTTGTTCTACTAATTTATTAAATAATAACACATTAATCTCTCTTGCTTTTTATTTATCTTGTTTTTTTTTAATTCAAATTCGAAAGAGTATTTATCTCATATCTTGTTTTTCATAATCATCCCCTAATATTAACATATTCACTTCAAATTTAAACTAATTATCTCATAATATTATCATATCAAATTTAAATATAAACTATTTATCTATTAAAATCTATATATGAAATTTGAATTAAATTTCTAATTTATGATTATCTTTATCAATTAAAAATTACTTGTGAATTTTTAAGTTTATTTGCATAATATTTAAAAATAAAAGTAAAAAATCATTCATCCTATCCTCTGTAGTATATTTTTTTATCTTTAAAATTGTTCTGTTATAATCCAACAAACTTCTGCATTTTTTAACCCCTCTTACGTTCACCACTCTCACGCCCCACTCCCAGAAATTGTTGTATTATAAATAGATAAGAAAAAAATAATATTGTTTATCTTTTACCCGAGTTTGTTTAATTCTATCTTTAATAAAATAAAATTATCTAATAATAATGTTTAAATTTAAAATTTTATTTAAATATATAAAATAATAATAATATTTTTTTTATCTTTCGTATGGGTTGGTTTAATTTTATCTTTAATAAAATTACATTAACTAATAGTAATGTTTAAATTTTAAAATTTATTTAAATATGTAAGATAAAAATAATATTTTTTATCTTGCACATGGTTGATTTAATTTTATCTTTACATTATTTAATAGTAATATTTAAATAGATAAGATTAAAATAATATTTTTATATATTTTACAGGGTTGGTTTAATTTTATCTAAATGTTTATATTTTCAAAATAAAAAAATATAAAAATTGAAATAAGGTGGTCATATGATCCAACTGTGATATCTTTCTTCTAGATTTATTGTGATCAAGGGAGGGGTGTCATTTTTGTTTATGCTTTTAAGTTTTAAATGCTCTCCTATTGATTTTTAATCAAATTCTCAATTATGCCTTGAATTAAAATATAAGTGGAATATTAAATTTTTATGCTAGACATGATTCACTAAAATGGCTCCCTACAAAAAAAGAAGAAAGATAAGAAGGATTGAGTCATGTAACCATTTTATTCCAATTTTTTCATTTTTTAAAATATTATAAACTGTTGGATTAATTTTTATTAACGATCAAGATTTTGTGTAAGTCTTTAGAATTGTATACAATAATGAGCAATGCAACCAAAATAACATTTAATGAAAAAAATAAACATAGCTAATAATAAAGTTTGTTTTACAAAATGATATACAATATTAATTAATTATCATCACTATCATCTTCTTCAATAATTATATCATCACTTTCTACATCATCTATTAAATCAATACTCTCTTCATCACTTTCTTCATCGTCTATTAAATCAATACACTCATCATCACTTTCTTCTTCATTGTCAAGAACTTCCATAGACACCATGGGATTTCCTTTAGCTGTGGATTGGACTAAGTCATTTCTTTCCATAGGCACCACGGGAATTCCTTTAGTTGTAGATTGAGCTAAGTCATTTCTTTCCAAAGACAACCCATATTCATTATCTGATGCATTAGATGTGGAGGGGATTGAGCCAATGTCATCATTTTCTTGACACACCTCATTTTTAGCTTCCTCAGGCATATCATACAAGTCACGAGGCTTTGTTTTCACAACAACTAGCCAATTAGGATCTTTGGTGTCTTTAACATAATACACTTGCTGAGCTTGAATGGCTAGGACATATGGCTCATTAGTCTTCAATTTACGACTACAATTAATAAGAATGAATCCATATTTGTCTTCTTTATATCCTCTTCCTTTGGAAGACACATCCCACCAATCACATTTAAATAAAATAACATTGTTTCCATCAGAGTAACTCAACTCAATAATATCTGTCAAGACACCAAAGTAATCTAAATTACCTGCATTCTCATCGCCTTGAACTAAAACTCCACTATTTTGTGATTTCAAGTGCATATCCCGATCCTTTATATTAAACCTCCAACCATTTACCAAATAAGTTGTATATCAAAAAACACAAGCATCGAGTCCACAAGCCAAGTGAAATAATGATTCATTTACACTTTCTTCCCTATCTCTTTTCAAAAGTGCTACATGTTAAAAAAAAAAAAGTATAAGTTGTGATATGCTAAAGTTATATATATAATAATAGTCATATAAATTCATACTTACATGTTTTTTGAACCATTGGAAAAATTCCTTTTCATGTCTTTGTTCCACATTTTGTGAATTTGCTTTCTCTAATTCTTCTTTGTGTAGCCTGGTCATTTGAACATATATATAGTAAAATATAAATTTATAATGAATTATATATAATTATAATAATATAAATATGCAATTTAAGAAAATGACTTACTTTATAAAAGGTGAGACTTCGTCACAATTTTTAAGAACATACATTCTTGCTTGCTCTAGTTCTACTAAACTCAGCTCAACAAACTTTTTTCCAAGCAATGGTTTGCCAACTTTTGAAAAAATTTCAACTTTGATTTATCCAATCGATCTAGTTCACCTTCATAATTTCTTCCATATCTATTTAGTCTTGTCTCAACTCCATGCAAATACCTGGAACATAAATGCACACATTCTTGTGCAATATAAGCTTCAGCAATACATCCGTCTGGACGGGCCTTATTTCTCACATATGATTTGAGCCTATGAAGATATCTTTCAATAGGATACATCCAACTAGATTGCACTGGCCCACCAATATTTGCCTCATCTACTAAGTGAATGGGTAGATGGATCATTATGTCAAAAAAGGAAGGGGCATTATTTTCTCCAACTTACACAAGGTTAAAACTATAGTTTTTTATAGCAAATCTAAGCTCTCTAAACTCAATGTCTTAGAGCATAACTCTCTAAAAAAAACTAAGTTAAATAAGAGCCTCACAAACTTCCTTTCGAAGAACACCACGTATCGAAAGAGGGAGAAAATGATGTAAAAATGAACCGTAAATTTTAATTTTTTCTTCTATGGTTGTATGCAATTTTAATTTTCCTTTTTTTTTCCCATTGACTAAATTTCAAATGTCACATTTGAGAATTTCTAATATGTAAAAAACACAACAAAAAAAATGAACCGTAAATAAGTTAAGAAATATTACATTCCAATAATATATTTAAAATAAATGTGCAAATATTTTCAGATTTGAAATATTACATAATACATTACAATTTTAAATATAAGTGCAAATATTTTATTAGTTTTGTAATATTTTAAATATGACAATAATCAAGATTGTATGTTTTCTATAAAATGTTAAAAGACTTTTCAATGTTTAAAATTTATTAGTATTAAATAATTTAATGTTGAAGATAGAATACATTAATTAATGTAATAATGAAGACTTTTCAATGATTCATTAAATAAGAAATTGTAGATTTTGAAAATGCCTTCCATTTGACAAACACATTAAATAATTGCGAAAATGAATTACACTAATTATAATAATGTAGACTTTTCAATGCTTCATTGAAGAATAAAATTCAGATTAGGAAAAAGTTTTCAAAGAATTTTAATTTAATTTTATTTTATTTAAATAATAAAAATATAATAAATGTTCTCTTGTATTTTATTTAATTTTATTTTGAACAATATATTTTTAACAATAAAAATATTTATATTTTTTAAACAATAAATTTTATTATTTTTATTTATTCTATTCAAACAATTATTTTATTTTTTTGTTTAAAACAATATTTAAACAATGCCCTTAAAAAAATTTATTTTATTTTGTTTTAAACAATAAAATAGTTTGTTTTATTTTTTGCATCTAGTACTACCTCCGTCCCTTGATGTAAAACTCCTTTAACTATTTCATACCCGTTAAGAAAGCTGGTTAATCTAGTTAATAGCATTAAATTTACTAAAATGTTTAAAAAAATAAGTTTATTTACATACACATAAAAACTACAAATGTTAGAAATTTATAAAAAAATAAACTCGTGGATCTCATGGGTCTAAAATTTTTATAAATAAAAACTATAAATTTTATATATTATATTACATAAAACTACAACATAATATTACCATTGTCTCTTATTTAAGTCTATTTTTTTAAATCTAGTATATAATTTTATTATTATTAAAACAATTTTATGTAAATTAAATTAATTTGTACAATATTTTTATTTTAAAAATATACTTTTTCATTCAAATCAAATAACTAGTTTTAAATAAAAGTAATTTTTTGAAAAATTTATCAAACAACTTTTAATTTAAAAGGATCTTTCTAGCTAAAAAAAATGAAAAATGACAACCACTCTTTACTTTTTCTTTAAAACTATTTTTTTATTTATTTAGAAAAGACATGCACAACATCATGATAGATTACGACATCCCAACTATGTACACCAAGACAATATTATTAAAAACAAAGAAAATAAGAACATCATTGGGGACCAAAGCAAAACCCATGGAAACTACCGGAAACAATACTAATTAGAAAGACCCATCCTATTACGAAGAAACTCCTCTGAACAACATTCAAGAACCATATCCCACCAAACATAAGATTGACTATGAAGACTAACAGTAGCTAACATATTCGCACATCGATTACCCTCTCTAAGAATATGAGAGACATGAAAGTCCATCTGTGTAGAAGTAAACCAACAATTCAGCCATGTATTCCTAAAATCCCAGGGCACTATATCAACATTTTGAAAGGCTTTGGGGACTGAAACAGAATTCACCTCCAACCACAGTCTACGCCAACCTTTATTCTGGGCAATTGTAATTGCCAGTGCAACTCCTTCTAATTCTGCTCGTATCATAGAAGCAATACCAAGGTAAAGAGTGAACCCTCCCAAGAAAGTAGCAGAATGGTCTCGAAAGAGACCTCCACAAGCAGCATGACCCAAATTTCCCCCTAGCGGCCCCGTCAGTATTGCATTTAATCCAATCACGTAGAGGAGGATACCAGGAAATTTGCACAATTTTGTCCGCCTTAGGAGCATGAATCTCAACCTGAAAAGCTTTCAGCGTCTAAAAATTCCGCATAGATAGTCTCATGCAGCTTAAAGTAAGTTTTCCAGAAATAGACATATACGCAAACATAAGACACATGACAATAGTATTATGGAATCTAGCTTGATTACAACAATACCAGTTCGCGCAAACTGCAAAAAATGACACCCGCAAGCAAAACGTCTCTAACTTGAGGGCTAACATCCAACTTACCTACAGATAAAAGGTCCAAAGGCAAATTGGGATGTAACTGATACCCCAAAACCAACGAGAGCCAAGACCAAATATGATTTGCAAAGACCATGGTTTTAAATTGCATTTGCTGCAGCGATTGAGATCGCGGTTGCGGCCATTGCAGTTGTAGGCATTGCGGCTACTGCGATGCGGATTGCGGCGTGAAGTTATTATATGTTTACACTGAATGTAAAAAAGAATTTTACAATTATTCTAATTAATGACATATCTTTTATTTATAACATACCATAACTTTTCATTCATTTTAAGATTTGGTATCTCCTAACATCCCATACAACCAAACCCATTCAACCATTGACACTTAGAAGTTCAAAATAGAAGTTTGAAATCTAAATTTAATTTAATTTTGACAAAAAAAGTGGAATAGAACGGTGTTAAGGCTCTGTTGCGGCTCCAATGCGGTTCCACTGCGGCTACGTTGCGGCATTTCTTGTGATTCAAAATCACACCGCAATTTTGGGCCGATGCGGTTGTGGACATTAGCGCAACAGCAATATTGCGGCCGCAATTGCGATTGCGGACTGCTATTTAAAACCATGGCAAAGACTCAATGGAAAAATAGATGCAAAGATGTCTTCGCCGCACTATTGCACAAGCTGCACATGGAGACCACCACACATCCCCGGGATTGAAGGACCTCATCTGTGGGGATCTTACCATGAATTAAACGCCACAGCAAAAACAATTTGGAATGTGGAATAAAAGAAGACCAAATTAGCTTCGCCCACAAACAAACTTGCTTAGGTGGATGTAAAAACAAGTAGGCATATTTAAAGGATGATTTCCCATTATCCGAATGCTTCCAGACCAAACAATGGGAGACAGGATTAGCAGGTATAACAACTTGCTGAATCTGGGAGACTAAGTCTGGATAATGGTAATTAAGGGCATCAGGAATATTCCATGTGTTTTAACAATGAAATCTTGAACAGAAGATCTCAAAGTGACGCATGCATCATGAGGGAGATTTAATATTCCACAATAGGCTTATCAATAGCCAAGTGCCAGTCTAGAATTTAATGCTCCTACCATCCCTCAGGAGCCAGCAACCCTTATCTTCCAAAATCGTTAAATATTTATGAATATCAGGCCACACTGAAGATTGAACATAATTAACAAAATGATTTCCTGACCTCATGATAAGTCCACAAGCTATATGAGATCATGCCCTGAACCCCTAATTTAATAAGTTGGGCTCGACCCATAATAGACAACATCATACCTTTCCATGATGCTAACTTAATCCTAATCTTATCAAGAATAGGTTGTAAATGTCTAGTTCTAGGTTTGCCTTGAAACAAAGGAACACCTAGATAAGAAAAAAGAAGGGAACCAACATTAAAGCCAAGAACCTGCTTGATCCCCTGAAGTCTGCATTGGGACACAGGACTTGCGTAGAATTTGCACTTTTTATTTTCAATTTTAATTTACAAATAGCTTTTAAGTAGAAAAAAACTCGAACCATACAAAAAATCATTTACCTCACTTTAATTTTTGTGTTCCTTTCTGACGATCAATAGTGTGTTTGATTTTTCATTTCCAAGCCTCAAACATACGTTCAACATGAATTTATCACTCACGTAACATTGATGTTCAACAGAATATAAACATAATAATATGTCTACACTTTATTTAAAAATAGCTTTTAAGTAGAAAAAAAACTCGAACCATACAAAAAATCATTTACCTCACTTTAATTTTTGTGTTCCTTTCTGACGATCAATAGTGTGTTTGATTTTTCATTTCCAGGCCTCAAACATACGTTCAACATGAATTTATCACTCACGTAGCATTGATGTTCAACAGAATATAAACATAATAATATGTCTACACTTTATAAATGAGCATATGCCAAGAGAAATAGAACCGAACCATTTAGTTATGTTTAGATGTCAGTTGGAAGAATTTAAAAGTACTTTTACTTTCAAAGTAATATTTTTCTTCTTCTTTATTTTGTCTTAAAATTCAAGAATTTACATTCAAATTACCAATAACATGTTCTCCACTTTTATCGAAACATAATTTCAAAGTCTTAAGCTGTTTTTGCGTTGAAAAATAGGAGTCAATAAGGACTAAATCAAACGAAGATGAATATATATTTATGTGCTATAGGTGAAAATTGACATGAAATGAAGATGCAACCCACCAAGCTTGTTCACACCAGTTTAAATAAGTTCTTATGTAAGGATCTACAATCATAACTCTAAAAACATATAAAAGAAATATTATATTAATAAATGAAAGAAATAAACATTCATGAATCTACACACTACACAGACATATAACATGTATTGTATTGTCATCCAGGTTTTGCAGCACCACCACTGTTTTGGCTAAATTTCTTCACATTGGCTAGGTGCTTTTTTCCATTTTTATGGCTTTGCTTGACAATATCTCTAATCGAGTTCCAACCTGACAAAATGCACACCAAAATTTAAATTTCTTCCTTTTTTGTTAGTGCGTTTGTTTCCCTTGCTTTTGTACTAGTAGCTATTTCATTTTGGTTGTCCAAATCATCTAAACCTTTGCTTTTTGTGGACAGCTTGATCCTCTTCTCTGTATTCCAGTTTGCCTATGTCCGCAGGGGGTTATGCTAGGTTTAAGTGTTTGGCTATCCAGTCTTGAATCTAGCCCTGAATACATGCTAACAATGGTTTTAGTAAATTTCACACACACTGTTTACTTTTCTTTAATGATAATAATGTTTTGTTGCTCTTACCTATTTTTTGAGATCTCGTGGATGCTTCTTTAGCCTTATGTTTTTTCCCTTGAATATGATAATTCAAGCCTTTCTCACTTGTTGTAGTAATCTGACATACAAGTTGCAACTCCATTCCTGCTTGGCTTTCTTCTGTAGACTCTTACTTTCATTAGCTGCAGGTGTCACTACTTTGCACTTTCCACCAGAATGATCAACATTTGGCTTAGCCTGCAATGGGATAAATGAAATCATTTATGCTCCCCAGCCAATTAAAGGCTTCAACACAACAAAATATTCAGTGGGCATTCTCAAACAAGGAAACACTCTTTAATAAAAGGTCAAAAGATAAGAACTTTTTCGCAATCCAAATAACACTAAAGAAAGAAAAAGAAAACAAAAATCGAAATTGAAAACAAACATAAGTACAAAAAAGGAGGATAAATTAAAGATAACATTATAAACTAACCAATATGATCACTTTATCCTTATTAATTTGCGTAACAGCTTGTTTATTATCAACTTGGGAATGGGAGGATAAATGGAATTGTCGCCCACCAAACTTGTTATTAAACACTAGATCTCAAAATGAGATACCCTCCGATCTTTGGATCGGGATTCTGAATGCTCTCTCAGACGCCATGTCCTTCATTACTTCCTCTTCTAGCTCTCGCCGTCGTTCCAATGCCATTTCATTGGTGATTATCTCTCTCCTTATTTCCTCCTTCTCCATCTCGCGTCATCTTTGCTCTTTCTCTAACTCTCGTTGGAACACTTCGTTGGCATTGACCAACATCGGCGTTGGGAAAACTCTGGGCGCCGAAACATTGCTAGGAAAATCACTTGGCACAAACGCACACCCTGGAAAGACAATAATGAATAAAATGAACACATGTGACAAAAGTTTCGATATTTTAAACAACAAAACAAATGGGTATATATCTTGAAAGGAACGTGAAGAAAAGCGATTGTTACCTTGTAATAGGCATCTGGAGACGTAAGCAACGACAGATAGAAGGCACGACAATGGTGATGATGTCCTTCGATTTTGACCATCACAATATTTGAATTCCATGGCAATGTTTGGAACGTGAAACAAAGGAAAAGGCTTTGAGAAAGAAAAACAAGTGCCTATAAAATTAGAGGCAGTGTGTGTTTGTGTGAAGTGTTGAGTTTGAAAGTGTGATTAAATAGGAGTGAGCGTGTGACTAAGGAGTGTTTGCACATGCGCATCTAAGGCACATTCAGAAAATAAGGTGTTGTAATTTCTATCAGACGGTGTGAGTTGAGAGATGCAATTTATTTTATTTTTTGTGTGATGAATTTTGTTTTTGTTGACATGTGTGATGATCAAATCTTCAGAATTTACCTTATCTACCTTTCAAGGCTTGAAAGGGTAATGAAAAGGAAAAAAAAAAAAGGATTTTCTTTCAATTTTTGAATGGGACCACAGTGTGAATTTGTTCAACCATTTCAACAAAGTTCATCAAAATCTAATTTGACTCCAATTAAAGAAGCATTAAATATGAGTCAATATTTAATATGTTAAAATATTTGAAATTTTTATTGTTCCAAGTTTTGAGCATTAAATATTCATTGACTACACACATTTTATATTATTAATAAATTAACAAGTGGATGACTCATAACTACAAATAATTGTCATGAACTTAATATAAGTATTTTGTTTCATGAGTTGCATAGAATAATTAGTTATTATTATATAATTAATATTTATAATAAATAAATATTTTTCATATATTTCAATTATATTATAATTCAAAATTATAATTTTCATCTAAAAATATTTTGAATACATAAATTATATTTTATATTTATAATAAATAATTTAAAAAATATTTGTGGGAAACTAAATAATATTTCATTTTTTGTCTTTAAAGAATAATTAAAGATATAATAATAAAATAATTTATTGGAAAGAGATAAATTAATTAATAATTTTTAATGTTTTCCAACTAATTTTTTACTGTTTACTCTGTCAACTTATTAACAATTTTTATTATTATTTCTAATCAATTTATGGTATTTTTTAATAAATTAAATGTATTTTATGAATAATATTGAATATAAATCTTGATAAATATTATATGACTGCAAAAAAGGAAGTTAAAATCTTGAGTATTAAATGAGAGCATTATTTTAATGCATTTTCCTTATGTTTCAAATCCATAATACCATTATTAGTTTATAATATTTGACAAACTTTTTTTTGTTAAAAACATTTATTGAAATAATAATAAGCAAGTATTGGTAAAACATTAAGTATAATGTTTTTAATGAAAAAGAAAAGAATTTTATTCTTTGACTATTATTTTTAAATATTTATATATAGTGAAGAGATGAGTAAAATTAAAAAGTGTGAATTTATTAGTTATTACATTGGTTTATAGTAATTTTAAATATAACTTTCTTAAATTGACTTGGGATATATCTTTGATTTTTTTTTACTCTATATTTAAATACTTTAAATTTAAATATAAATTTATCTTTTAAAAAATCTTAAATATCTATTTAAATAATTTTTCTTATTTTTATTTTCTAATTAAATATAAATGTGACAAATTTAGTTTTCTTTTTTTCTTTTTTTTTTTTGAACAGTTATCCATTTAGTTTCTTCTTCTATGGTTGTATGCAATTTTAATTTTCCTTTTTTTTTCATTGACTACATTTCAAATGTCACATTTGAGAATTGTTAATATGTAAAAACATATATAAAATAAATGTGCAAATATTTTTATTAATACTATAATATTTAATTTAAAATATTACACATTTGAAATATTACATAATACATTACAATTTTAAGTATAAGTGTAAATATTTTTATTAGTTTTGTAATATTTTAAATATGACAACAGTCAAGGTCGCACGTTTTTTTGTAAAAGGTTAAGTCCAAATTTATGAAAACTTTTCAATTATTGAAATTCATTAGTGTTAAATAATTTAATGTTGAAGATAGAATACATTAATTAATGCAATAATGAAGACTTTGCAATGACTCATTAAAAAATAAATTTTAGATTGTGAAAAAGCACCCCATTTGACAAACGCATTAAATAATTGTGAAAATGACATACATTAATTACAATAGTGTAGACTTTTCAACGCTTCATTAAAAAATAAAATTTAGAGTAGGAAAATGTCTTCAAATCATATTAATTTTATTTTAGGCTTAAATATGAATTTAGTTCCTATAAGTTTACGATTTTTCAATTTTAGTTACTATAAGTTTATTTTTTTTACTTTTAGTCCCTATAAATTCGAGTTTTTTCAATTTTGGTCCTGGTAAGTTTTTTTGTTCATTTTTTGTTCTTGTATGTTTGTGCTTTTTCAATTTTAGTCCCTTTAAGATTCCATTTTTTTCATTTTTAGTCCATATGAATTTGCGCTTTAAGGGACTAAAATTGGAA
Source organism: Pueraria montana var. lobata (assembly GCA_026413185.1). Lineage (NCBI taxonomy): Eukaryota > Viridiplantae > Streptophyta > Magnoliopsida > Fabales > Fabaceae > Pueraria > Pueraria montana. The sequence continues at coordinate 15,625,098 of CM048655.1, forward strand.
AAATACAAACTTACAGGGACTAAAAATGAAAAAACGCAAACTTACAAGAACTAAAAATGAAAAAATAAACTTACAGGGACTAAAGTTGAAAAAATGCGAACATAATTAACAGAATGATTTCTCTACCTCATGAACCCAGCCTTAAGGAAAGAGGTCCACTGACAGTTTGAAGATAACATGTCCCAACCCAATTTAAACATTGCAATATCATTGATAGAACTAGCTGACCTGATCCCCAAACCACCTTCAAAGAAAGGTGTACAAACCTTGTGCCAAGCAACAGTTGTAACCTTGTGAATTGAAATGTCTGTTGACCATAAAAAATTACGCACCCAAGTCTCTAACTGTTTCAATAAAGAAACTGGCTAGGGATAAATCCTCAAGCTATATGAGATCATGCCATGAACCACTTATTTAATAAGTTGGGCTCGACCCATAATAGACATCATCGAAAATTTCCAAGATGCTAACTCAATCCTAATCTTATCAAGAATAGGTTGTAAATGTCTAGTTCTAGGTTTGCCTTTAAACAAAGGAACACTTAGATAAGAAAAAGGAAGGGAACCAGCATTGAAGCCAAGAACCTGCTTGATCCCCTAAAGTCTGCTTTGGGACATAGGATTTGCGTAGAATTTGCACTTTTTATTTTCAATTTTAACTTAAAAATAGTTTTTAAGTAGACAAAAACTCGAACCAAACAGAAAATCATTTATGTCACTTTAATTTTTGTGTTCCTTTCTAACGATTAAGTGTGTTTGGTTTTTCATTTTCAAGCCCCAAATAAACGTTCAACATGAATTTATCACTCACATTGCATTGATATTCAACAGCATATAAACATAATAATATGTCTACACTTTATAAATGAGCATATGCAAAGAGAAATAGAATCTAACCATTTAGTTATGTTTAGATGTCAGTCGGAAGAATTTAAAAGTACTTTTACTTTCAAAGTAATATTTTTATTCTTCTTTATTTTATGTCTTAAAATTCAAGAATATACATTCAAATTACCAAAAACATGTTCTCCACTTTTATCCAAACATAATTTCAAAGTTTGAAGTTGTTTTTGCATTGAAAAATAGGAGTCAATAACGACTAAATCAAACGAAGATGAGTATATATATTTATGTGCTATAGGTGAAAATTGACATGAAACGAAGACGCAACCCGCCAAGCTTGTTCACACTAGTTTAAATAAGTTCTTATGTAAGGATCTACAATCATAACTCTAAAAACATATAAAAAAAATATTACATTAATAAATGAAAGAAATAAACATTCATGAATCTACACACTACACGACATATAACATGTGTTGTATTGTCATCTAGGATTTACAGCACAGCCATTGTTTTGGTTAAATTTCTTCATATTGGCTAGGTGCTTTTTTCCATTTTTATGGCTTTGCATGACACTATATCTGCTCGAGTTCCAACCTGACAAAATGCACATCAAAATTTAAATTTCTTCTCTTTTTGTTTGTGCGCTTGTTTCCCTTGCTTCTTTACTAGTAGCTATTTCATTTTAGTCATCCAAACCACCTGAACCTTTGCTTTTGTGGACAGTTTGATCTTCTTCTCTGGATTCCAATTTGCTTGTGTATGCAGGGATTATGCTAGGTTTAAGTGTTTGGCTATCTGGTCTTGAATCTAGTCCTGAATACATGGTAACAATGGTTTTAGTAGATTTCACACACATTGTTTATTTTTCTTTAATGATAATAATGTTTTGTTGCTCTTACCTATTTTTTGAGATCTTGTGGATGCTTCTTTAGCCTTATGTTTTTTCCCCTGAATATGATCATTCAAGCCTTTCTCACTTGTTGTAGAAATTTGACACAAGTCGCAACTCCATTCCTGCTTGGCTTTCTTTTGCAAACTCTCACTCTTATTAACTACAGGTGTCACTGCTTTGCGCTTTCCACCCCAACGATCAACATTTGGCTTAGCCTACAATGGGATAAACAAAATCATTTATGCTCCCTCGCCCAATTAAAGGCTCCAACACAACAAAATATTGAATGAGCATTCTCAAAAAAGGTCACACTTTTTTAATAAAAAAACCAAAAGAGATTAACTTTTTAACAGTCCCAACAACACCAAAGAAGAAACAAGAAAACAAAATCGGAATTAAAGAGACACATAAATACAAAAAAGAAGGGTCAAATTAAAGATAACATTATACACTAACCAGTACAATCACTTTTTCCTTATTAATTTGCGTAGGAGGTTGTTTATTGTCAACTTGGGAATGGGAGAATAAATGGAATTGTGGTGCACCAAACATGTTATTAAACACTGGATCTTGAAATGAGATACCCTCTGATCTTTGCATCGGTATTCTGAACGCTCTCTCAGACGCCATTTCCTTCCTCACATCCTCTTCTAGCTCTCGTCGTCATGTCAATGCCATTTCACCGATGATTATCTCTCTCCTTATTTCCTCTTTCTCCAACTCACGTTGTATATCCTCTTTCTCTAACTCTTGCTGGAACGCTTCGTTGGAGTTGACCGAAATCGGCATCGGGAAAACTTTGGGCATCGAAACATTTCTAGGAAAACCACTTGGCACAAACTCACACCCTGGAAAGCCAATAATAAAAAAAATGAACTCATGTGACGAAAGTTTTGATTTTTTAAACAACAAAACAAATAGGCATATATATCTTGAAAGAAACATGAAGAAAAGCAAGAATTACCTTGTAATGGGCATCTGGAGACGTAAGAGACGGCGGAAAGAGGGTGTGGCGGTGGTGATGAGGTCCTTCGATTTTGGCCATCACGATATTTGAATTCCATGGTAAAGTTTGGAACTTGAAACAAAGGAAAAGGCGTTGAGAAAGAAAAACAAGTGCCTATGAAATTAGAGACAATGTGTGTTTGTGTGAAGTGTTGAGTTTGAAAGCATGATTAAATAGGAGTGAGTGTATGACTGAGGGGTGTTTGCATGCGCGCATCTAAGGTGCGTTTAGAGAACAAGGTGTTGTCATTCTATCAGACGGTGTAAGTTTAGAGATGCCATTGATTGTGTTTTTTGTGTGATGAATTTTGTTTTTGTTGACATGTGTGATGGTCAAATTTTGAGAATTTACCTTATCTATCAAATCTTGAAAAGGTAATGAAAATGAAAAAAAGGATTTTCTTTCAATTTTTGAATGGGACCACAATATGAATTTCTTCAACTTTTGCAACAATGTTCATCAAAATATAATTTGACTCCAATTAAAGAAGCATTAAATATGAGTCAATATTTAATAGTATCTTAAAAGATTTGAATTTTTTATTGTTCCAAGTTTTAAGCATTAAATATTCATTGACTACACATATTTGATATTATTAATAAATTAATAAGTGGATGACTGATAACTACAAATAATTGTCATGAAATTAATATAGCTAGTATTTTGTTTCATGAGTTGCATAGAATAATTAGTTATTTTATATAATTAAAATTTATAATAAATAAATATTTTTAAGTATATCAATTATATTATAATTCAAAATCATAATTTATATCTAAAAATATTTTGAATACATAAATTCTATTTTATATTTATAATTAAAATTTTAATAATATTTGTAGGAAACCAAATAATATTTCATTTGGGTCTCTAAAGATCAATTAAAGATATAGTAATAATATATTTTATTAGAAAGAGATAAATTAATTAACATTTTTTAATGTTTTCCATTCAATTTTTTACTTTTTACTCCGTCAACTTATTAACAATTTTTTTTAGTTCTAAGCAATTAATGGTATTTTATTTTTAATTAATTAAATGTATTTAATGAATAATATTGAATATAAATCTTGATAAATATATGACTGCAAAAATGGAAGTTAAAATCTTGAGTATTAAATGAGTGCATTATTTTAATGCATTTTCCTTATGTTTCAAATCAATAATACCATTAATAGTTTATAATATTTGACAAACCTTTTTTTTTTGTTAAAAACATTTATTGAAATAATAATAAGCAAGTACTAGTAAAATATTAAGTATAATGTTTTTAATGAAAAAAAAGAATTTTATTCTTTGACTATTATTTTTAAATATTTATATATAGTGAAGAGATAAGTAAAATTAAAAAGTGTGACTTTATTTGTTATTACATTGAATTATAGTAATTTTAAATATAACTTGGTTGAATTAACTTTTTTTTTTGTCCGGGGTCAAAGACTACGGATGTGTGTCCCTCAACTCTCTGGGTTGGAGACTAATCCTGCTCGCAGTGCGTGACTACTGCTGGTCCAAGGAAATTTCACACACGAGGAGAATCGAACACTGGTTTTCCACTATATTGATCGTTCCCACACCTGTGAACGTAGCAGGACCATACACTACTCCGCTAATCCTATGGGTTTGCTTAAATTGACTTTGGATACATCCTTGATTTTTTTACTTTATATTTAAATAATTTGAATTTAAATATAAATTTATCTTTTAAAAAATCTTAAATATCTATTTAAATAATGTTTTTTTACTTATTTTTATTTTCTAATTAAATATAAAGGTGAGAAATTTAGTTTACATTTTTTAATGGTTATCCATTTAATTTTTTCTTCTATGGTTGTTAATATGTTAAAATCACAAAATATGAACCATAAATAAGTTAAGAAATTTTACATTCCAATAATATATTTAAAATAATTGTGCAAATATTTTTATTTATACTATAATATTTAATTTAAAATATTACATAATACATTACAATTTTAAATATAAGTGTAAATATTTTTATTAGTTTTCTAATATTTTGAATATGACAATAATCAAGGTCGCACATTTTATGTAAAACATTACATACAAATTTATGAAGGCTTTTCAATGATTGAAATTCATTAGCATTAAATAATTTAATGTTGAAGATAGAATACATTAATTAATGCAATAATGAAGATTTTCCAATGATTCAATAAATAATAAATTGTAGATTGTGAAAAAGCCTCCCATTTGACAAACACATTAAATAATTGTGTAAATGAAATACATTAATTACAATAAAGTAGACTTTTCAATGCTTCATTAAACAATAAAATTTAGATTAGGAAAAAGTCTTTGAAGCATATTTATTTTATTTTATTTTATTTTAAATAATAAAAATATAATAAATGTTCTTTTATATTTTATTTTATTTTGAACAATATATATTTTAAACAATAACAATATTTATATTATATTCTTTTAAACAATGAAATTCTTATTTTTATTTATTTTATTTTTAAAAAAATATTTTATTTTTTTGTCTTAAACAATATTTAATCAATTCCCTTAAACAATGTTTATTTTTTTTAAAACAATAAAATGTTGTTTTTATTTTAATTTTTGCATCTAATATTGTCTTCATCTCTTGATATAAAACTCCTTTAACTATTTAACACTCATTAAGAAAATTGGTTAATTTAGTTAATAGCATTAAACTTCTTAACAATTAATATTTTTTTTTTCAAAATTACTCTTAAAATTGTTGGTACTCATCATATAACTTTTTCTTCTTATTTGTTTTCTACCTAATTAATTAATTAATTTGTGCTAGTCATCTTCTCCAATCCTCAAAGGAGAGAATGAATTTTTCTTATTAATTTTTAGCATTTATTGTAAGATAATTAAGGATATTTTGATAAAAAATTAATTAATATAAGAGACAACTTCAAAAGTGTCTTATAAAAAGGGATAAACAAATTTAGAAAAAAAGAGTCTTACACACAGGGACAGAGGTAGTATTATTTTAAAAAACTCATAAATATAATAAATGAATACATATATTTTAACTTTTTTAATTATAAAAACATTATTTTTTAAGGGTTAACTAAGTTTTTAGTCCCTAAACTTTTTTAAAATTCGGTTTTTAGTCCCTAAACTTTAGTTTGACTGGTCAAGGTCCCTAAACTTTTTAAAAATTCGGTTTTTAGTCCCTCAACTTTAGTTTGACTGGTCAGTGTCCCTAAACTTTTTAAAAATTCGATTTTCAGTCCTTAAACCTTTTAAAAATTCAGTTTTTAGTCCCTGAAATCTCATTAATTCAGGGACTAAAAACTGAATTTTTAAAAAGTTTAGGGACTAAAAACCGATTTTTTAAAAAGTTTAGGGACTTTGACCGGGCAAAATTTTGTTCAGGGACTAAAAACCAAATTTTCAAAAAGTTTAGGGACCTTGACCAGTCAAACTAAAGTTTAGGGACTAAAAATCGAATTTTGAAAAAGTTTAGGGACTAGAAACTTAATTAACCCTTTTTTTAAAGGCAAATGAATGTTTTATTAAAAGAGGGCACAAAATGTGATCCATCTAAAAAAATATTATTTTATTTTGATTTATTGTTTCAAGTTTTAAGCATTAAAAGAACTACTAGGGTTGGCCAAGTGGTGGGAAGTTTAAATAATTTACACAAAGTCTTAGATTCTATCCTTGTTATCACTTTTTTATTAAAAAAAAGTTTTAAGATTTAAATATTTACCGATTACACACATTTAATAAAGTAAAGAAGTGGATAACTCATAACTACAAATAGTTGTCATGAAGTTAATATAACTAGTATTTTCGCTCATGAGTTACATAGAATAAATATTTATTTTTATAGAATTAAAATCTATAATATATAAGTTATATAATAATTGAATATTATAATTCATATAAAAAATTATTTTGAATTCATAGATTAATTATTTGAATTGTGACATAGTATTACTTTTAATTATGGGTGTTTTTTAAAAATTATTAAAAGCTAATTTCTATATAGAGATAAATAAGATAAGGATAAAAGAATAATAGTTTGGGATAATTATCTACAAAAAAAAAATGCTTGTGTGAAACCAAATGATATTTCACTTGTGTCACTATAGAAAAATTTAAAATTAGTAATAAAATATTTTATTAAAAAAACATAAATTAATTAATTTTTTTAACGTTTTCCATGTAATTTATTAATTTTTACTATATCAACTTATTAGAATTTTTTTTATTATATTTAACTAATTAGAGGCATTTTATTTTTAATTAAATAAATGTATTTAATGCATAATATTGAATATAAATCTTGAGAAATATATTTCATCGGAAATGGAATTTAAAATCTTGACTTTTTAAATGAGGGTACTAGTTTAATGCTTTTTTCCTTATGTTTCATATCAAGAATACCATTAATAATTTAACATATTTGATAAATATTTTTTTAAAATATTTGCTGAAATGATAATAAGGATGTATTGGTAAAATATTAAATATAATGTTTTAATAAAAAATTAATTTTTCATTTTTTACTATTATTGTTAAAGATAATAGTAAATAAATTATTAACAAAATTTAAATATTTATATAAAGTGAAGAGATAAAGTAAAATTAGAAAAATGGAGACTTTATTCTTCATTTTTTTAATGAATTCTGTGGCATGCAATGCCTCAAAATAAGACGAGAACAACCCAACTATGTTGGCACCTCCCTACCTATTAATCATCAGCAAACAAACCACAATATTATTAAATAAAATAAAATAGATACAATCCAACATAAAATAATGGGGGATTAGACCAAAACCCATGAACCAGAATCAACAAAATCGAAAAGAAGGCAATCCACAGTGATTGCGAAAAAAACAATGACCAATAAATTGTGGAAGAGACTCCCACCAAGTAACATCAAGACAATGATCTACACCATAATTCACCAGGTTATCTGCACATTGGTTACCCTCTCTATAAATGTTAGAAGATTGAAACCACAATGTTTCCACTTGCTTATATACTTCCACGGGACAATATTCACATTACTAAAAGCAGCTAAGACCAATTTTGAATCACATTCCAACCAAAGCCGAGTCCAGCCCACCAAGTTTGCATGCTCAATCACCATCATAACTGCAATAACTCCACATGCAGTGCAGGTTTAATGCCTATATAAACTGAAGAAACAACCACGAAAGGCACCAAAACTATATCTAAAAATGCCTCCACTAGCAGCATGACCTGGAGAGCCTCTAGAAGCCCCATCCACGTTGCATTTAATATAGCCACAAGCTGGTGGATACCAATCTACTTGCTTAACTTCAACATGCTTTGGATGTTTAGCTGCTACCATAAAACTCTGCAAAATAGAAAAATAAGATATTGGGCTTGAAGCAAATCCCTTGGACTAGTATCCTGTTAATGAAGTTGCTGATATAATCATAGAGATTGCCTGAAGCAAAGCAATACGAAGATTCCTAAACCTCAAACTATTTCTACACATCCAAATTACCCAGAAAACATGAACCACTGCTGAAATCAAAACCTATTTTACTTTACCACTACCAGCCTTTTCCAAAGAAATCAATACTAACATGCAAGTGGCCAAATCAAATCTGATGTTAATAAGGGACTGCAACCACGACCAAATCTCACACCTCAAGAAAAGATGTTCCGATGTCTCATCTGAAGCACTACATAAGCTACAAATAGACACCACTATACAGCCTCTAAAGCAAAGACACTCATCCGTGGGCATCCTTTGATGAATGAACCTCTATAAAATAAAACTGTGAGATGGCGACATAGAACGAAGCCAAACAATCTTAGACCAAGAGCACCTTTGCCCGGGGGAGAAAAAAAAAAAAGAAAATGCAGCCTTGAAAGACAAAATTCCATCATAAAAAGGTCTCCAAATTGCTTGATCATCATCAAAGCCATTATTTGAAGGCACTGTTAACTGAGACAGCAAATCACGCGAATGTGGAAGTTGCTACAACACAACTTTAGGCACATTCCATTGATTATTTAACACAAAGCAATTTAATGTGGAATGAAGGAACCACATGTAACAGTCTGGGATGGTAAGTGCATCAGCTAAGGATGTATCAAGACATCAAACATCTGTCCAAAACTTAACTTGACCACCAGAATTGACAACCCACTCTGTGTTATCTATAATGTGCTGCCAATTATGCTTCATCAAAAGCCAAATTGAAGATGACCTGTAACTTACCAAGGGCTTCCCATGCTTTAAGAATCTGTCCCTCATGAAAACTGCCTACCTCTGAATCTGAATGCACAAAATCCCTCATCAGCTTTAACATAGAGGCCTTATTCAGCAATACCAAAGACTTTAATCCTAAACCACCTTCATTCAAAGGTCTACAAACTTTACTCCAAGCAACAGTAACTAGCTTGCAAGAGTTTATATCCCAAGACCCCAAAAAATTCCTCACCCAGCACTCAATAGTTTTCAACAGAGATGATGGCCAGGAATACACCTGGAAGCTATACAAAACCATACCTGAAATGACTGAATTAATCAGCTGAGCTCACCCCATAAAAGAAAGAAGGGCACCCTTCCAGGAAACAAGCTTTGCTTTAATTTTATCTACAATTGGAAGAAGATATCTAGCTCTTGGTTTGCCCACAAAAATAGGAACACCAAGATATGTAAAAGGCAAAGAACCAGCTCCAAAACCCAAGCAGTGGCTAATGCTTGCAAGTCTCCCATTAGATATAGTTCTAGAATAAAACTTGCAGTTATCAAGACTTATATGTTGCCCCGACGCTTCTCCATAAAATTTAAACAAAAGCTTCAAGTTATTGAGATTCTTAATTGCCCCCTACAAAAGACCATTATATCATTAGCGTATAAAGCATGCATAAGAGTGGAGCCACTTTTGTGGCCTGCCATATGCAACAAATAATGATTCTTCACCAAATATGTATTTCCCCTACTAAGTACATCCTTAGCCAAGCAAAATAAGAGAGGAGACAAGGGATCTCCCTAGCGTACTCCTCTCTTACAAGATATATAGCCAACTGGAGAGCCATTAACCCCAAATGATAATTTAGTTGATTGTAAAATAACCATAATCCAAATACAGAAAACACGGCTATAGCCAAAAGCTTCAAGGACCTCCAAAAGAAATCTCCAATCCAAAGTATCAAAGGCCTTCTTAATATCAAAATTGATGGCTAGATTACCTCCAAAAACTTTTTTATTTAGCAGGTTAATAGCCTCCGGGGCAATGTTGTCAAACTCGAGGATCGTAAGAGGATCGTAAGAGGATCGGACAAGGGGTAAAAGATCGTAACTCGAAGATCGTAACTCGACTCGTAAGAGTTATGCATATGTGCAAAACTATATTTACATACATGCACATACATGAAAAATGATATGGACAAGAAAAAAAAAACTCAACTCATAATAAATCATTAAGATTAAGATCAATACAGAACACACATTTCAAAATAGATTTATAAGTCATAAAATAATCATAATAAGTTCAAATTACCTAATACAAACACACTAGACTAGAAGTCATTCAAAATAGATTCATAAGTCATAACATAACTCATGGATCATGATAAGTTTAAATTACTTAATAGAAACACACTAGACTAGAAGTCATTCAAAATAGATTCACAAGTGATAACATAACTTGTGATAAGTTCAAATTACTTAAGACAAACACACTAGACTAGAAGATCATTCAAATTAAAATCAGGATAGTCATCCTCCATGTGATCTTCCTCCTCATTAATGCCATCTCCTCCACCTTCATCATCATCAACATCAACAGTTGGAGGAACCTCCAAATCATCCATAGGTGCACCACCAACACCTCCACCACTACTAGCATCTTCTCCCGCTTCAACTAAGATGTCTTCATCTAAAGCATTCAAATCTGAATTTGCTTCATTCTCCACAATCCATTCATCATCAGAAGCAAGACCATCAATGTTATAGTCATTTGCTTTTCTAGCATCCTTCTTCTTGTTCAATCTTGAATTAGTCATCACAAACACCACATCATTCATTGTCTTTTGCTGTAAACGATTTCTTTTCTTGGTGTGAACCTAAATAATTATAAAATTAATTAACACATAATAGGTCCTAGGTATAGGTAAAGAATTATAAAATCAATTCATGAATTCAAATTCTTACCCTCTCAAAAGCACTCCAATTGCGCTCACAACCGGATGAACTACATGTCAAACTCAATACTCGAATAGCAAACCTTTGTAATTCTGGATGTTCATCACCATAAGACTCCCACCATTGTGCTGGAGTTTTGGTTCGAAGTGCACGTTGAGCTATTAAACTACCAAAAAACTTGGATTTGCACTTGAAATCCTCAATCTGAGCATCAATCTTAGTTATCTCATCAATATCTCCCACCATCCTATCTAAACATTTATACATTCCACGCTTCACTTCATAATCAGCTTTAAATTCAGGATTATAGTGCAACATGGGATTAAGATAATAGCCTGCAGCATGCAAAGGCCTATGCAATTGGTTGTCCCATCTTTGATCAATGATTTCCCAAACAGGAGTATAGCTAAGAATGGTAAAAATAAAAAAAAATTAATCTCCAAACAGTCTATAATAGTATAAATTAGAAAATCATACAAGTAAAAGATAATTAGTTAATTACCTTTTACTAACTCCATTGAATAGGCTTTGTATCTTCTCTTTAGCACTATCCATTTCCTCATAAATGTATCCCATGGCTGGCTTTTGATCTGAATCCACCTTGGGCAGCACCTTAATTAGGGGGAAAGCACCCCTCATGCAATGCACAACATTTTTCCAAAATCCCTTATCCAAAATCAAATTTTCCACAAGCACTCCATCTCTAGTCTTTACAAATTGACTAGACTGCCACTCTTTGGATGTGAACATCCTAATGAGTGATCCCTTGTTGTCATTCAAGCAGCCCAAAGTCAAATAAGAAGTGGCAAAACGAGTAGCTGCTGGTCTTATTAAATCACCTCCCTTAGTAAATTTGTGCAATAAGCAAATAAGACCAGTTCTTGAATAGATGTAGGTTGTGATTTTTTTACCGCTTGCAATTGTCTCTTGATGGAGTGGTATTTTCTTCTCAAAATCTTCCAACATTAAATCAATGCAATGAGCTGCACAAGGTGTCCAATATAACTTCTTTCTCTTCTGCATCAACAAATCTCCAGCTGCCTTGTAATTTGCAGCATTATCCGTTACAATTTGGATCACATTCTCTTCCCCAACCTCCTCAACAACATCATCCATCATCTTGAAAATTTTGTCAGCTGTCTTACATATATCAGAAGCATCAATAGACTTCAAAAAGACAGTTCCCTTAGGACTATTTACCAAAAAGTTGAGTATAGTCCTCCTTCTCCTATCAGTCCATCCGTCAGTCATTATTGTGCATCCTGTTTTCTTCCAAATGCGTCTATGTTCTTCCAAATTGTCATTGGTCTTTTCAACTTGTTGCTTCAAATATTTCACCCTAATTTCATGGTATGATGGTGGCTTAAATCCCTTACCATGGAAGGCAACGAAGTTAAGCATATTCTTGAACTCTTCACTCTTTGCTACATTAAAGGGTATAGCATTGTTGTAAAAAAATAAGGCAATTTCTTTACATGCATCCTCCCTGTCCTCCTTCTTCAAAAGAGCAGTGATAGTGGGCTGATAATTTGCTCCCCTTTGCTTGAAAAGACTTGCTGAAGTATCAATCTCTTGCCTTTTTCTTTTTCCAACTTCATCCAAATCAGCCATACTGCTACCTCCTTCATATTCTTCGAATTGTGTCTTTTTAATCAGATTTTGCTGCAACTTTGTAACCACACCCAACATTTCTTTCTTAACGTTGTCAGGAACAGCTTTACAGGCTTCAACATCCTTCGAAGTTCCCGCTAAATGATGCTTCAATCGATAAATTCCTACAGTGAGTATCTTATCACAATGTCTGCATCTCACATTTCTTGCATTCCCATCAATTGAAACGCAATGATTCCATGCAGCATCAGTCCTTGATCCAATCTTACTTCTTCTACTTCCAATACCCCTTGCACTTTCAGGACCACCTGAACCACCTTCAGTAGGTTTGTTGCCACCTAAAGCCATTTTTTTCTTGAAACACTGAACAAAATAGAACACAGAACAGGGAATAGAAGGACCAGCAAATACCAAACAGTGGCCACACACAACAATAGCCAACCAACAGCACCAAACCAAACAATGTTCATTGCACAAAGAGGTACAGACAACCAACGTCGGCGCTGGTGACGGAAGCGCTGACGACGACCGGTGACGGAAGCGCCGACGATGTCCGACCTTAGAAGCGCCGACGATGTCCGGCCTTGGAAGCGTCGATGACAACTGTGACGACAGCTTTGAGTGAAGAGGGTGTTTTGCTGAGAAGGATCTCAAGGTTTCATTTTTGCATTCGTAACCCTAGAATAGGGTCTTTTCTAATTTTCGAATTGGGTCATACCCAACCCGACCCGAAAAGCCCAACTGAGAGTTTTTTTTTTACTTCGAATTGGGTTAGAAAAACTCCAAGCCCACACGTCCAGGATCGAAACGGAGTGCGATCCTCCATTTTTGCGAGTAAACTCGCGATCCCTGTGTGATCCGCGAGAGTTACGATCTGCTGCTCGAGTTTACTCGTTGAAGCCCCAAAAAATCGCAGATCGTGCGAGTATGCGAGTAAACTCGCGATCTTGACTACACTGCTCTGAGGTGATACAAATACAGTCTAATATCTGCCTCCCTTTTATAAAACCTCTTTGCTGACTTGAGACAATCTTGGGAGCTATTTTCGCTAATCTATTTGCCAATACTTTAGTAATTATTTTAAATTGGAAATGTGCCCAAGTAATTAGCCTAAAATTTTAATTTTATCCGCTCCAGGAAATTTAGGAATAATGGTAACCAAATTGGAATTCAAACCTGGTAAGATCCAACTTTGCAAGAAAAACTACAAAACTGAATTAAAAACATCATTAATGATAAAAACAACCCCAAAAACCATCTGGACTAGGAGCACTGGAACTACTCATTGCAAAAACAACATATTTCACCTCATCCAAAGTAGGAATATTAGTAAGCATCGAATTATCCTTAGCTGAAACTAAAGAGGGAATAACAGTCTTAACCAAGTCATTTGGCAGGCTAAAATTATCTAAGGCATATAAAGACGAACAAAACTACAAAACATGCTGATTTATCTTCTCAGGTGTATCCGAAATCCTCTCGCCATCTCTAAGAATACACATACTCTTGGTTTTCCTTCTATAGGTTACCATTTTATGGAAAAAAGATGCATTGCGTCTCCTTGCACAAACCATTTAAACCTTGATTTATCCTTCCAATATGCTTCCTCAAAAGCAAGGGCCTTTTGCAACTCCACTTGCGCTCTGTCCTCCAAAATTCTTAACTCATCAAAGCAACCAGACAAGTATTATTTTTGGATGTCCTCATCAACTTCTTTAGCTTTCCTCACATTCACATGTACATCAACAAAAACTTTGTGATTCCAAATTTTCAAGGCCGTCTTAAGATTCTTAAGCTTCTACTTAAGAATAAACATTGGACAACCAGATATAGGTGCATCCCAGACCTCCTTTACAAGTCTTCTGCAATCTTGATGTTCAATCCACATAGATAAAAATTTAAAAGAAGAAGGATGAACTGAAATACCTTTCTAAAGAGATACCAAAATAGGAAAATGATCAGGTTGACTGTGTACCAATGTGCAACAAGAAACAGAATCACACAGATCCAACAAGTCTGAATTGCAAACCAACCTATTAAGCCTCATCTCTATATGATGTCTTCCTGAGCGTCCATTAGACTAGGTAAATTCATTACCTTTAGTCTGAATGTGAATCAAATTATGAGCATTTGTTCAATCTACAAAATCTGACACACGAAATTGCCAAAGGTAAATTACCCCCTCACTTCTCATGTGCTCCAATAACAGCATTAAAATCTCCTACAAACAATCAAGGGCCCTTATAACCTTCCTGTAACTGAGATAGATCCGCCCAAAGACTACGCCGTTTGACATAAGTAGTAGCACCATAAATCACTGCTACATATAATTTCTGATTGGAAAAATCAACAGAAAAAGAGACGAACTGTTCCGAGATAGAAAGAATATTTGGAGATAAAGAAGAAGCACAAATACACCAAATATTTGGTGCTAAGGAGTAGGGGTGAGCATAAAAGTGTGAACCGACCGAAACCCGAGCAGTCAGAACCGAAAAAAGAAGCAAATTATCGAATCGGTCGGTCTACGGATTAAATAAACAAAAATTTCGGTTTATAATGGTTAAAATCAGTCGGATCGGGCTTTACAAATGTATTTTGTCGGTACCCGAATCCGACCAAACACATATACACGTATTCAAAGTCAGTCACACACTTATAAATAAATCATAAAATTTCAAACTGCCTCGAGAAGTCCCTATAATACAGTTTTTGTAAATCTAAATGACAAGATAAGTTTAAGTGGAGGGATCCAATTTTGCAAGTATTAAAAGCAAGTCTCTCTTTTCACCCAAACGGTTATTCCACCACCAAATCCACCATGGGAGACTTAAGACTGCTCTTCCACCACTGTAAATGAGATTGTGAATGGCAATCCTCATTCAAAAGATCAGCGTGCATGCTTTTTATGTGAAGAAGGGAAGGGATATGCCACACCACCTGGTATCTAATTTTTTTTTTCATTCAATCTACCCGATATAACCGCGATCCGTGTAGCCCGTCACCCACACCATCCGAACCCGATAAATCCGATAGTTTGAATGGTCGGATGTGGGTTGATATTTTGGATCAATGGGTTTGAGCGGATCCGGTATTTTGGGCCCAAACCCGCCCGTACCCGACCACTGCTCAGCCCTACTAAGTAGCTCCTACTATTAATTGCAAATAACTTTAATCCAAGCCTAGCCCAAAAAGAATATGGAAATCTATCTACCAATGTCCAACGCTCTGAAATAAGCAACAACATAGGTTTGTATGCATGTCTTAAAAGGCTTAAATGTTCTCTTTTGCTTATTATATGCATGTTCATTAAATTATTAATTATAATTAGTCCAACAATTAAGCGACTATCAATTTAAAATGATTGATCAAATAAAAAAAAAAGATTATTATGTACAGAAATAATTTAAGAATACAATCATTTTTAGTATATATTTTAAGAAATATTTTAAAAATAGTATAATTAAAATAATAAAAATAAAAGGTTTTTTTTTGCAAGATAATCAATTAAAAAATTAGAATATAAAAAATTAAATAGTAGTAGTATTTAAATATTAAAAATAAAAGTATTTCAAAATACATATAAAATATAAAATAAAAATATACTTAAATTGTATTTAAAAATTATTTTGTTGTGAACATTTGTATTTTAAATTTTAAAATTCTTTTTTAGTGGATTTTTAATAAAGGTAACTATTATACTTTTTTTTATATTGTGATTTGAAAATAAAATTTGTAAAGATATTATATTCATTTTGAATAGTTATTTCCATAAACTATTGTCCTAATTAATATATGATATGATATGATTACTTTCCAAAATCAATTAAAAGGCTATATAATACCTCTGTTGTGTTTATGCGGTGAGTATATGTAGTTCACGTTTTTTTTATTGGTCTATAAAACTGTCTGGCAGAATGGGAAGAGATTCCTAGAATGGTCTATATAATTGCTTGGCGAAATATAAAGGAGCAAGAAGAACAATGTAGTCTTATTTTGCTATACACAGATTTGTGAGTATTGTGGAAATAAGTTCATTGGAGATTTTCATGTTTTTGTTTATGAGCAACATGTTACTTTGGGCTTTATTATTTCAATCTCCACCTATGTACTTTTTAACTTCAAGTTTGTATCGCAGCTTATACTAAGGTTGAAATAAAAATTTTCTCTTTGTCTATAATTTTTTTTTGTTTTTATTTATTTGCTCACTAATTGTTTTTCCAATGCTTCTGCACTTTTCTACTCTCATTATGCACATGCAGTTTGATCTATAGAGAGTATCTTGCAGCAATGACTCTTTTGTATTGAAAAGAGCGAAGTTTGATAATTGTAATGCTTGTTTGTGGTTGATTGTGAGGTGGAAGTGAGATGCAGTTAACGTAAATAATGCATTTAATTTTATTAAAAAATCTTAAAACTAAGGTAACATGGTTTCCATAAAAAAAAAAAACTAAGGTAACATGGTGGATTGTGAGGTGGAAGTGAGATGTAGTTAACGTAAATAATGCATTTAATTCGATTAAAAAATCTTAAAACTAAGGTAACATGGTTTTTGTAAAAACCTCTTCAAAAAATGGCTTTTGTAAAAAAAACAAAAAACAAAAAAAACCTAAGGTAACATGGTGAATTGGTGATTTAACTTTTATGCCAATAATTAAATTAAATGCAAATAATTAATTTAATTAAACAAAATTAATGCCTAATCAATAATTAAATTATCATTAATTGCTAATTAATTATTCTAAGCAACGATATAAATAAACAATTTTTAAAAATTTATATTAGTAAAATTTTTATATATTTACAAGTACTTGAAAATACATATAAATTATAAAAAATATTTAAAATTTTAGTTTATCTATAATGATAATATAAATTAATATAGGAAATATGCAGTCATTCAAAATTTTTAAAATGATTTTAAAAATAAAAGAATTTTGTAGGATAATCAATTAAAAAAATTAGAATTTGCACCAAAAAATAAACAATTAAAAAAATTAGAATATATTATTTTGCATTCTTAAAATATTTTATTTAAATAATCAATTAAAAAAATTAAAAATAAGTGAAGATAGTTTACTGCAAATTGCATAGGTCCAAATTAAGAATAAATTGGTAGTTTAGAAATTAAGTAAATAAGACAAATAAGAGCGATTAATGATTTTGAAAAAACAAAATTAGTTCATAATTAGTGAATTAATCAAAATTATTTCCTAATTCGGATATGTAATTTGCTAAATTATTATGAGTATCAAAATTAAATAATTAGTGTTTAATAAATATATTTGTAAAATTAATTTTTGAATTTACAAGTATGAAAAAATATATATTTAAAATGAATTTTAATTTTAATTTAATTGATAATAAAAATATAAATTAGTATAGTGCAGTCATTCAAACCTTTTATTTTACAAATATGTGAAAATTAATTTTAATTGATGAAAGAATTAATTGTGATTTTATTATACTATATTTAAAGTTAATTATAAATTTTGATAATTAATTAAAATAATTTAAAATAATAAAGATCTTTGACGGATAATCAATTAATTTTTTTAATATATTATTTTACATTATGATTAATTATATGAAGCAGATTAAAATTTAAAAAAATTAAAAATAAAAGAAAGATAATCTACAGCAAATTTTCAGATCCAACTTAATTTTACTAATTAAGCAAAATTAATTATTTTAATTAAATATAATTAGTGCCTAATTTGTAATTGAATTTTCATAATTAATTGTTAAATCTGATATATAATTTTCTAATTAGTTACTCTAAGTTTCGAAATTACATATAAAATATAAAAATATTTTAAAGCATTTAAAATTTTGATTTATTTATAATGAAAATATAAATTGATATATAAAATATGCCATCATTCAAAAATTTTAATGTAGAAAGTTTTAAAAATTAATTTTTATTGATGAAAGAATTAATTATGATTTGAATATATTTCTCTATTTTTAATGTTAACTAATAAAATAAAATAATATTAATTAAAATATTTTTTAAAATAAATGACCTTTGTAGGATAATTAATTAACAAAAAATAGACTATATTATTTTGCATTCTTAAAATTTTATTTGATTAATCAATTAAAAAATTAATAATAAGTGAAGGTAGTCTGCAACAAATTGCACAACCAAAATTAAGGATAAAGTAATGATTTAATATTTACATAGATAAGGCAATTAAGTGCAATTAATAAGTTTAATAAAAAAAAAATTTGTTCCTAATTAGTGATTAAATGGAAATTATTTGCCAATTTGAATATGTAATTTGCTAAACTATTATGAGTATCAAAATTAAAAAATTAATGTTTAATAATATATATTTGTGAAATTAATTTTTGAATTTACAAGTATGAAAAATATATATTTAAAATGAATTTAAAATTTTAGTTTATTGATAATAAAAATATAAATTAGTATAGTCATTTGAAACTTTTATTTTACAAATTTGTGAAAATTAATTTTAATCGATGAAAGAATTAATTGTGATTTGATTATATATCTCTATATTTAAAGTTAATAATAATTTTTTATAATTAATTAAAATAATTTTAAAATATAAAGATCTTTGACGGATAATCAGTTAAACTTTTTAATATATTACTATTTTTCATTAATAATATGAAGCAAATTAAAATCTTTTATTGGGATAATCATTTTAAACAAAATAAAAATAAGAGAAAGGTCGTCTGCATCAAATTTTTGGACCCAAATTAATATTAAATAAATGAAATTAATTATTTTAATTTAATACAATTGGTGCCTAATATGTAATTGAATGATCATAATTAATTGTTAAATCTTATATATAATTTTATAATTAAATATTCCGAGTTTAAAAAAACATATAAAATATGAAAAAAATATTTTAAAACATTTAATATTTTAGTTTATTTATTATGAAAAAACAAATAGTTGCATTAGTAATCACACATATAATGAGTAGGATTCCATTTTGTATGTCATTGAATTTTTCTGAAAGAGTGACAGGTATATAAGACACTTAGTTTTTGACACATGAAATCAAACCTCATTTCCTTCAAGATGATCACAAATGATATATTTTTTTTTTTAGGGAACCAATGATAGGTGAATAGTAGGTGTTATTATGTATTTTTTTTTTCTTCCTTATGGCCAACATATATATATATATAGTCAAGAGGAAAGCATTTAATATTATTATTTATTTTCATTACTAAGTTAAATCACTAAGTTTGTCTATTTGACAATACAATTTAAAATTAAATACATATTACTCAATAAAATATAATATAAATTTATAATATTATTTAAGAAAACATACACATATCTTTAATATTTTTATACAATAAATTTATCTTCAATTTATTACTACCTTTGATCCTAATTATAAGCAACAAATTGAATTTTTCTTTGGTCCTAATTATAAGCAAGTTAAATTTCTTTTATACCCTTAATTTTATTGTTAACTCTATTTTCTATGCATTCATTCATTGGATTATGAGTACTAACATTAAATGTGACAATCACTTACACCATTTAAATGTAAGGGCATTTATGGAATAAAATTTGAATTTATGTTATCATTAATTAAAATAACTACTTATTCACTTTCCTTGGTCTTGATGATTTGTCACCGGAGATAATATATATTTATATTGATAATCTTAATATATTCCCATGCATTGTACGGGTTTACTATACTAGTTTATATATATAAGGAGATAAGAGATCAAATTGCAATCTAAAATAAAGTTAAGGGATCACGTGAGTAATTTAGCCTTTTTTTTATGTTATCTTTAATATTATGCCTATAAATTTAACAATTTAAACTTATTTGATTCCATTTATATGTTTTTAATTGATTTAAAAGTATAGTTTAATCGTAAAATTCTTTGTTTAGTTCCATACTATCAATAATTTAAAATTTAAATATTTTACATAAATTAAATTAATATTAACAATTAAGTATACCTTAAAAGATAAATGTTATTGAATTAATATGCATTAAATACTTGAAGGATAAGCTTTGTCATAGTAATCCTACTTGATTTGAGCGTGATTACCTCCCCCGAAAATACTTATACTCTCTCTCTCTTTCTCTCTCTCTCTCAGGTAATGCTTCTAAAGTGAAAACAGGTGGCTTGTCCCACCTATTAGTACGTACTGCCCTGTTCCCAGCTCCCCATTTCGCCATATAGTCTCTAAAAAAATTGTTAATAGTATATTAAATTATTGATCAACATGTATGCCACACATAAATGAGCAGAAATTTGAGAAGATGAAAACAAAGAAAAACTTGCAAGGTTTCCTGCTAAGGTGAACCATGTACTAAGTGGTTCGCGGTGAATTACCTAAAATGACTTGTTATAATAGTTCATTTTAACCTATTAGGTATACTTTTCTGTTAAATTTTCAAATCAATATTATTATGACATATCCCATATTCGAATTGAAGGAAACATCATTTTTTTAGGAAAGAGCTAGCAAAAGTGTTATTTCTATCATGGGGGTTACCCTCAACTTACCCTATTTAATACGAGCTATAAAGAAAACCATCTTAAAAGAGCATCAAGTCTAACAACACGAACTAGTATTTGCACTTAACCCGAGTACACCGGGATAAGAGTAACATTCGCACTTAAGTAATAGATACTTAGACATGTGATCACGTATTCTCATGTGTGAAACACAACTAATCTAACTAATTATACAAACAATGCAAAGAGAAAGATCAAAGAACTAATGATTCACACACGTAATTCACCTTCCCATTCATCAGCGAAAGTCTGTATTAATGATTTACAAGGGATTGGGTTCCTAACCTTACCCACCAAAAAAGTTACTTATTTCCATTTTTCTTCTTTACAGAAAAGCTGCTTTTTTTTTCAAGAGTTTTATTGATAAGTGTTTGGCTCAGCTTTTACTTATAAGGAGAAATTATGCTAAAAATAAGTTGGGCCAAATACACTCTAAGTATGTAACTTGTTTACAAAATTATAGGATTTTTTTTTTCTTTAAATAGTACCTTAGATAAATATCACAAAGTGAAGCTAAACTAAGTAACTATGTGAAGTATGTGTGTGTGTTGTGAATGCATGCAAACCACGTTAAAAAATTTTATGTCTTGGTATGAAAAATGGTTGATAATTTATAGTGTGTTACTTATGCCATGATTATTATTGTCAAGTATACTCCTTAATGGGTGACAACGACCCTTGTATCGAGAAAACCCTACGAAAGTATTTCAAGAGAATGTACCTTAGAGCCTTGGAGACTTGGAATAGCCAAGTTAGATGGAAGGTACTAGCGGTTGTGATGTGGGAAGTCATAGTTTGATACGTTGTAGATTGAACAGCATGACCCTCGAGTAGGTCTAATGGGTGACAGTGCGATTGTGGGATTCCCAATGGTTAAGCTAGCTCCCTACATGCAGGATGAATAATGCGAACTCGCACACCTCGATAGCGCATAACAATCTATGATGGTGCGAAGGGTATATCTCTTACGGGGTTTCGCCTGGTTGGTTTTGTGTAACAAGATTATATTTGATGCTAATATGGATATTGATGATTGACTGACGTGCCAATATTGGTGTCAGTGTATCCTGGATTGGATTAGTGATATAATTACTTTCCATCACTTCCCAAGGATTGATTTGTGATAAATGGTTGATCAATCGAGAGTATGGATTTATACAACGATAGTGATATTGATGATGATGGTGATGATAATGACGATGAGGCTTATGACAACGTGATAAGTTACGAGAACTTAGAATAAAACCCTTAGGTTCCCCTTAGTTTATCATTGTTTATAGATATGTGTTTATGTGTTGGAGCGAAACATCTTGACTCTTTCCATAAAAACGACGTCAAAAGAACAAACACCTCAATCCATGTTGTCTCTTTTGTATGTATGCATATGTATGATACAGCATTGGGACCTGCTAGTGCAAAATGAAGAAAGGAAAAAGTGGACAACAAGACTACCAAAGGGATGTCGATGAAGACATGACATGGATATTTGTAGACGTCCGACCGAGACATAGTTGTGACCTATGGTAAGTAAGAAAAATGTACATACTCAGTAGAGTCACTGCTATGGTTTAAGGAGCATTTTGTCTTGTATGGTCCTTCATGTCTTGCAAATCTTGATATTCTGGCTATGTATAATCATGTTGATAACAATGATATATGATGATTATGTGATGTAGATTTGTTGAATTTGTAGAAGCGATTTTATTAACTTGTACAGTTTTCTAGCAATACGGTTTAAATGGGAAGGCAAAAATATTTACCACAATTTCTTTATATATATATAAAAAATTGATTAATAAAATAAATGTCGGTGATAGAGTCGATGTAACGAGGGATGTTACATGAAGGGCAATCATGTTTTCTAGATCAATCTGAATCATGGTTAAGAGGATAGCTTTAGTCGAGGGGTAGATATCAGAAGTTACACATGGCTAGAGGATCATCAAAAGATGCATTGCATAGAAGAATGAAGACATAAAAGTATACATTATTCAGAAAAACACACTAGAAGCATCAGTGTTAGAAAGTCATGCTTCAGTGTGTCAAAATCACTAAACTAGAAGTAGCAAGCTCTAGAGAAGACCTACAAGATTTCAGAAGCACATACTTGTAGGAAACATCAAGGCCTCATTAGATCAAAGCAACAGAAAAAAGAAAATTAATGCATAAAGCATTGCAACAAACAAAACCAGCACCAGATGACATACTACAGAACAATCTTCAAAAGACATCCCATGACAAGCTCAAGAAAATTTATGAGGAAACCACTAAGACACAAGAGCAAGCACCAACGACTACAATTCAAGTTCAAATTTGCAAGCTGACAACAATGGAGAAGAGTAAAGAAATGTAACTATGGAAAAGGAGAAGTTGCAGAATACTTGGAGGAGAAGAAAAGCAAACAGACAACTATATGAATTGGATAACTCATACATATTTGAACGTTTGAAATTTCCCTCCAACAATCATAATGGCTAGCTCCAAGGCTTATTTAAGGATATCAATTCGAAAGAACTCATTGCAAGGAAGAAGTGCTACAAAAATAGAGTAAGGTTAAAAGAGTCGAGTTGATCAAGAAGATATACCCAATATCAAAAGAAACTTTTTTAGCGAAAACACTTTAGGTTAGAGTCAAACCTTGTCAATCCAAAAGAGTGTAAACACCTTCATCAGTGGAGCCACAGTGAAAAGGCATCCCAAAAGTTGTAGTTTGTTTATACCCATTAGGAATAAAAGGAAGAACTCTGAAGAGCAATAAGGGGATTGATGCTTCTGAAGTTTGTGTGAACACAACAAGTGTTGTGTGAGTCAAACAACTGTTGTTGTTTTGGGTGTGAAGCTTTGAGAGGTTTTTTGAAAGAATACTTTGGTCAAGCCTGCAAAGGCTTAGAGAATATTGAAGAGCCTATAGAGGCTTAGAAAATACTTAGTGGAACATGTAAAGGTTTAGAATATTGGGTAGGTGATTAGCCTGTATAGGTTAGTAAAGAATACTGGGGGAAACCTGCAGAGGTTTAGAATACTAAGGCATTAAGAGCCTATATAGGCTTTAGAAGAGAGAATATATATCAGTTGAAATGGTGCTTGGTCTTAGTGGAAAATCCTATAGGTGTAGGTGTGGACGTAGCCCAGATTGGGGTTAACTAGTATAATTTTTACCTGTGTTGTATCCTTCTTAACTGCTTCTTGTTGGTTTATATTTGTTGCATACATATTCAAAGTTTTAGAAAACCTCATTTTGCATAAGTATAATATTATTCATTCATCAAAATATTTTTGCAAAACAATTTTAAATATTAGAAGCAACATACTTTATGATACAATGCTATTTTTAATTATTGATAATTTTTTTTTAAAAATATTAAAATTTAAGTTAGAATTAAATACATTAAAAATGATAGATTGAACGATATATATATATATATATATATATATATATATATATATATATATATATATATATAATATCTAGTGAGAGGAGTATATATAGATCACTAGATCTTATTTTAATAGTCAAGATTAAAACACACTAAATCATGTGAGTTTTTTAAAAGAGTTAATTACATTGACAGTCCCTGTATTTTTGTGTAATATCACATGATACTACTCCGTTTTGTACCATTACTTTGAACCCCCTGAATGAAACGCCGTTAAATTTCTGTTACACAAAAATGTTGAAGGACTAAAATGCCCTATTAATTTTTTGAGAAACCAACTTTGGTCGTCACCTGAGATTTGGTCTGCTGAAAGGAAGAGAAACAGACTCTAGGATTCCAAAAGGGGCAAAAACATTATCAATCGATTTCTCAATATCCTCCAACTACGACTCCACCGATGTGGAGTTCAGACTTGGAGGTTCCGTCCTAAAACTAGAAGTCCAACTGTCCAAGTGGACGCGTACTCCTCCGATTGTTTTCGCATGCTCGAGTTCAAGGTTTGGAGATGCACACGTGGCAGGTCACATTAAAGTGTATTTGATGCTGCTTTCTTCAAATTGGGATAGTAATTTGGTAGATTAGTATTATTGCATGCATCAACGGTGGATATTTTTAAAGTATCATTAAATTGTATTAATGTGACGTGAATTGATTCAATTGAAAGTGTGCTCAACGAATTTTACATTTGTATAACTTTGTCTTTTCCTTTTATCTAACAGCTGGTTTTAGCAAGTGAAGTTGCAAGAAAGCTAATTTGGGTTTTTGGGGTTCTCTTTGATATCTATTGCAGTTGGGTTTCTGGGTTTGGGGTTGTGGGTCTTTTTTTTTTTTAATCTGTGATTTCCAATTTCTGGAAAATAACGTGATGCATTTGCCTGGGAATTTCGAAAGCAATTTTTTTGTTTTGAGAATGATCCATTGGAAAATTTTGCAATTTGACTTGATTATGCTGAAGATGAATATGATTTAGCGGAATATGTACACATTGGAAATATTTATCTGCTGGAATTTTTTTTTCTCAAGGTGTCTTGTATCAACGAAGAAGATGGGGGCTTTTTGGGAAAAAGAAAATACACTTAAAAATCACGTGACCCCAAACCAGAGAGAATGTTAACGCCGTTTGGGTATAGGGGTGCCTCTTGTAACGTGAATGCAACAATTAGGGGTTTTTTTGTGGGTTGAAAAAAATGAGGGGTATCAAGTATAATATGTGTAAAACATAGGGGGTGTCAATGTAATTTACTCTTTTTAAAAAGTCACATAACTTTTTTAAGTAGTCACATAACATTAAATGTGACTACTTAAAAAAGTTATGTGACTTTTTAAAAAACTCACATGACTTAGTGTGTTTTAATCTTGACTATTAAAATAAGATCTACCTCTCACTAGATATATTTCCTATATATATCTCTAAATTATTATTATTATTATTATTATTATTATTATTATTATTATTATTATTATTATTATTGCTTAAATTAAAAGTATTTTAAATTCAAATTAAAATCTCAAATAAGCAACAAGTATTTAAAAGATTTACCAAACAAAAATCAAATCTCTAAAAGATTTTAATTATCACGTCTTAAAATATCTTAAACCCATCACCACCAACATCATCACCACCACCACTGCCATGACTGCCACCACAACTACCACCATGACCGTCAGCCGTCACCGCCACCATGACCGTCAATGGTCGTCGCCACCATGATCGCTACTTTGACCACCGTCATCGCCACCAACATGACCATCGTCGCCGTTGCTGCCGCCACCACCGCCGTCGATGGTAGCAGTAACGGCGACAACAGTCATGTTTGTGGCGATGACAATCATGGTGGTGGTGGCGGTGATGGTCAAGACGATGGTCATGGTAGTGGTTGCAGTGACGACCATGGTGGTGGTGGCGGTGATGGTCATGACAGTGGTGGTGGACATGATGATGGTTTTGAAATATTTTAAGATGTGATAATTTAGATCTTTTAGAGATTTGATTTTCTGTTTGGTGAATCTTTTTAAGATTTTATGATTACATGGGGTTTTAATTTGAATTTCAAATATTTTAATCTAGGCATTTCATTTTAATCTAACGAGATTAGCCATTCTCATTCTCACATAAAATGGTCATTCTCATATGATACGTCTCCTATATATATATTCGAAATGAGTTTCTCATATTCCATATTTAGTTATAGTTGTTAAATCATTCAATTGATATTAAAAATATAAGAGGATATAGGCCTAAGAAAGGAAATAGTCATTGAGTGACTAGTATTTTAGCTTGTGCATTGCACATAATAAATGTTTATTTTGATAATTAAAATTTATAATAAATAAATATTTTTAAATATATAAGTTATATTTTAAATTTATGATAAATAATTTATTATGATACAATGTTAACAAGAACTATTGAATGGTGATTTTTTGTTGTTTATTGGTTTCTTATTGGTATCTTACTTTGGAAACAATCTTGTTTGAGGTACTTCTCAACAAGAAAAAGTATATTTAATTCATCATGTTGTGAAAGACTAATAACATACCTCCTAGGTAAGGTAAGGAAAGCTTGCCCATTTTTTTTATGTTGGGCAATAGTTTGTAACATGTTTTTATGGTCTTGGTTGTTGGAAAATGATGTTGATTGATGCATATGATGAAGTGCTATGAATAAGCTTGCTGCTGGTTGATCTTCCTTTGACCATCCTTCACCATTTTTGTGATATATATATATATATATATATATATATATATATATATATATATATATATATATTGTGTACTGGTTTGTTTTGAGTGTCATTTGTTGGATTGGAAAGTACACATTTGAAGCTACAATTTTGACAAGAAATAATTTAATTTGTTATGTTGGGAAAAACTAATAACATGTTTTTTTTTTTTTTACCATTTCAAAACCTCCAAACATAATTCTAGAGCAAAACATGTAAATAGAATGCTTCTCCTAATGGAGGTTGAACTTATGTCCTCTAACTACGAAGGACAATGCAAACAAGCACTAATTTTTAGTTAGACTCAATCCCATTAGCTTAGGAGAAGCTAGTCTCTCATAATGTGATGAACTAAGATTTGAATTATGGTCGAAAGAGATACTCACATTTAGTATGTGACCATGTCTCAAACATGATTCCCTCTAAAAAAATATACATACGAGAAATTATTAAAAAAAAAAAAGGTTGATCCTTTGCTTCCCTTCTTCATTTCACCAACTCTAGTGACAAACTAATTTTAAAATAATAAAAAATTAAAAATTGAAAAAAAAAAATCTATCAAAAATAAAAAATAGAAACACCAATAATTTAATCATTCTCTCTCTGTGATCCTTAAGCACTTTACAATCTCATCTCATGAGATATATAGTTATCCCATTATGTGCCCTACTTTTCAGCGAGTCAATATATTCCCTTTTGATTCAGTCATAGCACGAATATTGCACACACACAAAGTTACTTTTCTCTCTCTATCGCTCTGCAACTTTTGATTGTATAGCCAACGTGAATAAGATGAAAAAAATCTAGAGAGAGAAAGTGAGACTTGGTTGGGTCAAGGGTGCCCATGAGAGAGAAAATTGAAAAAAAATAAAATTGAAAAGGTACTGGTCAATCTGGTCATTTCGTCCCATCTATTATTTCTCCTTGCTTTTCTCACTATATGCCATTTGAACCCCTTCAAATTAGGTTCATTTTACGAATCAAAAAATCAGGTTCATTTTCAAATTAAAAAAAAAATAAAATAACATCTTTTTTTTATTTTTTATTAAAGCTTTATTTTTATAGTCTTGGTCACGAAGTAAAGTGTTCAGTGTTATATTTTTTTTAACTGATATTTTTTAAGCCAATTTATTTTTAACTGATAAAAAAATAATTTGATATTTTTAAGAATAAAAATCATTTCTCAATTCACCACTGTAAATAAGCTCAACTTGATCAAACTCTTTTCTCTCTGTCTCTCTTTCTCTTCAAACTCAATCTTTTCTTTCCTCTTCATGTGGATCTGTACTTGTTCTTTTCCTTCGATTTTTATTAATCAAATACATTCAATTTCAATTTCATGTCCTTTCTGAAACCTCTTTCTGGATTTTTCTTCTCTTCTCTTGTTTTTTCTTCTTTTCTGGGATGTCGATTTTCGTTTGGAGATTCCTGGTTGTGGGTTTTTCTCTGAAATGTGTAAAGTTTTCTTCTTTTGTGTTCAGTGTTGAATTCAAGAATGTGATTCTGTGTCAGAAGTAGCTGTGATGTGATTCCAGATCTTTTTGTTGCTTTCTCCGAAGGATTCATGATTTTTTTCAGCTTGGATCGATCTATTAATTCATCAAAAAACAATAAAAAGGATCCTACTTGTATCCCATTTCCATTGGTGTTCTTTACCTCAACCACTTACTTTCAAATATCAGTGTTAATGGATGCTGGCTCATCATAGATACTGGGGTTTGTTTCACTTGGAAATCTTTTGATTCAGGTGAATCTCCATGCATATTATGTTGTAAAAAGCATGTTATTTTTATGCTATGTTCAATTTTACTTTCAATTCTCATGCATGGCTGAAATATGTTGAATAGTTGCAATAAGTGACAGGGACCATGGGTTTCATCTTTTGTCTTGCAAAGTCTATTATTAATAAGGAATTATATGTTCCAAAATTGACAAAAAAATAATAATTGCAACTTTAGTTTGCCATAATTGTTCCAGGTATTCAAATGATTGCAGTATGTAACATTAATTATTCATCTCTTTCCTTTAGGCAATAATAATTTTCATTTATGGAATTCTGTTTTATTTTATTTTTGTGTTCAGAAGATTTTGATGTGCTGGCTACTTTTGGCGCTGGAAAATTTTGTGTATCGTTGGTTTTTGGTTTAAGTTTATTTGTGGGGTTTAAATTGGGGTCTTGGTTACCTTTATTATTTTCTTCCTTGTCTAATTACTGATAGTGATACACATTGTGGAAGTAATGGTTTGCCTTGATTTTGATTCTTGAATTGGTTGATCAGTATGTAAGTTTGGATTTTGGAACTTCACAAGTATTTATATTAAATAAAATTATCTTATATGCATAAATAAAAACTTGAAATCTGAATACCATGCTGCTAAGCATTATTTTTAGGTTGAGTGATGCTAGGTTATAGCATTTCTCCCTCTCCAGTCTCCACTAGAATCTTCAAAATTCCTCTCTACTTTTGCAGGCATATTGACAGCTATGAATAGTGTGACAAGTGGGGGTGATACTCGGAAAATATCCAAAGGTCGTCGGTCATCATCATTAGATGAAGAATCTGGAGTTGGAGGTAACATGGGAGGAGAAGGTCCTCTGAAGAAAGGCCCATGGACTGCAGCAGAGGATCAAATTTTGGTAGAATATGTCAAAAAGCACGGACAAGGCAATTGGAATGCAGTACAAAAGCATTCAGGACTTGCCCGATGTGGGAAAAGCTGCCGTCTACGATGGGCAAATCATTTGAGACCAGATCTAAAAAAAGGTTCATTTACTGCAGAGGAAGAGAACCGAATCCTTGAACTCCATGCTAAGATGGGAAACAAATGGGCTCGAATGGCTGCAGAGGTTTGTAGAATTTAACTTCTTTAAATGTTTTGTCATTGTATATTATGCTAATGTTTAGCTAAGTTTTTCAATAAGCTTATCCATGTAACCACTTGTCTTATATCTTTGATTTATGACATGGAGAGGACTCAGACACTAAAGATGAATTTCTAGTATAGACAATGCTATATTGATAGAATATATAAACATATCTATAAATACAGGAGGCTCATGACTCATGGCAGTTGTACATTATTATCTGGATTTTGGATGTGTTTGGTATAGGTCTGTTAGAATCAGAGAGTCAGAGAGAAAATTAAAGAACTGAAAGTTTGTATGATTTCTATCATGATTCATCATTCATGGTTGGTGCCCCCTCCCTGGATATATTTTGATTCATTCTTCTTGATGCATGCAAATCTATAGTTTGCCTCTTGTACAATGAAATTTTCTTTGGGTGATTTTGATCCACTTGGATTGTAAAAGCATTGTGAATTTGTTATGGTAATAAGTAATATCATTGCAATCTGATAACATTTCACTACTTTTGGCATTATTTTGCTGTAATATTTAAATTTTTGGTCTTGTGTGATGCCATTTTAATGGATAATTATAAGTAGTACTACATATCTCCACTTTTTGATTCATTGTCACTGATGGAGCCTTGTTTTCTGATATTTCTTTTCAAGAACTTATAAAGTTATATGAAATTATGAATATTCGGGCGATTATATTACTGTAATGATTAATGAGTTATCTGACAGTAAAACTAGGTCATTCTTTGACTAGGTTGAAGAGCCTTTTTAGGTTCTTCCTCCTCTCAACTCCAACTGCTAAATGCCAATTAAAAGCTTTAACTGGTTTTTAGTAATGAAAAGCTTTAACTGGTTTTTAGTACAAGCCTTTTCAACTTTTTTGAGAAAAGGAAATTATATCTGTTGATTATATTCTGTGAAGCACATGTACTCCCCAAAATTGGAGGTGTACATGTATGGGGTATGGGTCAGTACCCTGTACATACCATTATTTTATCAGTATGTGGCCTGTGGCTGGAGGGTATGAGTATGACTTGGGGCTACAACTTGGCTATAATTATGATGTTTGCATTTGTGATGGTGAGCGTGCATCTGCTCGGTGTTGCTCCTGTGCATTTGTGTATGTGTCTGTGTTGGACTGTCAGTGACAGTAAGTTGTGCTTGGGTGTTGCAATTTGCACCTTTCTGTCTTTTATGCAATTTGGTAATGTTTTATTATATAAAAAAAAAAAAAATTTATTATTGATGTAACCGAATTTTTGAAAAATATAGTATCAGATACCATTACAGCCTCCCATATCCATGCAACATAGAATTTATTACTGTAATGATTATATTATTGAAGATATTGTCTAGCATATTCTATTGATATACTACTGTAACGACAAATAAGTTATCAGTTAGTACAGCTACGTCATTCTTTGTAAAAAGTCAGTCCCTGAGGTGCTTCCCTCCTCTTAACTCTAACAGCCAAATGCCAAACAAAAGCTCTTCAGGGTGTTAAATTATGGAAGATTTCAAACAGTTAGACAACATAAAGAAATATATTTAGTACAAACTTTTATTACATTTTGAGAATGAGATTGTTGGATTACCTGGTTTGCAAAATATCTTCTGTCATTATCCCTCTTTTGTTCTCTTAAAGGAAAATGTGATTTCAATCATAAAATCATGGCCCACTGTCCTGGTTTTTCAGCAATTTATTAGTTCCATCCTTACTAAATTCCAGGATCAAATCGTCACCAGATTCTTTTAAAGGATGGATACTATTTTGACCTCCCCACTATCATGGATACTGACTTGTTGACCACTCTGTTACTTCTTCACTCGCTTGTATTTCCTTTTTATATATCTTTCTAATTGTTTTTATTTAAAGGAGCTGGGGCAGGGTTGGATAACTGTGCTTCCATACTAAACTGCAAAAGCAGAGATAGTATATCTGAGAATATTTTGTTACTGTTCTCTGAGTATCACAAAATTAAGTTCTATTATAAGCAGAAATTATGTTCATTCAAAATATACAGCATCAGGATAACATCTATAATTTGATGTCATATATTTTGTTTTTCAGTTTAACATTTATATACCTGATACTTTTGTATCTTTTTTTATTGCATATAAAATGCAAATTAATGGAAAAGCTAAACTAGTACACTGGTTTTTCATAAATGACTGTTTTTCCATTTTGACCTCTAACAAGGGACACTTTTTTTTTTAGTGAAACTATTCCTTAGAAAACAGAGAATGAGGATATAACACAAAAAACTGAAAAGAGAAAACATTTCTGCATTTAATTCTTGACCTAGTAAGAAAACAATTTCATACAAAATGTACTCTTAGGTTTGCCTTTACTCCCTTTGTCCCTAACACTTTGTTTGGATGAGGAGGGAAATAAGGAAGAAAAAATAAGCAGAAAATAAATAAGGAGGATAGAAATAAATGGAAATAGAGTACAAAAATGTGTTGCTTGGAATGATAGAAATAAGGAAAGAGGTAGAGAAATTTCTCACCTACTTGCTGCTAAAGCTAAAGTATCTTCAAAACAAACCCTCCCACCCAAAAAGTACAAGAATGGAAATTCAGTAGCATTAGTAGGTAGGGGTCTTTCCAGCAAAAAAATGGATTAAATAAATCTTCTGTTTGTGTATAAATTTAATTTAATTACTAAGTAATACATTGACTATTTCTATTTTCAACAAATATAGGATATATATACTTATTATTGCTCAAGTTACAGCAGCAACTACATTAAGAATCTAGTTACAATTGAACTTAATTTTTGAAGTAGCCATAAAAGTTAAAATAATTTTTCCAAATGTGTTGTTAATAGTTGATCTTTATGCATTTAAGCATGTTCTGTGTCTCAGTGAGATCATTGTGCAATTATAGCAATATACTTAATTCATTGGAGAACTGTGAATGAAGTACATAATATACAGCATAAAGTGTAAAAAAATTAATGTGAATTAATCTTTAACTATATATATATATATAGCATGAACTGAATTGCTTTTCTTGTGTATATATATGAAATTTAAACAGTATGCATCTGTACTGCATGCTGCTAGATGATCCACAGTTTCTGACATGAAATTGTTTATTCCTTTATTCCTTTTAATTTTGTAGTTAATTTTTTTCCCCCCAAATCATTGTTGTTTCTTTTGAAGACATAATCTCTGTAAATGTTGAAAACTTCGGTAGTATAGCATTAAAATCTGATGCCTCTGAAAATTTCAAAAATTCACATGTTTGAATGGAGAAATGTGGAAGAGGAAAATATAATTAAGTAAAATATGTAGCTCTATAACCGGAACTGCAATAAAACCTGTTTGCAAATGTTGTGTGTTATGTGGATGGGTAGTATGGTCATATTACCATTATTTACATGATAGTGTAGCACAAATGCAGAAAAGGCTACACAGTATTTTAGCCCTAATTGAAAATCATATTTATCTCTGAGAAAAAATTGAAGTACTAGAAAATTTTGTCTACTGAAGTTCAGTTCTGATAATTGCTGGCAGCAAGTATGACCAAAGCCAGTGTGAGAATCTTTTGGGGACACAACCTAAGCAGGCTTCTTGTCACATTCTAAGGTTAGCTTGCACACATGCAGAGTATAAGAGGGTGGAGGAAAAAAAAAAAAGGAAGGGAATAGATTGACAGAATTTAATATTTGCAAACCACTAACTACATAATGACTATAGTATCCTTCTCTACACATTCTTTCTTAATTCTGTCTATTAAGTATTTTGTGTCATTGAGGCCAATTTATTTTTTCATTTTCTTTTTGGGTATTTCAGTATTTGATTTTGTGTTCATTCCTTTTGTTTGTTTCAGTTGCCTGGACGTACGGATAATGAGATCAAGAACTACTGGAACACAAGAATCAAAAGAATGCAACGAGCAGGCTTACCAATCTACCCTGAAGAATTGTGCCAACGGATACTTAATGGCAATCAAGAAAGTCAAAATGTTGGCACCTTGACAAATGAAGCCTCCCAGCATGATGATCTCTCACAAACAGACAATTTTGATATACCAGACGTGGAATTGAAAAATTTCAAATTCCGTCATGGTCTATCACATGAACCGTCGATTTTTGATATGCCTGAAAGCAGCTTGTTTGATCAAAGTTCAGACTCATCCCATAGTTACAACTTCCTATTCCCAACTATACATCCTTCGAAACGCCCTCGGGAGTCAGAAATGCTATACAATAGTTTTGGCAGCAGTTGTACAATTAATGCTGTCCCACTATTTGATCACTATGACAATTATACTTGTGAGAAAATTTCTGACTATCCTAGGTTGTCTCCCCCATGTGATCCTGTTCTTAACACCAGTGATCAGTTTCATGGCGAGAACCTTACCGGCAGCCATGCCGCATTAAATGGCAATGCCTCTTCTTCTGTGCCCATATTCGGGGCCATGAAGTTGGAGCTCCCTTCACTCCAATATCCTGAAACTCAACATGGTAGCTGGGGCACGCCTACATCCCCACTTCCTTCACTCGAGTCTGTTGATACATTGATTCAGTCTCCTCCGGTTGAGCCTATTCTTTCAGATCCCATTTCTCCACAGAGCAGTGGTTTGCTTGAAGCGATAGTCTACAACTCGAAGAGCTTGAAAGGCTCAAACAATGATTTATTATTGCAAGAGTCAACTGGTACAGCCAATGAAGTAGCTAAGAGTTCAACCTTGAATCATCCCTTCAAGACAGAATGGGATGAACAAGGGGAGCCAAATTCCCCCTTAGGTCAATCTGCTGCTTCAGTTCTGACTGACCATACTCCTGTAAGCATGTGCTCAGTGGATGGGCCCCAATCAATTGAAACCACTCAGGGTAACACACTAACATTTAGTTCACATACCATTTAGTTGTAAATATGGAATGGTCTTATATTTAAGTTGTTTCATTAATGAAGCTTCCTCCTTGTATTACAGATCATGATGATAAGCATGAAGCACTCACCCAGTTCCCAGACAATTCCAAGAAGAAAAAGAAATTGAAACAGATGGATTATACACGGCCTGATGCTTTACTTGACTTAGGTTGGTTTGGAAATAGCACTGAGTATGAAAGTGATCAATCTGTTCTAAAAGATGCTTTAAGTGCACTTCTCGGGGAAGATTGTCAGGGTCAGCAGTAGCAAGTGGGTGGATATGATTGCTTTGGCCTTAGTGTAGTTCTTGTTCATGACATAACTTCATTTTATTTTTGTCAACTTTCTTAACACTGGTAGGTCATTTTCTTTTTCTTTCTTTCTTAGTAACCTTTAGAATCTTATGTCCTGATGATTGGAGATTTTATGGCACATATTTCAATTTTATTGATGTTATGAAGTTGGTGGTATGCATTCTATCTCATGTTACTTAGTGTTAATATTGAAAGATTGGTATTTGAAAAGGTTATTAGCACATATGGAAAAGGCATTGAACTTGTCTAGTTCAAATGTTCTTTCCAAAAAGAGACGTGTTCAAGCTTTTAAAAGTTATGCACATTACATGCTTTATGCTATATTTATTAACTTAATTAAACAAAAAATGCAATTAGACATACGAGGTTTAATTTTATCTAATATGGTCAGAAGTTTTGCTACAAAAGAACCTCACAGGGAAAGTTTGTGTGAGGTACAATAATTATGAGCATAGTGTCGATTGAAAAAATGAATTGGTTCCAACACTAATTTCTAATGTGGGATGTAATTACAGCTAGTTTCATCAATTAGTAATTTGGAGAAATAGACAATAGTTGTACGTAGATGTATCACAGGTATATGATATTAATTTTTGTAGTTGATTATTTTTCCATTCAATCTCTCCCATTTTTTCCTTGTCTATGTATATTAATCTAGGGTTAATTAAGTTTTTAGTCTCTAAACTTTTTAAAATTCGATTTTTAATTCCTAAACTTTAGTTTGACCGGTCAAAGTTCCTAAATTTTTTAAAAATTTGATTTTTAGTCCTTAAACTTTTTAAAATTTTAGTTTTTAATTTCTGAATTAATAAGATTTTAGGTACTAAAAACTGAATTTTTAAAAGTTTAGGGACTAAAAATCAAATTTTTAAAAAATTTAGAGACCTTGACCGATCAAACTAAAGTTTAGGGATTAAAAATCAGATTTTTAAAAAGTTTATGACTAAATCCTAAACCATGACCAGTCAAACTAAAGTTTAGAAACTAAAAATTTGACCCGTGAAGAAACTTTTAGATGAGACACAGTTGCGGGCTGCGCTGTGGAGTTTGAGGAAGAAGGTGGGCTCTTAGTTAGGGTTTTTATAAAATAATAAGGCTTGAGAGAACATTTTTTTTTAACTGTTTTTGCTCTTTCTATTTAAGCCTTTTAGGGCTCTATTATGAGTCAGGTGTTTATTCTCTTTTTATTTATTTTTTTAATAAGCATAACATATAATATAATAGCTAAACTAAATAATAATAATAATAAATATATTAAACTAAATAATAATAATATAAATTATTTACAGCATAATATATAATATAATAAATTAAATAATAATAAACTAAATAAAACATAACATATAAATTCTAATTTTATTAATCTATATGTTATAAACTTATGATTTATTATGATTTTGATTTTTTATTTAAGTTTATTTAATTCTATAATTTAAGGAGAAATGTAGGATCTTACAATCTAAGTTACAATTCTAAAGTTACGATCTTTCATTCCTTTCTCGATCTAGATCAAATCTTGATTTTAACAACCTTTGGTGTCATCTATATATACAGCAGAAATTATTACTGAATATAAGAAAACCAAAGCAGTGACACCAAGAAACAAGCAATATATCATCAAAAATTAAAGTGATCCACTCTATAAAATCAAATTCACATCTAGTTTTGAAGATTTGTACATGTCAGTTGAAAGTTGACTTGGCCACCGAATCGGTTACAAGCTTATACAACTTCAACAAGTTAAAAATTTAACACTTTAGATTTTTTCAAAACTAGATATTATTTATGTTATAATTTTAAAAAATTAGAATTATATAAATATAATATTTATACATGTTTTCATTTAAAAAGGATATAATATATATATATATATATATATATATATATATGTTTTTTATAGCGATATTTATATGTTATAATTTAATGAAGAAAAATAAAACAATATTTATACATGTTTTCCTTTAAAAAGTAAACTAGTGCGCAGGGGCATAGGGAAGGGGGTACCTGTAGGGGCCATGGTCCCCCCCCAAATTTTTCAAGTGCACTAAAATTACTATAAAAATGATTTTATGGTCCCCCTAAAATTTATAATGAAATTATAGAAAAATGATATATAAAAACTATGTTAGTTTACACATAGAAAGAAAAAAAGAGAAATATCAGTATGATAAGTAACAAGATATGAAAGAAAAAAAAAAAGATAAAGAGAAATTATAAATATTAATGGAGTGTTTATAATGTTAAGGTGTTTAAATATATACAAAATTGTTTAATCTATTTAATTTTTTTCTTTTCTCCTATAGTATGATTTCTGTAATTAATATAATTATATATATTTTTTATTTATGAAAAATATTATACACACACACACACACACACACACACACATATATATATATATATATATATATATATATATATAATATTATTATTTTTGTATATTTTATGCATGTGAAAAAAAAATTTCTTGGCCCCCCTCAAACCAAATTTATGGCTCTGCCCTTGTTAGTGCGTGTATCCCTTGCGATGCACAGGATTAATTTTTTTGAGTGACGAAGTAAATTTTTTAATTTGCATGTAACAATGTATAAACAAATTTATATACTCAGTTTAAAAATATTTGATATATGAATTATATTTTAAGAAATTATTTATTAATAATAAGATTTTATAATTATTAATTTAACTTCAACTATTTCCAATTTCAAAAAGTATTTAGAGTTTAAAATTTCAAGAACTCAATTATAACAAATTTTAAATAATTAAAATTAGTAAATATAACTTAATTATTTTATTACTAATTTCTTTCTTTGAATATTTTTTTGAGTTTAATATATATTGAAATTGAAATTAAATAATTAATGAACAAATACTAACTCATACACAATTTCTTTTTTCTTTATAATTTTTTAATTATTACTGCATGTAATTTTTATAGTATATATTGAAATAGCAAATCAAACAATAATTTAGATAAGTGATACTTAGGAAAGAGAAGGATTATTTGTTTCTAAAAATAAAAATATGATTTCATAACAAAGGGTGGATATGAAAATTAACTAAGGAGAGTTACGGAATCAAATAATTTTCATTGTATTTTTTTTGGTAGTGTAAGGAAAATAAGCAAGATACAAGATCAGCCAAAGTTGGCCAGGTCACGCAGAAAAACATCTAAAGCAAAAAAAAGGAGGAACTATGAATTCCTTAAAATCTTGCAAGCGAGCCCCTTCACGAGCTAGACAATCAGCCACTCCATTTGCATTATGAACCACATGCTGGAAGGTGACATCCCACTGCAGATGAAGGAGATCTTTGATACCATGAAGGATATCCTTGTGCAGGTGCATATCCACTTCTTGACTTATGTTGCTGACAAGCTCAAAAATCTCCACACAGTCAACTTCACATTGTACATATCTATAATTCAACTGCCAAGCATGATGGATACCATCCTTTAGAGAAGTTCAGCTCGAACATATATTAATAAATTTTGTCATGCATTGTATTTATATTTATAAAATATAATTTGAAAATATTATCATTTTAAAATTATTATTTTATTAAAAAAAGTATAATAAAAAGCATTCTGTTATTAAAGAGAAAAGTATAATAAGAATAAATTAAAGAAATAAAATAATAATATATTGAAATTTTCAATAAATCCATTAAAGATTGCATGTTAATTGAGAAAAATATCTATTTTTTTTACCTTGAATAATTTGTTTAATTTTAATAGTATATATATTGATTTTAAATAGTTAAGGTACAGACACTAATTTGAAGTGAATAATGCATTTAATCATTCAAAATAAATTCGACTAACTATTTAAATTTTTCAGCCAATTGAATCCTGATATTTGTAATTGAGAAAGTATTTTCTAATTTTTTTTACCTTGAAATTGAATAATATTCTATTTAATCCATATATATATATATATATATATATATATTAATCTTTATTTTATAATTTAGATATTATTACAACCACTTTATTACCTTTATTAAAATAATTTGCATCACTGATAATCTACTTTTATTAAAATAATATATGTTTCAGAAATACTAATTTAATCTATATTAATAGATATAATTTTAATATAGTTAACGTGCAATTTTTTTTTCTAACTCACAAATTTCACGTAAATAAACTTTTAAAATTAAAATTTTTAGCCAATCGATTAGTGATATTCGTAATTGAGAAAAAAAATTCATTTTTAGCATCATGTTTTATAGTTATTATTCTAAAATAAAATATATAATAATCAATTGTTATGTTAATTGATTGAAAACATCCTGTTATCATTTATTATTTATTATTGTTTTTATATTTATTATTTGTATATAAATAATAATTAAAGACACATTTATTACTTTCCTATTAATTTTGCTTTAAATTTTTGTGACCGTTTTAATATAATTGAAATGACCAAAATGTTCCTTAAACTTTTGGGAGGAGAATTTTTGAGAATGTATCCACCCAATTTTGTGTACAATTATATACTAAGTTTTATTATTAGAATATATTTTTAATTGTTACAAATCCATGGTATTTTATAATATTGCCTTATTAGAATCCAGCAATTGTGCATGATTAATATATTTTATTAATACATTTTAATATTATAACGATGAATTATAATATTTTATAATTTTAAAAGATAACATGTATATTTATAATTATAATTTATTGTTATCTTTTATTTTTTTTATTAGATATTTGATTAAAATTCATGGTGGTCATTGTTTTACATTAAAATAAAATATATTAGAATCCATTAGTATCTTAATTGATTGAAAATGTTCCATAATATTTTTACTGATTCAAATAAATCATTTATTATTATTATTTTTATATCTATCAATTATACATAAATGATAATTAAAAATATTTTATTATTTTATTTATAATTTTATTTTGAATTTTCGTGACTGTTTTAGACATGGTGTGAATGATTGCATTTGATTATAAATTATGATTGTTTTAATTTTCTTTATGGTGAATGAATGCACATTTAAAATACATTTATTATTTTTCTTTTAATTCTATTTTGATTTTTGACTGTTTAATGCACTTAAAATTACCAATATGTCCTTTAACCTTTTGGGGGAAAATTTTTTGGAGCAATGTATATTCCTTTAAGTAATAAAGGATTTTATTTTGATTTTTGACTGTTTAATGCACTTAAAATTACCAATATACCCTTTAATCTTTTGGGGAAAAATTTTGGGGACAGTGTATATTTCTTTAGGTAATAAAGGATGCACATTTAAAATACATTTATTATTTTTCCTTTAATTTAATTTTTATTTTTGACTGTTTAATGCACTTAAAATTACCAATATATCCTTTAAACTTTTGGAGGGAAAATTTTTGGGACAGTGTATATTTCTTTAAGTAATAAAAGATTTTATTTTGATTTTTGACTGTTTAATGCACTTAAAATTACCAATATATCCTTTAAACTTTTGGGGGGGGAATTTTTGGGGCAGTGTATATTCTTTTAAGTAATAAAGGATGAGTCATACTTAGCGATTCCTTCATATTTTGACAAATTAGTGTAATTAATAGGGTATTACATTTTTTATAAAATACTAGTATTTTAGTCTGTGCATTTCACAAATTAAAATGTTTATTTTATACAATTAAATTTATAATTTGTAATAAATAAATATTTCTCAATATATAAATTATATTATAATTGAAATTAGTAATAGATATTTTTTAACTTATAAATTATATTTTAGATTTATGATCAATAATTTATGTTGTGATATATTGTTATTTTTAATAATTGAATATTTCTTTTTAAAAAATATTTAAATTCAAGTTAGAATTAAAAATGTTAAAAATGATAGATTGAAAGAGATAAAAACTTAAGTTAAACCATGATCAGTTAATATTAGATGATATATGATATGCATGTTAAGAGCAAACTTGGATTTTGAAAATAATATATATATATATATATATATATATATATATATATATATATATATATATATATATTTGAAATTAGTTTTTGATATTTAGTTTTTGATATTTAGCAAATGTATGTTACGAGAGTGCACCACTTCATGAGAGAAGAATATTTAAAAATGAGAGTGAATGTGAGGGAGAATAGGGAAAGTGGAAGCATGAGGAAGTAGATAGACTTAGACGTTTATATATATATAAGGAAATTGTAGACATTATTTATCCTCTTTTTTTTTCTATTACTTATTAATTATTTTCATGTCATATTTTTATACCTCTTTTTCATGCAATGTGTGTCTTGGACATTCTCACAATTATTTAATGCTAATCTTTTTATTGTGAGTTTCTAATTAGGTAATTTGTCCTTGTCACAATAATATTATGACCTTGAATTTTTTTTTTTTGCTCATCGATTATGTTTTGCATATATATATATATATGTGTGTGTGTGTGTGTGTGTACACACACACACACACACACACATATATATATATATATATATACATATATATATACACACATATATATATATATATATATATATATATATACATATATAGTTAAATACTCCATGTCATTTAGAAAAGATGCATTTCATGCAAAATGAACACACAGTTAATATATTTTTGTTAATAAAGGAAAATCACTTATATTTTTCGTATAATAGGGGAGATAATTTTTGTGAATGAAATGCAAAAAAATATTGTAAAATATTGCGAGATTTAGCTTCAACAAAGTACTAAAGATAAACAGTGTAAATGAATTAGGGGAGAGATTCATTAATTACTTAGGATAATGAGAAAATTATAAACCAAGAATTAATAATTCAAACAAATAATGTAATTATCTATAACTAGGTTAGGCAAAAGTAACTAATTAAAAAATTAGTTGGTGGTAGTTGATATATGTTGGAAATTAAAGTATATTCATTTTGATTTTTTAAATGACTAATGGTATCATTACTATATTTTAATTTTAGGAGACATGTATAACTAATTGAATCAAAATATTTATAATTATAAATAAATTATAATAAGTGACCAAATTTAATGAAAAATAATAAGTAGGACAAATTATATATAAGATTCTTTAAATTATAAGTCATATTGTACGAATTTG
Organism: Pueraria montana var. lobata; assembly: GCA_026413185.1. NCBI lineage: Eukaryota > Viridiplantae > Streptophyta > Magnoliopsida > Fabales > Fabaceae > Pueraria > Pueraria montana. The sequence continues at coordinate 15,667,441 of CM048655.1, forward strand.
TTGCATGATTTTTCTATATCAAATATTATGCGTAAAATGAATTAAGATGCATAATTATAAATTAAATTATGCATAATGCGGATTGATATAAAATGTAATATTTTGGTAAAAAAAAAAAAGAATAATTAATTTGTAGGTCTATTTTTTTTTCTACTTTTGACATATTATCTTTTATTCTTTGTGAAAAAATATAAACATGATGAAAATCCTTTTGAATTTCAAATGACAATTGACAACATTATTATATTTTATGCTTAAATGCAATTTTGGTCTCTCTATTTTGCAGAATCCATAATTTTAGTCATCCTATTTTAAAATAAAGACATTTAGTCTCCCTATTTTGCATAATCTGCAATTTTAGTCCCCATGTTTTAAAATAGATACATTTAGTCCTCAGTTTTGTAAAATCTGTGATTTTTGTCCTTACGTCAAATTAGAAGCGTTGATCGTTAAGAGATTAATGTTGACTATGACACAACATGTGATTCGGTGATATGGAACTATTTTAAAATAAATGATTAAGACTCATGATTTTCGTATTAGGCCTCACGACTACCCCCAACCATTAAAATAAATGATTTTACCTTTTTTTTAAAATGTATTTTTCATCAATTATTCTAATCAATATTTAAAATAATTAAAAAATAAATAAATAATCTCGTGCAACGTCATTGATGCGTAAAATGCATTCACAAAGGGCAAGCGTACCCTAGGCAGTGGTAATAGTGGACTCTAGGAGTCCGGATATCAAACCCAAAGGACCAGTCGTGTTCCCAAACAATTAATTTTGCAATGGATTAAACAATTCAATTAAGAATCAAATTGAGAGGAATGATGTTCAATTATTCTTTTCAAAAGAAAGAGAATCGGAGTAGAAAGATTAATGTGAGAACAATTATAATAAAGAAGCCTAGGATTGTGATTTCACATGTACCCCTTTTTTCTCCAATTCTGATCTCAATAAAATCCCTAAATGCGTTACTTGCCAGTGACCTCTTAAATTCGTTAATTAACAATTGATCATAGTTAATATTGCTATTTCCCTTAATTTAATTCCCAATTGATCATAGGTGAATTAATTTAGAGCAAATGATGAATCTCAAAGAGGTTGATTAACATGTTAATGTACTGGAAATTCATACAATAGGTTTGATTATGCAAATTGTACGAATCCAATCACTTCACAATTTAGTTAATCACAAGCAATTGATCATAGGCAAGAGATTAACTTATATTTAGACTGATCAGTCTTAAAAAGCAAATAAAAGCAGTGAAGAGATACAATTAACTAAATAACATCGAGGTTTTATTAAAATTAGAATCGGGGTACAAAGGTACAATTACATCACAATCCGGGGCTAAGAGAAACTAGCCACTCATGTTCATGTTAAGCCAGAAAATTCAAAAGAAGACATAAATATTACAAAAGGGAAGAAACTTTACAGTGATGATCCCCAATGGTACTCTCACTTAGAACCCTCCGTTTTCAAAATAGAACAAAAGATCAAGATAAAAGGGTTTCTCAGCCCCTATTTATAATAATTCAAAATTCAAATGGGCTGACAACGCAACTTATCATGGCCCTGGTAAAATGACCATGGCCGTGGTCCTTGCATGGTACTCAAGGTCCAATTCTGCTACGCAACCAGCATGGCCATGGTCCTTGCGTTACTTCAATTCTGACCTTTTTTTCTTGGTCCTCCAGACAATGGCATTTTTGCTCCGAAAAATACAATTTTCAACTATTTCCCTTATGAAGCCTCTTGAGTACCTGTCTTGCATCAACTAACACCAAACAATGAGTTTTGCCAATAAAATATATTCAAACTATATGAAAATGACATCTAAACTCACATCAATGTCAACGTTACAGTCAAAACTTTCAATTTGATGGAAGGACCAAAATTTCATATTTTACAAAATTAGGGGACTAAATGTCTCTATTTTAAAATAAGAAGACAAAAATTACGGATTGTGCAAAATAGGAGGACTAAATGTCTTTATTTTAAAATAGAGGGATTAAAATTGTGGATTGTGCAAAATAGAAGGACCAAAATTGCATTTAAACCTATATTTTATTGTAGAGACATACAACAACTAACTCAATACAAATTTAAATAATTATACATAAATTATAATTAATGACAAAAATTAATGCAAAATAAAAAGTAGAACAAATTATGCATATGATTGCTTAACTTATAAATCAAATCATATGAATTGATATGATTTTTTATATAAAAAATATTCATCATAAAAATTGATATTATAAAATCAATAATTTTTTTATCCAAAGAAATTAAAAAGAAGAATTTATTTTAGGTCGTAATTTGCACAACTTATAAATTAAGTTATGCATAATACGATCGATATAAAAATGAATATGTTTTTTGGCAAAAATAAATTAAAAAGACTAATTAATTTTCGGTCATCGTTTCTCTATGAGATTCTCTTGGTCAAAAATTTCTTTTACTTTTGACATATTTTTTTATTCTCTATGAAAAATATAAATCTAATGAGAATTAGGTTTAGAACTGTGGCAAAATATTAAATATAAATATTTGATAACATACTTGAATTGAAAATTTGAAAGGATAAAATATAATTAGCGAACATAATTGTTACAAAATAATAACAACTTTTTTCTCTTTCTTTTCAAGGCATGCTTTGCTTAGGAAACTTACAATAATTACAATGAGAATTCTGAGGCACGTTCAACAAATTTTAAAATATTATTATGTTTTAAAATAATAATATTTTAGAATTGTTGGTGCTTTAGAACAAGAGAGCAGAGAAGAAACAAGGAATACCACTTATAATGGGTTAGGAAGAAACTTACTAAGATTTATGATGAGAATTGAGCCATTCAATTTTGCGTTTTAAAATATTCACAAGAATGAAGAAGGAATACCAACAATCTCCATATATGTGCCAAATTTGTGAGCAAAGAATACCTCTTTTCAAGAAGTGAAGAAGTAATACCATCAATCTCCAAGTATCCCAAATAAGCAGTCTCCATGAGAATTGTGGCATCAAATGAGAAATGCGCTTTAGAACATTTAGGAGAAGTATGGAAAGGAATAGTAGTGAAAAAATGAGAGGAAAGACTACCTTGGAGTGATTGATTTAGGTCAAAATTGACAATAAAGGGTTAATTAGCATATTAAATAATATATTAATGTGTCAACATATATTTTGTAATTCATAATTTATATATTATATACAAGTGGACAAATAAGTTGACCTGACAAATAAGAATATATTGACAAAGTTGATTTTGTAACTCAGAATTTATATATTATAGAGTAAATTACACGGACCATCTAGGTTTACTCTTATTACACCTGATACTCCTCTATTTTTTTTACATTACTTTGAGCATCCCTAAGGAGGGTAAGTGTAATATTTTTCAAAACCTAAGAGAGGGGGTCAGTGTAATGATTTATGCCTAAGAGGGGGGGTCGGTGTAATGAAAGTCCAAAAATTAGGAGGTTTTATGTAGGGTTTAAAAATGGAAGGATGTCGGGTGTAATAAAGACAAACCTCAAGGGAGGTCCATGTAATTTACTCTATATTATAAATAGATAGGAGCACATAAATAAGCGAACTCATTTATTTGATTTTTCATGAACAATTTACCATTGTATCTTCCATGGCCATTATATATTTTACCTTCCACATTTCTTTCCTTTAAAAGATTTATATAGTTTTACCTTTTATAGTGTTTCCTCATAAGATTCAAATCCAAAATTTAATCTTTCAAACTAAACATCAACATATGACATTAAGAAACACCCCAAAAAAAAGGATGTAAAACTACCATTTATTTTTCTTGAGAACATACCGGTGATGCCAATAGAAAGAAGACAATTTTGGCAGTTCAAACCCACCATAATTAAAGGCAGCAGCTGTTTAGATTTGTTCTTTTCTTCTCACAGATCTTAAGATAAACCAAGTTCATAAAGAAAACTATTACATTGTCCAACAAAATGAGATAAACCCTAGACATAACTTTGCTAAAAAAAAAACTACTTAATTTCAATTCATACACTGTGATTCAATTAATCCTCCACAGGAGGCATTTCATTGAGATCGAAATCAAGCATTTTTGGTGCAGTAACTGAAGTTGACATCTCTTGATCCATGGAGCCACTACCTCCACTCTTCTCACTCACTTCTTGAGCAACTCCATCATTACCTACATTTGATCCTTTTTCTACCGTCCCTTCTCCCACACCACCAAAACCTTGATTGTTATCTCCAATGGAATTTTCTCCTTTTTCTTGTTCTTCGTTTTGGTCAACGCAATCTTCTGCAACTCCATCACACCCAACAGCAGCAGCTTCATCAACAACTTGATCAATCTCCATAGAACGAACTTCACCCACTTCCTCTCCTTCCTCCACATCACTCGTTGGTCCACACTCATTTGCATGACGAAACACGGCATGGTATGTTTTGAAGTAGTCGTTACAAACTTTGCACATTAACTCTCTTTCAGTCCAACAAAGCTTATGTGCAGTGTTTGTTAACCCATCTCTTCTCAACTTCTCCCTCAGTGTATGTTATTGTAGTCATCTTCGTCACACGAGTCTTTGTTATCACACTCAACATGATCATCATCAGAGGAATCTGTTGTATATTTTGTTGATATTACAAAAGGTTAACATGTCTATTTAATTAAATATAAAAAATATTTTTTAAATTAATTTATTGTTTATTAAAAATAGTTTCTTTTGTTTGACTTGGTCTTATTGACTTATTCAATTAGACTAGGTCTTACCTTATCTTTAACTTGGTCTTGGGTAATTTTAGAAACAGATTAGGTCTCACCTTATCTTTGACTTGATCTTGAGTGGTTTGAGAAATCCTATCTTTTCTTTATAAATACCTATGCTTCATATGGTTTTATAGAGCTCTATTTTTTTCCACCTTCTGAGTTCTTGGGTTAATCTCACTGAAAACTTGTTAGTTCTGCTGCCCCAATCTATTATTAGGAAGAGTCTATTAAATCTTGGAGGATTGCGCTTTAAGTGGATAAATCCTTGAGGACAGTATGTCTAACACATGTCTCAGACTTTTTATTTGATTATGATTTTACACGCCATGGACAAAAATCTCAAGGATTTATATGTTGTCCGTGCTAGTTGTCTTCTCTGCATTTGACTCCAAAGTGAGGGGCTAGGGTTTCATTTTAAAATAAAAATTAGAAATGCCGCACACTGCATCATGAGTGAGTGTCGCCGCACCTGATCTTCGGCCTTCGGTTTCTCCAACACATGCTCTCGCTGGCAGCAGTTGAGAAGCATCCTTAGGGTGGTTTTCCGGCACAGGAGATGAACCTTGGGGCTCCGCGTCAGGGTCTGTGATGCGCCATTAATGCAACATGTGTATGAGAACGGCGTCCATTAACAAGGAAGCAGAACGGAAGATTCCACAGGTTTTGTGGAGAAGATAGAAGCCGCACCTTGCTGGAGTTTCACGACAAAAGCCGTGCGTGGGTCCCAGAGTGCTGAAAGGGTTTTTCGGTTTTGAACACATGGCACGTGATCGTGAGCCAGGAAAGGCTGTGTACAATGCTAGCTACCGTGATGGCTTCAACGTAAATAATGGCTTTAAGGCCATTGGTCTCACTAATCAAAGGGAACATTATCCCCCAGGTACGTGTTCAACTGTCATTCTAAAAGTTAATTAATTTAATATTAAAAAAATGAAAAAATTATGATAGCGGTACATATGGGTTTTAACCATATGAATAATCCTTTGTGCCCTACCATAAAAATGTTTACCGCGAACAAACAAGTTCCAATTAGAGATAATTATATATATATATATATATATATATATATATATATATATATATATATATATATATATATACACAATGGTGATGATAAGGATTTGACCTTATCTTTGCTAATTAGATTTGTCCACGTTAATTGTGATCATTTGAGCTGTCTCACTTTCTCTTAAATTGAATTAAAAGAAATTCTTTAAATATATGAGAATGACAGAGAAGGTTGAAGACAAGAAGTAACTATGTTTATGGATGATTGTGTTTTTGTGATTAATTATTGTTTGGTGAATCGTAATTAATTTAGTTTACAACATTATGGTTAATCATTGAGTGCCTATCAATGGAGAAGGCAATATATATAAATTCCTTTGCTGACGAAGAGACCAAACAAGGCTATACAATATTCCTACATCTATTTATCATGCATAGTAGCACTTTTGAATTTCGATTTATTTATTTATTTTGACTTAATGAGTATATTATTGAAAGGTTTGCAATAGAGGCTTAATTTGTCTTGAGAGGCTTTTTATATGTGATGAGTTAAAAGCCTTTATAGAGAATTAATAATTATTATAATGTTGAGATCACAAGTTCCCGTGAATAAGATGAGGCTCACCTTTGGACCAATATATGGTTTTATAATATGATCTTAGTATGTATCATTTTATGAGGTATTGTGCATGTTTGCTTTATGTGTTGGAGATATTGGTTCCAAACTCCCTACACTGTTTTGTCACTATTACTTGAGTTAGTAGTTTGATTTTTTTTTTAGAGCTGCTTATGATTTTTTTAAAGGAATGTATGGCACTGATAGGTACATATTTATTGGATTATTTATGAATTTGGTTTTGTTATTTATTTATTTATTTATTTTGAGAATCTATTGAAATGATTTAGTTATTCAGGATTGATCAATGTCGGGGTATGCCAACAATTATTTTGGGTTTTATGGAGTTTTAAAAGTGATATTTCTTTGACTCTTCTGTGACTAAACTTGATTTTTTTTAAAAAAAATGATAGAAGTGTTTATAATTAGTATGTTTTTGTCGGCCTCTCAGGAGAGTAAATTCTGATGTTTATTATGAGACAATACCTCCGTGGAATTTTTGTGATGTGAGTTATCTGAGTTTAGCTTTTTAAAAGCAATTGTCATTTGTGACATAAGTTAGTAGGAACTGTGTGAACAATCAACAATATTATGAGTAATTAATTTTACTTGACTGTAGTGTCAAGTGTGATGTTCTCCATATTTCAAATTTGCGTAATATGAGATACTTGAGAGGTACCATAAATTATGGTATTGAACATGGTGGACTTTCCACTGTATTAAAATACAGTGATGTTAAATAGATCTTTGATCCAAATGAGACAAAATCCACTAGAGGTTGTTGTATCACTACACTTGGTTGTGATGTGTTACTTAGAGATCAACCAAACAAATAATGATTGAGTAAGAGTTATTACTCTTAAGATGGTTGATTATGAGGCTTAGTGGTTGAAAAATCACTTAAGCAAATATTCCTCTGGAATATAAATTGAGAAATAATGTGATAAGGCAATTGCTTAAGAGATAAAAATCTTTGATTTTGTGAAGTGAAAAATGGATTTGGCCAATCCTTAGACTTAAACCCCTAGGGAAGAGATTATTGCATGAAACATTGAGGGGAATGGGACTTTATTAAGTCACTTGAAAACAAACAAGTGATGGTAACTCAACCTTTGGATTGGAGATTCCACGAAGAAGGTTCATATGGGTAAGAACAAGTCACTTGTTAGTTCTGCTAACACTAAAATTGATTTGATCAATTGTTAATTTTTAATTTTTTAGTCCCTTCCTATGGTGTGAGAAAGTGCTAGATACTGCATTAATAGGAGGTTAAACTTTATAGTTAAGCTTTATGTGGTTATGAGAAAGCTTGACAACTTATAAAGTTTTTAATGATTATCATATCCCTTATGGGTGGTGTGTGATTTGCAGCATACACTTGATGAAATCACCTATATAAGTGTCAAGTGAGGCCATTTGTATGAGATCTTGGCAAGATCTCTAGAGTACTCATGAATACCGGGCGCGCACATGACCTAGTAGCGCAAAGCAGCGATAACAGCAAGGATTGTGGGGGTGTAGTGTGGTTGGTAAACCTCTAACATACACCAAGTGTCTTTGGTTCATATAGCTTGTTACACCAACTACACTATGTGTTAAGTCTTATCAGTCTAGGTTTGGTTCATATAGCTTGCTACACCAGGTCCGATGCATTACACTAAGAGAAAAAGAATCTAGGAATTTCTTATATTTTCTGAAAACTTTTTATTTAACCTTTTGAAATATGTGGGGGATTGTTGTATATTTTGTTGATATTTCAAAAGGTTAACATGTCTATTTAATTAAATATAAAAAAAATCTTTTTTTTAAATTTATTTATTGTTTATTAAAAATAGTTTCTTTTGTTTGATTTGGTCTTATTGACTTGGTCAATTAGACTAGGTCTCACCTTATCTTTAACTTGGTCTTGGGTGGTTTTAGAAACAGACTAGGTCTCACTTTATCTTTGACTTGGTCTTGGATGGTTTAAGAAACCCTATCTTGTATGCTTCAGATGGTTTTATAGAACTCTCTTTTCTTTTTCCACCTTCTGAGTTCTTGGGTTAATCTCACTTAAAACTTGTTAGTTATGTTGCCCCAATCTATTATTGGGAAGAGTCTGTTAAATTCAGGAGGATTTGCGCTTTACACAGATAAGTCCTTGAGGATAGTGTGTCTACCACACATCTCAGACTTATTTGATTGTGATTTTACACACCATGGACAAAAGTATCAGCATCCATGAAGACCCTTTTGTCCCTCATGTCATTGCTACCCCTCTTTTTCTGAACCCTCCAACCAGACCCAACCAAGGACATGGACAAATCAGTGATCTCACCACCACTTACCTCGTTGTCCCTTATGTGTGGTGTTGCTGTTGTTCTTCTTCTTTTTATACGAAAACTTGCTCACTTTTCGGCCCTTGAAATGGACTCTGATGTGGCTGCCTAACCCTCTTCCACACTTGAATTCACGCTTGCAGTAACGACGGACCTTTTTGTTGTCAGAATAAGGCACCACCTGAAGATTGTTGTCATAACCACCATTGTTGTTGTTCCCTTCACCTGAAACCCTTTTCTCAGAAGGATCCATCTGCAGAAAAAACAAGAAAAGAGAAAGAAAAAAAATGTGCAAGAAATTAAAATCAAGTTAATTATGGCTTTCAAAATGGTGTATATATACCTGAATTAAAAAGAAAACTCTAAAGGATATGAGGGTTTCTGCACCTTCTTGGAGATGATAAAGACACACAGAGAGTGAGATACATAGAGAGAGAGAGAGAGAGAGAAAGCAATGAAGGAGAAATGAGAAGCACCGCACAAAATAACTAGGTAATATGCAAATGAAATGTTCCTACTAATGTATATATAAGAAAAGGAAAGTTAAGAACCAGAAACTGAATTAATGTAATGACATCAATTTATTTTATTCTTAAAGCATTAATTATTCTTTTGAATAAAAACAAAAAAGTAAAACTAATTCTCATTTTCTTACGATATATATATCTATATATATATAGAGAGAGAGAGAGGGATCAAATTACATCAGTGTAACTCTAAAAGAGTTACACTATTTTAATAACTTGATATAGAATGGAATTTTTATCGATCCAACTGTTGAATTATATCTACATAATACCAAGATTACTCGTGTCAAATTTTGTCAAAATTGAACAACAATAAGAAGGTAATCAAATGATCCATATTTTAGTATATTTTGAAAATTTTATATTATGTCGATTTTAATCTATATGGATGAGGTAGAAAATAATTTTGAATTAATTTAAAATTTTGTATACATGATCTATGTGAAAGGAACTTTCAATCCAACGTTGGATTTTAAGAAAATACGATCCAGTTGAAAGTTATTGAATGGTGTAAGTTACACCGGTGCCATTTGATCCCTTCTCATATATGTATGTATATATATATATATATATATATATATATATATATTCTCCTAAAATAATGTGAATTGATGATTTTTCAAAAGTAACTGAAGTTTTTTGTTTCAGAGAATTAAAGCTTGTTTGGCCTGCTGTGCAGATTTTGTGTAGGATGAGGTCAAATTGCAGTTCAAACATTCCGTAACCTGCTTATTGGAAAGAAATCCATGTTTTATTACCAGCCTTAAGGAAAGGGAATCATTCATTTTTAACATATTTATTTTAACACGCTTTTATTAATAATAAAATTTAAACTTATATAAAATCACTAATTGGTAAGAAAAAATAATATTGTCGCACACTTATTATAGAGAGATAAGACCAAAGAAGAGAAAAGTAAAACTTGTATTAAATAATATAATTAATGTAATAAGAAGAGAATGATAAAGAAAAAAAAAGAGTATATTAAAAAGTTGTTGCTAGTATTTATCTACCTGCATTTAGTGATGCATGCGTAAAAATCGTCATGAATTTTACTACTTAAGGTTTAGGTTAGGATGAGGAAAGGTTTGAGGGAAGCCATTCATATCATAAAGGTAACTCTTTCTTCAAAGGAACAACAAATATGGTTGCCTAGACAAATCTCCTAAGCATTATGTTTTCTTTTTTATCAGTAAGAATCGAAGATAGGTACTAAGAGATTTACAACAACTTATACACCTTACTTACCAACTGAACTAGATCCCCTTGATAATTCCTAAGCACTACTGGAGTAAGAGATTTTCTCAGTCTCTATTATTGAATATATTATATAATTAGTTGACAATATTTATCCGTTAACATCAGAGTATGTTGACAAACTAATAAACATCGAATTAAACTATTTTAAGTTGATAATTATTTGAAATAAATATAGATAGTATAAATTTACTATTATTTTAATATTTTATTAGTATTATTTATCTTCATATCAGTGTTATTTTTATTTACTTACATTTGTTTGAGATTGTAACATTAATATATTTGTGTGTGTGTGTGTGTGATAAATATTAAAAGACATTATTATTATTATTTTAAATATGTTTATGATATTTCAAATATATATTATAATATTATTTTAACATTAATAAAAGATAAACAATTTCTATTCTAGATAATTTGAATTTTAAGATTATTCTAATCTTAATCAATTGAATTTGAATTTAATTTCTGATATTTTAATTTTCACACATTATATAATAAAGTCAATGTATCTTAACTTAAATAATTTATTTTTCTATTTTTCTTGTGAAATTAAAAAGTTTTATATATTTAAGTAATACTTTAAAAATTTTCACTTTTATAATATTAGTTTTTTATTATTAGAATAACAATTTATTATATGTTTAATTTTTTATTATATTTATTTTCCTTTTCTTAATATTATTTTTCTACTATTTTATATTTTAGATTATTATATTATTACTGTAGCATATTTTTATATGATAAATATCAATAGGCATTATTATTATTATTTTAAATATGTTTATGACATTTCAATAGTTATTATAATATTATTTGAACATTATTAAGAGATAAATATTTTTCTATTCTAGATAATTTGAATTTTAAGATTATTTTAATCTTAATTAATTTGAATTTGAATTTAGTTTCTGAAATTTTAGTTTCCATACATTATACAATAAAGTTAATTTATTTTATTTTATATAATTTTTAATATTTTTATTGCCAATTTAAAATGTCTTATATCTTTAAGTAATATTTTAAAAAATTCACTTTTATAACGTTATTTTATTTTTATTATTAGAATAACAATTATTATTATGTATAATTTTTTTTATTATATTTATGATCCAATTTACAAAGCACCACGTATGGTAAGTTTGTTGACATTTACAAAATTACCTTAAAAGTCATATCAACGATGACTTGTGATTAGATGACAATGTAAAATTATTTTACACTGTCAGTACATTACTATTAAACTCATAACTTATTTAAAAGCTCCTTATTTTAATAGTCTCTTCATAAAAATGAATAGCTTGTATTTTAAAGAGTTTTTAGCAAAAGAGTGTTTGGCCTAGCTTCTTCTTTTAAAGAGAAGAAAAGCAAAAAATAAGTTTGGTCAAACACTATCTTAATAAAAAATATTAAATATAATTATTGAATTGATAAAATTTAATGTTTATAAAATTATTAAATGAAGCAAGTTAATAAAAATGGACTATTGAAATAAATGAATCTTTGTACACACACTATAGGAATGCTAGCAACACAGTTGCTAGCATGCTTTCTATTATTAGTTAAATTTTATTTGAAACTATAAAGTCATGTGTGATGTTTATTAAATAAAAAAGTAAGACCTACAAAATTTCATAATTTTCAATAAATTTTAACTAACAATAAAGATTGTGTTGCTAACATTTCTCCTTACACTTGTATTACTATATATAATGAGAACAATTCTCATTTAACATTGTAAGAATAATAAATTTTTGGTCATACAAATATACATGAATGATTAAGATTAAAAGTTAGTTAGTAATGTCGTGAATATTTTAAAAAATTATATATATTTATCTTTTAATCTTTATTGTTCAAATAAAATCTATTGGTTTTATATCTCTCCCTATTTAAAACTTCACATTTTATGTAAGATTTTTATTATTACAGATAATAAGTAACTGACATAATTTTTATAAAGTGAGGTGGGCCATTAACTCTATTGAAGTAAAATAAGGGAAAAAGAAGAGGAAGGAAGGAACAAATATTAATTTTAAGTCGTTACCAAAAAAATAAATTAAATTTAAGTCCTTGCATTCAAAGTCATTTAATAACTGAATTTAATATATTAAATAAATTAAGTTTTTAAATAATAGATCCTTTTTGTATTATTTTTATATAAATTTATAGGAAACCTTATTTTCTTAATTACAACTTGTCATATTTGAAACAGAAAATATAATAAAAAAAAGCCTTCCAATATATGCAAATGACAAATTTAACAATTTTTGTTATTGTAATTGCATTGCGAATACAAAAAGGAGATTAAATTATATTTCTTCAAATCTTTTGAAAAACAAGTGCTAAACAGACAAATGGATCGTGCTACAGTGGAAAACACCTTTTTTTCTTATAAAAAAATTACTTTTGAAAGCAAGCTATTTTGTCATGTGTTCAACTCCAGAGTATATATATAAATAAAGAGTAATAAGAGAAAATGAACACAAATAATTCATCTGAGAGATAAATATTCCTTCCTTTTATTGTCTTATCTCTAAGCCGAGAAAGTAATTGTTAAACCAAGGTCGATAGTCAGTCCTATTGAATGCCTTCATCATGTCTTCTTGGAATTCATTCTTCATCTTCATATTGTTTCATGTGTAGATAAGATCATTTACATACAAGGAGACACAAAGAGTATAGTCTTGGCTCAGTTTTGCTATGTTTAAATCCTTGATCACTGAAGTATTGATCAATTCTGTTGTACCATGCTCAGGGAGCTTGCTTCATACCATATAAAGCTTTTCTTAGTCCACTTTGCGTTCATTGTCTTTTCTTACAAAACCTTGTTTTTGATACACCTAAATCTCTTCTTGTAGAGCCTAATTGAGGAAGGAAGATTTAATATGTCTAATTGAAAAATATACCAACTTTTTTGAGCTGCTAGAGCTATTAGGGCTCTATTTGTATCAAGACGAACAATAGGAGAAAACGTCTCATTATAATCAACTCTAGGTTGCTACAAGTAGTTGTTTTCTACTACTTAATCCTTATGCTTTTGTATGATGCCATCAGGATTGAGCTTTGTTTTATATACCCATTTTACTCCAATGGAGTCTTTGCCATGTGGGCAATCCTCAAGCTTTGAACTATTATTCTTTTTTTTTTTTAATCATTTTTTTAATCTTTTATTCCATTGATTTTGACCTATGCTTCTTGCTTTGGTGCTTCTTGATAGCATTCGAGATCAAGCATATCCACATTGCAAGTTTCATATATATATATATATATATATATATATATATATATATATATATGAAGAGAAATACTAGCAACACACTCTCTATCACACTCTTTTGAACACATTCTCCATGATTGATTGAAATTTATTGGAAATCACAAATTTTTATGGGTCCCACTTGGTATTTAATGACTCTCTCTCTCCTGATTTTATAGTTCTCAATAAATTCCAACCAATGATAGAGTGTGTGTTGGGAGGACTGTGTCAGAGAATGTGTTGCTAGCACTCCTCATATATGAAAGATCTTACTTATCTTAGTGTAGAATCTAGTGAATAAGCTTGTTGTGAAGGTAACAGAAGCACACCTAGTTCTCTTGCACGCTACTTTTTCAACTTCTTCTTGAGGTTGTAGTATTATGAAAATGTTTCTTTTCTCAATTTCCTCTTCCCAATTTTAAGCTACAATTTTATCAACTTCAACATCTCAATTGATGATGAGCTTCTATGGTTGTAAATTGTAGACTTAGTATCCTTTTGACTATGTGCTATACCCTAATTAAGATGACACCTTGTATAGTCTTGTCTTCCTAGTTTGTGCCTTTTTTCATCAAAAACATGTATGTAGTATATAGATCCAAATATTATTAGGTGTTTAGCTGATGGCTTTCACCTATTCAAGCCTCGATAAGAGTCTTGTCTTGGACTACCTTAGTTGGACATTTGTTGAGTATGTAAACAATAGTGTAAACTCCTTTAGCCCAAAAGGTGTTGGGAAAACCTTTCTTTTAGAATTGATACATCTTCATGACTGTGAGATTCTTCCTCTCAGATATGTCATTTTGTTGTAGAGAATATGCGACTATATGTTGTCACTTAATGCCTTCATCCTCACAAAACTTATCAAACTCATGGGAGTTGTATTCTTTGCTACAATCACTTATAAGTAATTTTATATGTTTCTTGCTTTAATTCTCGACAAGGGCTTTGAACTTTTTGAATATTCCAAAGACTATTGATTTTTCTTTAAATGAAGTAAACACGAGCATTATAGAAAAATCCTTAATAAAGAGTATGAAATACCTATTGTAGTGAAGTGATGGTGTCTTCATTGGTACGTAGATGCCAGCTAGTATGTGTTAACTCCAACAAGTCTTTAGCTCTCTTTGACTGATTGAGTCATTAATATTCTTAAAGATGCTCCCATCTTTGGCATGTGATTGTTGCAACTGCAATCCAAGTACTATTTTTCACTTGTTTCATCAATGGAATCTTGGGTAGCATAGAAAAGATGTTGCTCATGGTCATGCTTTTCAATGAAGTATGCTCAATGCTTATTTTTGTTGCGATATTTCTTCACATGCCCAAATTTCTTGCAGTCCTGACATTATGACTTTTCACCATGCCAACAGTCTTTCTCCAAGCGACTTGTTTTCTTACTGATGTTACATGGATGATATTTATATTGATTGGTTTTAGAGAAACTTCTAGAGTTCTCTTTATTTCTTGAATTTTCTTTTCTTCATATTCTTTATCACGAGACTATAATTTGAGCTTTGATTGAAAGACATTTTTGTTGAAGTCTTCGTTGTGCCTACTCAATCTTTGCTCATAAGCTAGGAAGCACGGACATGGCAGAGGAAGGCCGTGTCGAGGTGTTCGACACGCTTCCGACACTGACACGCCGTGGACACGCGATGGACACGGTGTGGGACACTTTTTTGTCGTGTCCAATTTTTTTGTTTTTTTTTCAAGCTTGGACACTGCCCAGACACGGTCCAAACATGCGGACACACATCAAACACTCTGATTTTATTTTTTTTATCAAAACTTTTAAAACTGATCCTATTTTGGTAATTCATCTCATGTACCTTTTGCCTTCTCCTCCGTCCGTTCACATTCTCGAGTACGTCGGTGTCATTGGTTCTCATGCCGGCGTAACTGGTACACCCTCTGTTCATCTTGCTTTTCAATTTTCTTAACTTGTTTTAAGATGAATATATAAATCTTAATTATCAATTTAAATTTTTGTCATGTTGATCATTATATATATATATATATATATATATATATATGTTGTGTCCCTGTGTCCTATGTTTTAAACTTTAGTTATGTCCCGATGCCCGTGTCCGTGTCATGTACAATGTCCGTGTCCGAGTCGGTACTTCATAGCTCATAAGCTTCAAGAGAGCCCATTAGTTTTATCATCATAAAGTAGACTGATCTTTGGTTTGCTTAATCGATATTGTGGTCACGATTGCATCACACTTACAGGAAATATAAATTAAAATTTTTTCAACAATCTTCTTGTAAAGAACATCTTTCCTATATATATGCTCTCATTTGACTAACTATTGCTTTTATCTTATAATAGTAGTCTTTTACATTCTCAGACTTCTTTATTTTTAATTAATTCAAACTCACGCATCTTAAAGTTTGAAGTTTAATGCATGGCGTGTACCTTAGCACCTCATTGGAACTCCTCCTGTAGAGTATCCACGCATCTTTAGCACTTTTGGTAGCCATTATTCTTGGAAAAATTTTGTCAGCTATCACTTGTTGTAGAATAAATAACACCATTGAATCTTTTTGCTTGTTTTACTCCTTATTCTGGCCTGTAGTAAGAGTTGAAGTCTTTGCTTGATGAGCAATGAACCCATCTTCTATAATGTCTTATAAATCTTAGAGTGAAAAATGTCTCCATTTAATGCTCCAAATCATAATTATCTCCTCTGAAAAAGGGATAGGAATAAATGATTGTTGTATGCATGGTATTGGCTAAGGATTATTTTTCTTAAGAGTAGTTGTAGTGTATAGTAGGATTTTTAGTAGGCGGTTGAGTGATGTATCTACGCTTAGATTATGACCTAATGTAGCTTGGTACCATTGATTGAACTAGAGTAGGATTTTGCTAACCTGTATCCTACCAGTGTCCTAAGGACACTGGTTTAGGAATTAAAAGAAATTTTTTTTTATTGAAAATCATATGGAAGCGCATTTTTACGCATTTCAATAAAAAAAATTCTGCTTTTATTTCTTTAACTAGCTAGTGCCGGGTTGGCTCTATTGCTCTATTGCTCTATTGCTCGAAGTAGGTTGAAAAACATAGCTGACATTCTTGATTTCAAACAAGGTAATCTCCCTTTTGTCTATCTTGGTGTTCCGCTTTTCCAAGGAAAACCTAGGAAAACTCATCTTCAACCAATTGCGGATAGAATCAAAGTGAAACTCGCCAGTTGGAAGGGGAATCTTCTCTCTATCATGGGGAGGGTTGAATTGGTCAAAAATGTGATCCATAGTATGCTTTCTTACTCTTTTCACATTTATGCATGGCCTATTTCTCTTCTTAAATCCCTTGACAAGTGGATAAGGAACTTTATATGGTCTGGCAATGGAGACAACAAAAAATTAGTCACAGTAGCTTGGAAAAAAGTTTGCACCCCCTGTGAGGAAGGCGGGCTGGGTCTGAGGTCTGTTAGATCAATTAATAACGCTGCTATTTTAAAGTTAGGGTGGGAAATGATTTCTTCAAGTTCTCAATGGGCTATTCTATGTAGAGCAAGATTCTTTAAAAATAGACAGCCTATTTCTTCTCACATAAGATCCTCGTTATGGTCAGGTATTAAAACCTGCTTTTGCACTATTATGGAAAACTCATCTTGGCAGATAGGAAACGAGACTGACATTAATTTTTGGCTGGATCCTTGGTTATCCCAACCAATTGCAAATCATTTAGCTATCCCTCATGATATTCAGAAGCAGCTGGCAGCTCGAGTAAAAGATTTTTGGTTTGAAGGATCATGGACTATTCCTCAAATTCTAAGAGTTAATTACCCTGACCTTGCTAAGGAGATTGAAGATATAATCATCCCCTCCATCCAACATCCTGATCGTTTGGTTTGGACTTCTTCTCCTTCTGGTAATCTTTCCCTCAAAGATTCTTATCTCTTTCTGCATCCAAGAAGAGATGTTGTGTCTTGGGGAAATCTGATATGGAACAGATTTGTTCCACCATCTAAATCTTCTCTAGTTTGGAGAGCTTTACATAATAAATTACCTACAGAGGATAACTTGCGGAGGAGAGGGATGAATATTGTTTCTGTTTGCAGCTTGTGCCAATCTGACTATGAAACAACAGATCATATTTTTCTGCATTGTCCTAAAGCTTCTGATTTATGGACCTGGCTAAGTCAAATCATTGGTCAGAGAATTGATTGCTCTTCCATTATTGCAATTCTTTCAATGTGTTCTAAGAATTGGTCTTCCCAAATTCATGACTTTATCATTTCTGCAATTGTCAACACTTTTTGGGGTATTTGGCAAAGCAGGAATCAGATAAAGTTTGAAAATAAAAATTATCGGCCTCAGCTTACTAAATCTCTTATTAGTGCCAATGTTCGTTTCACTGGTAACAATTCAAAGGGAACCATGTCATCTTCCATCACAGAGTTCAATATTCTAAAATTCTTCTCCATTAAGGGTCATCCAAGAAAGTCGCAGCTCATCAAACAAGTTGATTGGAGACCACCAATCCATAACTGGATCAAATGCAACACAGATGGTGCTGCTAAAGGTAGCCCGGGAAGTGCGGGTTGTGGAGGAATTTTTGTGAATAGTGAACTCTCTTTTTTAGGATGCTTTGCTGAAAATTTAAATATTAATTTTGCCCTCCATGCTGAACTTTTTGGAGCCATGAAGGCGATAGAGATTGCAGCTTCAAGAGGGTGGAAAAACCTTTGGCTTGAATGTGATTCTTCTCTTGTGGTGGCAGCTTTTAAAACTGAGAGTATCATTCCTTGGCAGATTTATAACAAGTGGAAGAATTGTCTTCGGCTTACTCAAAATATGTTTGTTAGTCATATTTATAGGGAGGGAAATATGTGTGCAGATAAACTTGCCTCCCATGCTGTTCATACTCATGGCTTTTTGTGGTGGGATAGTGTTCCAACTTTCATTTCTGAGGAGTTCAATCGTTGTAGGATTGGTCTTCCTAGTTACAGGTTCACTTAGTCTTCATTATGGGTTAGGTTTTTGTCCCCCCATGAAGTTGTATGTTCTCTCTTCTTTTATTAATATATTTAGGCGTGCTGCTTTTTGATTAAAAAAAAAAGCTAGTGCCGGGTTAACATTTGTCATTTAGAATATAGGTCAAATAAAATTGTTGGAGGCTATAGTGTATTAAAACGATTACAGTGCTTTTATTGGAAATAATGAAGTGAATCATTGAGCTTCATAAACTTGGCTTTGATATGACATCATATATCTCCCTTTCTTAATTGCCACACGTAATGCTGATTACATTGCCTATTTACCTGCATGCTTCATTGCCTATGCCAAATTGGTTTAGCATTATAATATTTTAATTTTAATTATTCTGACTCATTCTAGTATATATATTTTGTGTAGAGTAATCAAGATTTGTGCAGGGTAATCTTCTAAAATATTATATTAAGAGTTTTCTAGAAATTTGTATCAGTTTCTTGACAATTGTGATAATTATAAGCAACACTTCATGTAGCTGCAAATTCTCTTCCATGAGAAGACAAAACATATCGAGTTGGATTGTTATATAGTGAGGGATAAAGATCAAGCTAGAGTCACATTTGGTGTCAATTTTATCACACTCGTATATATAGTAGATATATTCACTAAGCCCTTGGCTCCTGGACCTTTCAAAAATCTCCGGTCTAAGCTTAGAATGTTGATATGTCAGTTACTTTAACTAGCTTAACTTCCAGTTAAGTTTATTTTATGCTATTCTTGTTAAGTTCGTTAATTTTTGTGACTTCTAGTTGAACCCATTATGGACATGTATATAAAAACATTTGTATATTGAAGTAAGTCTGAATGAATGTTCAATAAGAATTCTAGCTATTATCTCAGTTTCAAACCAAAAACATTATATTCTACCTTGAGGTCTTTCAATGTTTATATCAACAACTTTGAAAAGAAAAAATAAGATTCGGTTGCAACTTCTATGGATTTTATAGCAAATAATGTAGCAAGTAAACAATCACATTTTATAAAAATGATTTTTATCCATCATCTTACACTAATATATATATATATATATATATATATATATATATATATATATATATATATATATATATATATATATATATAAATGAAAGATCCACTTACTCTAAGAGTAAGTCTAAGAGAGTTACTTTTCATCCCTTGTGTGTGTTTAAGGTGTTTCCTATGCTATCTGAAAAAAATTCTTATGTAGGGTTAAGAGTTTTTAATTCTGTACATTCCAATATATTGCATTACACATTTTATTTTATCACACATCACATCTACATATTTCTTGAATTAAAATATCATTTTTCATGGATACGTGACTGCTCTCCAAATTTGATATCCTTTCTTGTCTATATAGTATTTAATTAGCACGGGATCATTTTCCATTTCAACATACAAGTATTTTGCAACCTATTGAATATTGCTTTGAGAGTATAATATAATTTACTACAACCAAGTAGTGAACATCCATCTATAACTTTGTGTGCATTTGAAGACAAAACAAACAATTGAATACCATTTTAAGTTTTGAATAACTTTTGTGACCATATTTTTAAGTCTTCCCAAATAATGGTAGCAATTTACATAACTGATGTTACAGTGAAAATAAGATTGATCAGGTGCATACATTCTTCAATAAATTATGACAGTTTACCAATCATGTTATAAAGTATTTAGTCTGTTAGATATTATTTGTATGGTGTGAAAATTTTTCAATAAAAAGAACATTCAGAATCAATTCCCTCATTTGCATATACATTTTTAAGGTAAAGTTTTTTTTCAATAAAAAGAACATTCAGAATCAATTCCCTCATTTCTTCAATAATTTTTTTTCAATAAATCCATTTTAAGGTAAAGTTCACCCAACGTCCATAATTCAATCTCCAAATGAATGTTACCATTAGCTCTAATTATGAGGTTCAAAGAAAAGTAAGCATTTTAAGGAAACTCTCACAATGATGCACGCAACAGTGAGGTTGTGAATTAAGCTATGTAAATATCTTATTATTTCGCACCAACTAAGAATAAAATAAACCACAATATTTTTAGAATTGGCATAGAATAAATAAAGCTATATGAACCGTTTAAGCTGGTCCTGTAGCAGGTTTTACTTGCATACAAACAGACAAAAGCAAAATTAAAAAGCACGTTCATACATTATTCAAATAACACAGGTTGAGAGAGACAGAGAGAGAGAGGATTTAATTAGTCAAAGATTCAGAATTCAAGCAAGGGGAAACTTTTATTACACCATAAGCATTTTTCTTACAAAATGAAATTTATTGCATATTTTTCTTACCATGAGCATTAATAAACTAATAATTAAGACAGTTTACAAACCATGCTAAAAGTGAATGCCGTGCCTTATTAACACTAAGTTTAAACATCATTATATTCTTCTCATTCACTTTGTGCTTTGTGTGTACGAACTGAAGTTGAAGCCTGTTTATCCATGGAGCCACCACCACCACTCTTCTCACTCCCAGCGTCAGCAACTTTATCACCATTAACTTCACCACCAACTTCATCAACAACTTGATGAACTCCCTTTCCATTCTCTTCATTTTCCCTCTCTACTTCCTCCACATCATTATTGGTTGGTGGACACTCATCCAAATGACGAAACACAGCAGAGTATGTTTTAAAATACTCATTACAAACTTTGCACATCAACACTCTTTTAGTCTAACAAATCTTGTGTGTAGTGTTAGTGAACCCGTGTCTCCTCAACTTTTTTCTCAACCTTATGTTATCATAATCATCTTCATCAACTAGTCCTCACTATTGCATTCAACGTAATCATCGTAAGAGGAATCAGATTCCATGAGAGCCCTTTTGTTCCTCACTTCATTACTACTCCTCTTTTTGTGAACCTTCCAACTACACCCCCACAAAGGACTTGGACAAATCAGTGATCTCACCACCACTTACCTCGTTGTCCCTTCTGAGTGGTGCTGCTGTAGAGGATTGAAACCCTCTTATATTGTAATGGATTTTGATGTGGCCACCCAAGCCTCTTGCACACTTGAATTCACGGTTGCGGTAAGGGCAAACGTTTTTGTTGTCGGAATGAGGCTGCACCTGAAGGTTACTGGCACTACCACCATTGCTGTTCCCTTCACCAGAAACCCTTTTCTCAGATGGATTCATCTGCAGAAAAAAAAAACAAGAAAAGAGAAAGAAAAAAAACTGAGAAAAATCAAGCTATGGCTTTCAAAATGGTGTATATATACCTGAATTAACAATAAAACTTTACAAGACATGTGGGTTTCTGCACCTTCATGGAGATGATAAAAACACACACACACACACAGAGAACGATGTAGAAGAAGTGTGAAGCACAACAGAGAATAACCAGGTAATATGGACATGAAATGTTCCTTCGTTCTAATGTATGTATTAGAATAGAAAGAGAGAAAGAAAGGTAAGAAGGAGAAACTAAGATAAATGTAAGGGCATTAATTTATTTTATTTTATATTTTTAAAGCATTAATTATTTTTTTGAAAAAAACAAAAAGAAGGTATTTACTTGTATATTTATTTCATGTTTTTATTATCTATTTTGATTTTTAATTATAAAATTGCCACATTATTTTTAATTTATTTTCTGTTTTTATATATTTGTACAAGAAACAGAGAAAAGAAAAATTGAAAAAAACAAAAGAAAAAAAAAACACGAGTAAATAGCTTCATATGTTTTCACCTTTTGATTATAAAATTGTCACATTGTTTTCAATCTGTTTTTTATATTAAAAAATTTGTATAAAAAATAGAGAAAAAAAGACTTTTTTGGAAAGCAAATAATGCTTTATCACCAACCTTAAGTAATGGTAATTATTCATTTTTAACATGTTTATCTTAACACACTTTTATTATTAATAAATTTTAACTAAATATAAAAAGTCTGTACACTCATTATAGAGAGAAAAGAAGAGAGAAGAGAAAAAGCAAAAGTTGTATTAAATAATCTAATTAACCTCATTGTTAATATTAATATTACACTAAAAAGCTAAAATTACACCTATTAAGGGTATCGATGAAAAAAATTATTAATATTACATTGAAAAACTAAAATAACACTTATTTTGTAACTTTTTTTTCTTTCATAAACGACACTTTATGGGATGAAGGGAGTGTTAAAAAGATTTTCCTAGTAATAATAAAAATAAAATATTTAAAATATTTATGCTCATGCATCGCATGGGTAAAAAATCTTGTTAATTAATTAAAGGTTGTATGAAATATATTAATCTTATTCTCTATATAATTTAATAATTAATTAATACTTTATTCAATTATTAATTTTAATATATCAGATATGTTTTTCTTTAGGAAAATTTATACTAAAAAAATAGTATTATTATATTTCATACTTATAAACCAACCTTACATTTGTCCTGGTAGAATTGGGTTTGAATCCGTTAAACAATATTTTTGGTTTAAATCTAGTAATGGAAAAAAATATTGTTGGGACAGAAAACATCACTAAAAACAATCAACCAAGTGTTTTTTTTTATAGAGATTAGTCATTAACAAAATTGATAAATATTTCACATATAACATAATAAAAAAATGACATATTTATAAATATCTAAATTATCTATATTTGTGTTAAATAATTATCAACTTAAAATCATTTAACTTAATGTTTATAAGTTTGTCAACATACTCTGATGTTAACGGATATTGTCAACTAATTATATAATAAATTCAATAATATAGACTGAAAAAATTTGTTACTTAGTTTTTTTTTTTTTATGGACAAATGCCAATTGTTAATTGTTAGTTTTTTTGTTAGTGAAGAGATTCGAACCCACGACTAGTTGCCCTCGCTTCTTCCTTCATCACTAAACTAACCTTATAATCCCTAATCTCTTACTCTAGTAGTGCTTAGGAATTTGTCTGCAACCATGTTTATTGTTCCTTTGAACAAAGAGTTACCTTTATGATTTGAATGGCTTCCCTCAAACCTTTCCTCATCCTAACCTAAACCATTAGTAGTAAATCCATGACAATTTTAATACATGCATCACTAAATGCAGGTAGACAAATACTAGCAAAAACATTTTAATTTTTTTATTTCTTTAAACTCTCTTTCTTATTACATTGATTATATTATTTAATACAACTTTTATTTTTCTTCTTCTTTAGTCTTATCTCTCTATAATAAGTGTGTGACAATATTTATTATTTTCCTTACCAATTAGTGAGTTTTATATAAGTTTAAATTTTATTAATAGTAAAAGCGTGTTAAAATAAATACGTTTAAAATGAATGATTACTTTTCTTCAAGGTTGGTAATAAAACATGAATTGCTTTACAATAATCAGGTTACGGAATGTTTGAGCTGTAATTTGACCTCATCCTACACAAAATTAGCACAGCAGGACAAACCAACCTTAATTCTCTGAAACAAAAAACTTCAGTTACTTTTGAAAAATTATCAATTAACATTATTTTATGAGAAATATATATATATATATATATATATATATATATATATATATATATATATATATATATATTCTCGGTCGGTTGGTGTAAGAAAATGAGAATTATTTCTTTTTCAAAAGAATAATTAATGCTTTAAGAATAAAAAAATAAAATAAATTGATGTTATTACATTAACATTAACTCAGTTTCTGGTTATTAACTTTCTCTTTCTTATATAAACGTTAGAACCTAGGAACATTTCATTTGCATATTACCGGGTTATTCTGTGCGGTGCTTCTCATTTCTCCTTCATTGCTTTCTCTCTCTCACTCTCTCTTTCTCACTCTCTGTGTGTCTTTTTCATCTCCAAGAAGGTGCAGAAACCCACATATCCTTTAGAGTTTTCTTTTCAATTAAGGTATATATACACCATTTGAAAGCCATAACTTGATTTTTCTCACAATTTTTTTTTCTCATTCTCATTTATTTTTTCTGCAGATGGATCCTTCTGAGAAAAGGGTTTTTGGTGAAGGGAACAGCAACGGTGGTGATGACAGCAATCTTCAAGTGGTGCCTTATTCTGACAACAAAAAGATTTGTTGTTACTGTAAGCGTGAATTCAAGTGTGGAAGAGGGTTAGGTGGCCACATCAGAGTCCATTTCAATGGCCGAAAAGCGAGCAAGCCTACGCGTAAAAGGAAGAACAACAGAAGAGCGATCCGATCCTCTGCAGCAGCACCACGCAGAAGGGACAACGAGGTAAGCGGTGGTGAGATCACTGTCCATGTTCTTGGTTGGGTCTGGTTGGAGAGTTCAGAAAAAGAGGGGTAGCAATGAGATGAGGAACAAAAGGGTCCTTATGGAACGTGATTCCTCTGATGATGATGATCATGTTGAGTGTGATGACGAAGACTCGTGTGACGAAGATGATTACCACAACATACGGTTGAGGAAGAAGTTGAGAAGTGATGGGTTAACAAACACTGCACATAAGATTTGCTGGACAAAAAGAGTGGTAATGTACTGCAAAGTTTGTAATGATTACTTCAAAACATACCGTGCCGCGTTTCATCATGCGAATGAGTTTGAACCAACGAGTGATGTGGAGGAAGGAGAGGAAGTAGGTGAAGGTCGTTCCATGGAGATTGATCAAGTTGTTGATGAAGATGCTTCTGAGGGGCGTGAAGGAGATGCAGAAGATTGCGTTGACAAAAACGAAGAACGAGAAAAAGGAGAAAATGCCATTGGAGATAACAATCAAGGTGTTGGTGGTGTGGGAGAGAAAGAATCAAATGAAGGTAATGATGGAGTTGCTCAAGAAGTGAGTGAGAAGAGTGGAGGTGGTGGCTCCATGGATCAAGAGATGTCAACTTCAGTTACTGCACCAAAAATTCTTGACTTCGATCTCAATGAAATGCCTCCTGAGGAGGATTAATTGAATCACAATGTATGAATTGAAATTAAGTAGTTGTTTTCATTTAGGAAAGCTATGTCTATGGTTTATCTCATTTGTTGGACAATTGTAATAGTTTTCTTTCTGCCTTGTTTAATTTCTTTATGAACTTAGTTTTTCTTAAAGATCTGTGAGAAGAAAAGAACAAATCTAAACAGCTGTTTCCTTAAATTATGGTGGGTTTTTGAACTGCCAAAATTGTTTCCTTCCTATTGGCATCACTGGTATATTCTCAAGAAAATTTAACGGTAGTTTTACATCTTATTTTTGGTGAGTTTCTTAATGTGATACGTCCATGGTACGTTTCATTGATGTTTACTTTGAAAGATTAAATTTTGGATTTGAATCTTTTGAGGAAACACTATAAGAGGTAAAACTATAAAAAACGCAGAAGTTAAAATATATAATGGCCATGGAAAGATACAATGGTAGATTGCTAGTTCACTCATTCATGAAAAATCAAATAAATGAGCTCACTTATTTATGTGCTTGTATTTCTTTATAACATATAAATTCTCAGCTACAAAATCATAATCTGCCAATATATTCTTATTTGTCACGTCAACTTATTTTCCCACTTGTCAATGTCTCAATAATTCTGCTTGCTATTACATTTCTTCTCTGCTAACGTTTCATTGTCAATTTTGACCTAAATTAATCACTCCAAGGTAGTCTTTCCTCTCATTTTTTCACTAGTATTCCTTTCCACACTTCTCCTAAATGTTCTAAAGTGCATTTCTCATTTAATGCCACAATTCTCATGGAGACTACTTATTTGGAACACATGGAGATTGATGGTATTCCTTCTTTACTCGCAAATTTGGCACAGGTGGAGATTGTTGGTATTTCTTCTTCATTCTTGGGAACATTTTAAAACGCAAAATTGGACGCCTTAATTCTCATCATAAATCTTTGTAAGTTTCTTCCTAACCCATTATAAGTGGTATTCCTTATTTCTTCTCTACTCTCTAGTTCTAAAGCACCAACAATTCTAAAATAATGTATTTTAAAACATAACAATATTTTAAAAATTGTTGAACGTGCCTCATTAATTCTCATCATAATATTACTAAAAGTTTTGTAAGCAAAGCATCTGCCTTGAAAAGAAAGAGAGAAAAAAGTCCTTATTATTTTGTAACAATTATGTTCACGAATCATATTTTATCCTTTCACATTTTCAGTTCATGTATGTTATCAAATATTTAATATTTTGTGAATGTTCTAGAGCCCAATTCTCATATAGTATTGGGTAGCTTTTACTTTCTTCAAAAAAATATTCCCTCGGGTCTTTTTTACTATAAGACACAATTAACTAATTCATTAGAAGTAAGGAAATCAGTTAATTTAGCTAGTAATATTAAATTGGTCTTAAATTTATATATTTTTTTAAATTACTCTTAATATTGATGAGACATATGTAATTTTTAAAAATATTTTTATTAGTTTTAATTTCTTTAATCTTTCTTAATTACTATATTTATTTTTTATTGTCTATGCATGTGAATAATTTAATAATTAATTAATATTTTATTGAATTATTAATTTTAATATACTAGACATGGCTTTTAAAATATACTGACCAAAATGTATTATAAATATATACATTGTGTATATTTGTGATAAATAATTATCATTAAAATCATTTAATATAATGTTTTTGGTTTTTTTTTTTTGTCAACATACTCCGATGTTAACGAATGTTGTCAACTAATTATATAATATATTTAGTAAGAGGAAGGTTAGGAACACACTCTCTACATACTCTTTCCATCGCATAATAATTATCATGTAAGAAAAATAAATAAGTCCCAAAATAATTTTCATTTTAGATTTTTAATATAATATTAATTATTTTTTCCACTTATATCCCTTATAATATTAATGATAGACAACAAAAAATATAAATGGATCAATGATGATAATAAGGTTACTTTTGTAAAATTGTTACTCTTTTTATCTATTTATTAATTTTTCTTGGTCTGTATAAAAAAATGTAGAACGAAAATTATTATGAGATGAAGGGAGTAATTAATATTACATTAAAACCATAAAATGACAATTATTTTAGGACTTATTTTTCTTTTTATACAACAATTATTATGGGATGGAAGGAGTGAAATTTATCATGATTTTTATGCATGCATCACTAAATGCAAGTAGACAAATGTGAGGAAAAACATACTCCCTCCGCCCCATAAAGTAATGTGTAAGAAGAAAAAATGTCCAAAAATGAGTGTCATTTTAGTCTTTCAATGTAATATTAATTACTTTTTTCCACTAATACCCTTGATAAAATGTAACTTTAACTTTTCAATGTAATATTAATAAGAATGTTAGTTTTATAAAATTGCTACTCTCTTCATCTATTTATTACTCCCTCCGATCCAATTTATAAAACCCAAATTTACCTATTCCTCAGGATTAAAGAAAGTGATTAATATAGTTGATAACAATAAAATTGTCTTAAATTTATATTTATTTTTTCAAAACTACCATTGTCATTAATAACATTTTCTCTTTCTTCTAATTATTTGTCATTACAACCTCTCTTCTAATTAGGGATGTTTTAGTCTAAAAGTAATTAATGCAAGAGACATTATGAATTGGGTCTTATAAAAAGCACTAAGCACCACTTTTAATTTGGGTCATATAAATAAGACTAGAGAAGGAGTATCTTTTCTATATAAAAAAAAATCTAGGACGGCACTTATCATGTGACAAAGAGAGTAATATATATATATATATATATATATATATATATATATATATATATATATATATATATATATATATCCCATCACTCTCTTCTTATTACATTAATTACATTATTTAATACAAATTTTGCTTTTTTTTTCCTTCTCTCTTCTATTCTCTCTAAAGCGAGTCAACTGAGTTTTAATATTTAGTTTAAATTTTATGAATAATAAAAGTGTGATAAGATAAACATGTTAAAAATGAATGATTACCATTACTTAAGGATGGTAATAAAACATGATTTGCTTTCCAAATAAGTTTTTTTTTTCTCTATTTTTTATACAAACTTTCTAATATAAAAAATAGATTGAAAAAATGAGACAATTTTATAATTAAAAAAGTGAATATAGAAAATGAAAACATATGGGGCTATTTACTTATGTGTGTGTGTGTGTGTTTTTTTTTCTATTTTTATTTTTCAATTTTTCTTTTCTTTGTTTCCTATACAAATATATAAAAACAGAAAATAAATTAAAAATAATGTGACAATTTTGTAATTAAAAATTAAAACAGATAATAAAAATAAGTGACAGATTGAGAGGGGGCAGGCAGGGGTCCTAGCCCCCCTCCCGTGGGACTTTTCATTTATATACATGTATATTTTTAAGTAAGTTAGAATAAAATTATGTAAAATTAATTATGTAGGTTATTATTATAATAATAGTTAAGGTTAACTATGTAAAATTATGTAAAACTAGTTGTCTTTGTTGTTATTATTATAATGATTAAGGTGATAACTAGTGTAAAATTGCGTAAAACTAGTTGTATATTTGTAATTATTTTGGTAATAGTTAAGATTATTATCATTTAAAATAAAAATTAGTTTCAATTTTACGTCCAAAAATTAGTAAATATTTTTAAAAAAATATTATTTATTAGAAGTTATACATTCAAACAATTATAAAGAAAGAAAAAAAAAACTTTAATCACCTTTAATACATTTCTGGATCCGTCCCTAATTAATAAAAAACATGAAATAAATATACAAGTAAACGCCTTCTTTTTGTTTTTTTTTTTGCAAAAGAATAATTAATGCTTTAAAAATTTATCTCAGTTTCTCCTTCTTACCTTTCCTTCTCTTTTTCTATTCTAATACAAACGTTAGAACGTAGGAACATTTCATGTCCATATATACCTGGTTATTCTGTGTTGTGCTTTACACTTCTTCAACATCTCTCTGTGTCTCTGTGTTTTATCATCTCCATGAAGGTGCAGAAACCCACATATCTTTTAAAGTTTTCTTTTTAATTCAGGTATATACACCATTTTGAAAGCCATAGCTTGATTTTTCTCACACAGTTTTTGTTTGTTTTTTTTTTCTCCTTTCTTGTTCTTTTGTGCAGATGAATCCTTCTGAGAAAAGGGTTTCGGGTGAAGTGAACAACAATGGTGGTGATGGCAGCAACCTTCAGGTGCAGCCTCATTCCGACAACAAAAAGGTTTGCCCTTACTTCAACCATGAATTCGAGTGTGCAAGAGGCTTGGGTGGCCACATCAAAATCCATTACAATAGAGGAGGGTTTCGATCCTCTGAAGCAGCACCACTCAGAAGGGACAACAAGGTAAGTGGTGGTGAGATCACTGATTTGTCCAAGTCCTTGGTGGGGTGTGGTTGGAAGGTTCACAAAAGGAGGGGTAGTAATGAAGTGAGGAACAAAAGGGTCCTCATGGAATCTGATTCCTCTCACGATGATTATGTTGAATGTCATAGTGAGGACTCGTGTGATGAAGATGACTATGATAACATAGGGTTGAGGAAAAAGTTGAGGAGAAACGGGTTCACCAGCACTGCACACAAAATTTGTTGGACTAAAAGAGTGTCGATGTGCAAAGTTTGCAACAAGTATTTTAATACATACTCTGCTGTGTTTCGTCATTTGGATGAGTGTGCACCAACCAATAATGATGTGGAGGAAGTAGATCGAGAGGGAAAATGAAGAGAATGGAGAGCAAGTTGATCTAGTTGTTGATGAAGTTGGTGGTGAAGTTAATGGTGATAAAGTTGCTGAAGCTGTGAGTGAGAAGAGTGGTGGTGGTGGCTCCATGGAAAAACAGGCTTCAACTTCAGTTCCTACACACAAAGCACAAATTAAGTGAATGAGAAGAATATAATGATGTTTAAACTTAGTGGTAATAAGGCACGGCATTCACTTTAGCATGGTTTGTAAACTGTCTTAGTTTAATGCTTATGGCAAGAAAAATATGCAATAAATTTCATTTTGTAGGAGAAATGCTTTTGGTCTAATAAAAATTTCCTCTTGTTTGAATTCTGAACCTTTGACTAAATCCTCTCTCTCTCACTCTATATTACTTGAATAATGTATGAACGTGCTTGATAATTTTGATTTCGTCTGTGTGTTTGTATGCAAGTAAAACTGGCTACAAAAGCAGTTTAAATGGTCCATATAGCATTAATTATTTTATCTATGCCAATTCTAAAAAAAAATTGCAGTTTATTTTATTCTTAGTTGGTGCAAAATAATAAGAGACTTCACATAGCTTAATTCACAACTTTACTATTGCGTGCATTATTGTAATTTAGAGTTTCATTACGTTGAACCTCATAATTAGAGCTAATGGTAACATTCATTTGGAGGGTGAATTCTACCTTAAAATGGATATTGAGTTACATGTGGATGTTTATTTCAGGGGTGCTAAATGATAGTATAGTTTTAAAATGGTTAAAGTTAGCTGCAAAATACATTAATGGTACTGCATGTTGTCTTTTATTTGTATACAAAAACTAGTTTTAATTCCCGTGCTCCATGGGACATACAAAGTTTACTGAAAAGCATTATAAATATTATATTAATATTAATAATTAATAATACATATTTATTAGCATGAATATTATAAGCACTATACATATGTATATATTTATATTTATTTTCCTTTTAACATATATATGAATTTCTTCGTGGGAGACAGAAAGGTGAAGATAAAAAAGCTAAAAAACTTACTTAAAAAGGTTAAAACCCACCACATACTAATGACGAGACACAATTTATGTCTTGTGTTGTGTTTTATGTATATTTTTTATACTAATTAATTTATATATAAATTTTCACATGTAAAAATACGAAAAGAATAAGAACTTGTCTGAAATTTTAAGATTTTAAATATCACGTAAAAAAATTGAAACAAAATTTTGAATTGAATTTTAGATTTTATCATTTAATTTAATATAAACTAATTATTTAAGAGAAACCTAAAGTTTGATTAGAGAAAAAAGTATTCATTAAATTAGTTAAGTCGGAAGATAGTAAGTAAGAGAGAAATACAATTATTACAATAATAATTAAAAAATCAAAATATATA
The DNA here is from genome assembly GCA_026413185.1 of Pueraria montana var. lobata. Taxonomy (NCBI): domain Eukaryota; kingdom Viridiplantae; phylum Streptophyta; class Magnoliopsida; order Fabales; family Fabaceae; genus Pueraria; species Pueraria montana. Next base: position 15,699,156 of record CM048655.1, read on the forward strand.
ATAGAGTATAATTTTTTTTCAAGTAATTTGAATTTTAAGATGACTTAAGTTAAGTCTAAATTTTTATTCATACTTGCATGGAAAATATTCAGCCCCATTTTTTTTATTTTTTTTATACTTTCTATGTTTAATAAAATAAAATATTCAATAAATTATTTAAATCAGGAAAGAGAAAGCAACAAGAAATACATTTCAATTAAAATTATTATTGGAAAAAAAAAGAGTATAATTTCACTATAATAATTTAAATATTAATATGATTTCAGATAAATTAAAAAGAAAAAAAATCTCATAAAAAAGCATTCATGCATATAGGTCCATATTATGCATCTTTTTTCAATATTAATTTCTTATCCACCTATAACTTTTCATTTTTATCTACATCCTATTTATCTTTATTTTACTCCCTCTAAACTGAAATATAAGAAAAAAAATTCACACCCATTAAGAAAATCAGTTAGCATCATTTAATTTTGATAGTCTTAATAAAAATAATAATTCATTTCCTAAAGTACCCCTTACATTTAATTGCATAGAACAAAAAAGAGAGAAGGTTCTTAGAAACAAAAATCTAATTAAATGAAGGGCATTTGGAGATTGTATCATTAAATATGAGAAAATTAGTTAAAATTTACTTATATTTTAGTCCAACACTCAGAATTTTTTTTACTTATATTTCAGAGGGAGTAGTGCTCATGACCTTTACCATTTTAAATGATTAATATAATAAAAAAATAAATATCAAATAATTAAACTATTATATTTAGATTCTCATTCTATCTTATTTTAATCAAGAACGGGGATTAGTAACATGGGAATAACAATTTCTATATCTTTTCACGATGAACTCTATTGTTTTTAAGGAATGATACTTGGCAATTTTATTAAGTAAACCAAAGGCAAAAGCCTGCACATCATTCGTAGTTATAAGTTGTGCTTTGTGAAAAATGTCCTCAATACAACACCTCTCGTGGTACACAAAATTTAGACTTGCTAACTAATCAGCCAATAAATTGCCTTGTCTCCTTATAAACATCAATCTGTGATCCATGGATGGGAAGAGATCTCTATATCTGCTTGCAAATTGCTGCAATTCACTGAATGCTTGCGGCTCCATGCTTAACATATCATCTGACAATAAGATTCAAAGAGTACCTCGTGGAATAATAACTCTGCTGCTAACCACAATGCCTACTTGGAGCAACATGCTCATATGCTATCGTGACATCCATAGTGAGGTGTGAAGTGATTTAGAGTTTCCTTAAAATGCTTATTTTTCGTTGAACCTCGTCTATATTCTATAATCTATATCTATAACAATATATAAAAGGGATATCAGGGATTTGGTGTACACATTTATTTAGACTAAATTACCCTTAAAAACTCGCTAAATCTTAAGTGAGAGATTGTCTAGATATTCGGCAATTAAAAAGGCTAAATAGTCCAACAAGATGTGGAAACCAAAACAGTTTCTATGACACTTTCTCTGTCCTTCCGTTTATTCTTTCATTCCTCGCACGTTGCAGTTAGTTACCCTTCTACACTCTCCTCTTCCCCATGTTTGTTTCAGATTATTTGAAAACCTTGTTGAAATAAATAAAACTGCCAAACCTACAAATAAACTGCCAAAACATTCACACGTAAATAACACAAAAACTTATCATATGCGATATGACCAAAATTTCTAATTTATCAATCAGATGGTTGTTATTACATAAGTGAACTTAACACCACTTTCAACCAAAAACTTTAAGACATTAAATTTGTGGGTCTTCCTCGCTTATATGTTGCTCAACTTTCTCATTCCTTCCCAATGTGGGACTTCCTTCACACGCACCACCGTTCCATGCGTGTGAAGGTGATCCCCCAGGTAACTGTATACACGTTATACCCTTACATTTTTAACCTTCGCTCAATGATCACACAACCACCACAATATAACTGATCTCTGCCACTTAAAACAGTTTCCTCTGAATTGAATAATTACAGTTGACAAAGTCCCATTACTCATCAGACATCACACAATCACGTCGCTCTCACTTCCCATCTATCTCACCCTCAAATACTCTCCTTTTCCAAACTCGCACCAATTCTGATAGTGCCTGTTTCATTTCAAGTTTGCGTGAATTGGGAGGAAGTTGTGTTTGGATCGAGTTACAGGGATGTCTTACTCAAGTTGAAGGGTTTGTTTAATTTTATTTCACAATTGGCATTTTTTAGTTTTGCTTCTTTTCTTTTATTAATTTTTGGAGGTATTTAATTATGATATGAATGTGATAATTTTTTTTATCACTTCATGGAGATTTCACGTGAGATACAAACTTGAGTGATGTTGTAGAAGGTTCTGCAAGCAGCATCAAAAGGGCTCAATGATTTGGCCAGTGGCCACCATTTGAAGGAAGGATGTATGCAAATTACAAAAAAGGGAAAAAAGAAAACCAACCAATGTCATGGAGAGTTTTGGACAGATGGACACACGTTAATGAGCAAGACGAAGCAATGTTAGGGAGAACAGACGAAGCACGTGAAATTCTGAAATGGAGGTCTTCTAGATTTACTAACTTCTCTGCCTATCTCCCCCTCAGTCTTTTTCTGTTTCTTCTCCTCCTTTGGTTTTGTTTTTCTCATTAGATCTTTCTTTTTGGGATTTTGTTTAGTGAGTTTTTTTTTCTCATCCTCCTCACTAAAAATTTGATCACATGGCACATTAATTGTTGTGAGAAATAGCAACAAATTGTTTTCTATTTTTTTTGGCATTTGTTTCTTGAATATGCATGTTTGATTGCATACTTAGTAGTATATGTATTTTAACTTTGTATACTAATCATGTATATGTATTTGTGGGATGGCATATTATTATTACTCTATTAGGCTTCGAGAGTATATAAACAAAAATAATTAACTTTAATGATGAAACAATTTACATGTAATTTTTAAAAAATCATCTGTAAAACTTTAGTAACGCTGGTATTAGTGACGAAAAACCATTTTTTGTCACTATTACATTAATTTCTTGTAGTGAATTAAGACGTCTTCTAATAATAATTTGAAAGTGTTTGGCAATATGTGTAATCTGTAATGTTTCTATTAAGAAATGCTTTTTCTAGATTGGGTTAAAAATAGAGTTGATCTTACATTCAATTAAGAAATGCTTTATTCTATATATTGGAATGTTGATTTGTCATTAATTTTTTTATTGTTATGCAGTGTATGTTACAGGTAGATCAATAAATTCATTCAATGGCCAATCACTGAGTTTTGCACTTCCACATCAATTTCTTGCTACAAGCAAGACATGCTTTGTCCATACAGCATAGCTTATGGAAATGTAAGTACGACTGGGTTCTATGTGGAGGATTATCTTACATTTAATCAAGTCAATGGTGATCCCCATGCTGCACCAGAAAATAGCAGCATGATAGGAAAGTTCTGACATACCCAACATGGCATGCTTTTGAAACAAAAAAAAAAAAATACCCCAACTTGGCAAAGAATAAGAAAAGTGGGGATTTAGTGAGAAGCTTGATCACAAAAGCAACTAACGTGACCAACCAGATGTTCTATATGGATGACTTCAATTTGAGTTCCAATGGGAAAAGGTGTGGCCTAGTGCAATGGTAGAGATCTTATAAATGAAGGGTGCAGATAGTGTTTTTAAGGCATATTAATACAAATTCCCAAATGTTGTGACCAAAAAATAGGATGGTTGATTTGGTCCGAAAGTTGTATGATAAAGTATGATGATCATATGTTCTACCTTCTTAAAATTAAACATCTCCAGTTCGTGTGCCTAACCTGCAAATAGGTGCATCTGAATCTTCTTATTATAATGCTTCTAATCTATCCCTTGATGGTATAATTGGTTGTTGACAAGCAATTCATTTATATTTTACTTTATAGCATAGAATCATATTTTGAAATGAATTGATTTAAGCTGAAAAAGATGCTATAGGTGTTATTTTTTTTTATAAATTAAAAAATTTAAATGTGTCATGTAAATATTGGTTGAGACTATGGACATGTGGTCGTTGAGCCTATTCTTTCAGATCCCATTTCTCCACAGAGCAGTGGTTTGCTTGAAGCGATAGTCTACAACTCGAAGAGCTTGAAAGGCTCAAACAATGATTTATTATTGCAAGAGACAACTGATACAGCTAATGAAGTAGCCAAGAGTTCAACCTTGAATCATCCCTTCAAGACAGAATGGGATGAACAAGGGGAGCTAAATTCCCCCTTAGGTCAATCTGCTGCTTCAGTTCTGATCGACTATACTCCTGTAAGCATGTGCTCAGTGGATGGGCCCCAATCAATTGAAGCCACTCAGGGTAACACACTAACATTTAGTTCACATACCATTTAGTTGTAAATATGGAATGTTCCTATATTTAAGTTGTTTCATTAATGAAGCTTCCTCCTTGTTTTTTTTTTCTCTCTCTCTCTACAGTTCATGATGATAAGCATGAAGCACTCACCGAGTTCCCAGACAGTTCCAGGAAGAAAAAGAAATTGAAACAGATGGATTATACACGGCCAGATGCTTTACTTGACTTAGGTTGGTTTGGAAATAGCACTGAGTATGAAAGTGATCAATCTGTTCTAAAAGATGCTTTAAGTGCACTTCTCGGTGAAGATTGTCAGGGTCAGCAGTAGCAAGTGGGTCGATATGATTGCTTTGGCCTTAGTGTAGTTCTTGTTCATGACATAACTTCATTTTATTTTTGTCAACTTTCTTAACACTGGTAGGTCATTTTCTTTTTTCTTTCTTTCTTAGTAACCTTTAGAATCTTATGTCCTGATGATTGGAGATTTTATGGCACATATTTCAATTTTATTGATGTTATGAAGTTGGTGGTATGCATTCTATCTCATGTTACTTTGTTAATATTGAAAGATTGGTATTTGAAAAGGTTATTAGCACATATGAAAAAGGCATTGAACTTGTCTAGTTCAATTGTTCTCTCCAAAAAGAGACTTGTTCAAGCTTTTAAAAGTTATGCACATTACATGCTTTATGCTATATTTATTAACTTATTTAAAAAAAAAATGCAATTAGACATACGAGGTTTAATTTTATTTAATATGGTCAGAAGTTTTGCTACAAAAGAACCTCACAGGGAAAGTTTATGTGAGGTAAAATAATTATGAGCATAGTGTCGATTGAAAAAATGAATTGGTTCCAACACTAATTTCTAATGTAGGATGTAATTACGGCTAGTTTCATCAATTAGTAATTTGGAGAAATAAACAATAGTTGTATGTAGGTGTATCACAGGTCTATGATATTAATTTCTGTAGTTGATTATTTTTCCATCCAATCTCTCCCATTTTTTCCTTGTCTAAGTATATTAATCTATTTCTCTATTTCTAAAAAAATAAAAATAAGTACATTGACCTAAGAGTGACAAATTTCCCGATGAAGTAATTCTTTAGTCTTTGGAGACATTTTGCATCTAACTCGATGTTGCATTTTTACTTCTTTTGTGTAAAGATGTGATGTTGCTCTATTTTCAATTTTTTAATTGCAGCAACACCACCCTTATATACTATTTTTTTTCTTTTTTCTGAATTTCCAATTTCCTATTTAAAGAATATGAGTAACGAGGTCTAGGATAGATATTTTTTTTCAATAAAAAAAGTAGTAGAATGAAAAAACATTCTCAAAATTATTGGATAAAACATCAATAACACGTTGGAGATGTCAATATGTCATTATCCAAAGGATTATTGCATAGGCTTAAACCATAAGCAGTTTCATCCATTTTCATCCGGTCACAATTATTCAACTAGTCTATAGACTTAGAAGATCGAAGAAGGTTGTTTACCAAATGAAATTTTAGTAGACATCTATGAAGACAAGATAAGACATTCTCAAAATTATTGGATAAAACATCAATAACACGTTGGAGATGTCAATATGTCATTATCCAAAGGATTATTGCATAGGCTTAAACCATAAGCAGTTTCATCCATTTTCATCCGGTCACAATTATTCAACTAGTCTATAGACGTTAGAAGGTCGAAGAAGGTTGTTTACCAAATGAAATTTTAGTAGACATCTATGAAGACAAGATAAGACAATGAAAGTTAACCCACACCTATGATATTAAACCAAGCTTTTGATTAATTAGTCAATAATTCCCATTTGCAAGCAGTGTGGCCATATTGCCACTGCAATCTGCATTTCCGACAGGGGTCTCCATAACAGGTCGGTTCTCTTGCTGAATACGTCATGCGAGGCTGCTGCGTCTGCACTTCACGTTTGCATAAGAAACTTTTAGGTGAGACACAGTTGCGGCGCTGCGCTGTGGAGTTTGAGGAAGAAGGCAGGGTCTTAGTTAGGGTTTTCATAAAATAATAAGGGTTGAGAGAACTTGGCCAATGGCCCAAGGTTTTTTAAGTGTTTTTGCTCTTTCTTTTTAAGCCTTTTAGGCCTCTATTCCGAGTCAGGTGTTTCTTCTCTTTTTATTTATTTTTTAAATAAGCATAACATATAATATAATAGCTAAAATAAATAATAATAATAATAATAAATATATTAAACTAAATAATAATAATATAAATTATTTAAAGCATAATATATAATATAATAAATTAAATAATAATAATAAAAAAAAACTAAATAAAACATAACATATAATTATAAATTCTTATTCTATTAATCTATATGTTATAAACTTATAATTTATTATGATTTTGATTTTTTTTATTTAAGTTTATTTAATTCTATAATTTAAGGAGAAATATAGGATCTTACAATCTAAGTTACGATTCTCAAGTTAATATCTTTCATTCCTTTCCCGATCTAGATAAAATCTCGATTTTAACAACCTTGGGTGTCATCTATATATACCTCTATATATACAGCAGAAATTATTACTGAATATAAGAAAACCAAAGAAGTGACACCAAGAAACAAGCAATATATCATCAAAATTTAAAGTGGTCCACTCTGTGAAATCAAATTCACATCTAGTTTTGAAGATTTGTACATGTCATTTGATAGTTGACTTGGCCCACCGAATCGGTTACAAGCTTATACAACTTCAACAAGTTAAAAAGTTAACACTTTAGATTTTGTCAAAACTAGATATTATTTATGTTATAATTTAAAAAAAAAATTAGAATTATATAAATATAATATTTATACATGTTTTCATTTAAAAAGGATATAATATATATATATATATATGTTTTTTTATAGCGATATTTATATGTTATAATTTAATGAAGGAAAATAAATAATATTTATACATGTTTTCCTTTAAAAATTAAATGAGTCATTCTTAGTGATTCCTTCATATTTTGACAAATTAGTGTAATTAATAGGGTATTACATTTTTTTATAAAATACTAGTATTTTAGTTTGTGCATTTCACAAATTACAATGTTTATTTTATACAATTAAATTTATAATTTATAATAAATAAATATTTCTCAATATATAAATTATATTATAATTGAAATTAGTAATAAATATTTTTTAACTTATAAATTATATTTTAGATTTATGATCAATAATTTATGTTGTGATATATTGTTATTTTTAATTGTTGAATATTTCTTTTAAAAAAATATTCAAATTCAAGTTAGAATTAAAAATGTTAAAAATGATAGATTTAAAGAGATAAAAACTTAAGTTAAACTGTGATCAGTTAATATTAGATGATATATGATATGCATGTTAAGAGCAAACTTGGATTTTGAAAATTATATATATATTTGAAATTAGTTTTTGATATTTAGTTACATATTGTTAAATCATTCAATTGATATTAAAATTTAAAAGCATATAAGATGATATAGCAAATGCATGTTTTTTGAGAGTGAAGTTCACCACTTCATGAGAGAAGAATATTTAAATGAGAATGAATGTGAGAGGGAGTAGGGAGAGTGGAAGCACGAGGAAGTAGATAGACTTAGACATTTATATATATAAGGGAATTATAGACATTATTTATCCTCTTTTTCTCTTTCTATTACTTATTAATTATTTTCATGTCATGTTTTTATACCTCTTTTTCATGCAATGTGTGTCTTGGAAATTCTCACAATTATTTAATGCTAATCTTTTAATTGTGAGTTTCTAATTAGGTAATTTGTCCTTGTCACAATAATATTATGACCTTGAATTCTTTTTTTGCTCATCGATTATATTTTGAAAAAAACTATATAGTTAAATACTGCATGTCATTTAGAAAAGATGCATTTCATGCAAAATGAACACACACACAGTTAATAAATTTTGAGAAAAATGACTATACACTGTCAGTGTAAAATGTTTTACACCGTCATCCAATCACAACCTACCATGTATGGTATGCTTGTTGACTTTTAAAAAATTATCTTAAAAGTCATATCAACGGTGATTTGTGATTGGATAACTGTGTAACATAGTTTTACATTATCAGTGCATCACCATTAAACTCATATTTTTGTTAATAAAGGAAAATCACTTATATTTTTCTTGTAATAGGGGAGATAATTTTTGTGAATGAAATGCAAAAAAATATTGTAAAATATTACGAGATTTAGCTTCAACAAAGTACTAAAGATAAATAGTGTAAATGAATTAGGGGAGAGATTCATTAATTACGTAGGATAATGAGAAAATTATAAACCAAGAATTAATAATTCAAACAAATAATGTAATTATCTATAACTAGGTTAGGCAAAAGTAACTAATTAAAAAATTAGTTGGTAGCTGATATATGTTGGAAATTAAAGTATATTCATTTTGATTTTTAAATGACTAATGGTATCAGTATTATATTTTAATTTTAGGATACATGTAATAACTAATTGAATTAAAATATTTATAATTATAAATAAATTATAATAAGTGAGCAAATTTAATGAAAAATAATAAGTAGGACAAATTATATATGAGATTCTTTAAATTATAGAATTTGTTGCATGATTTTTCTATATCAAATATTATGCGTAAAATGAATTAAGATGCATAACTATAAATTAAATTATGCATAATGTGGATTGATATAAAATGTAATATTTTGGTAAAAAAAAATTTAAAAAAATTATTAATTTTTTGTCATAATTTTCATAATTATAAATTATAAATTAAATTATGTATAATAGGAAATACTATAAAAAGGATAATTTTTTGTCAAAATAAATTAAAAAGAATAATTCATTTTTGGTCATAATTTCTTTTTGAAAATTTGTAGGTCTATTTTTTTCTACTTTTGACATATTATCTTTTATTCTTTGTGAAAAATATAAACATGATGAAAATCCTTTTGAATTTCAAATGACAATTGATGACATTATTATATTTTAGGCTTAAATGCAATTTTGGTCCCTCTATTTTGCACAATCCATGATTTTAGTCATCCTATTTTAAAATAAAGACATTTTGTCCCCTATTTTGCACAATCCGCAATTTTAGTCTCCATGTTTTAAAATAGAGACATTTAATCCCCAGTTTTGTAAAATCCGTGATTTTTGTCCTTACGTCAAATTATAAGCGTTGATTATTAAGAGATTAATGTTGACCATGACATGATATGTGATTCAGTGACATGGAACTAGTTTAAAATAAATGATTAAGACTCATGATTTTCATATTAGGGCTCACGACTAACCCCAACCATTAAAATAAATTATTTTACCTTTTTTTAAATATATTTTTCATCAATTATTTTACTCAATAATTAAAATAATTAAAAAATAAACATATAATATCGTGCAATGTCACTATATTTGGACCACATCAATGTCAACATTACAGTCAAAACTTTCAATTTGATGGAAGAACCAAAATTTCATATTTTACAAAATTGGGGGACTAAATGTCTCTATTTTAAAATATGAAGAAAAAAATTACGAATTGTGCAAAATAGGAGAACTAAATATTTTTATTTTAAAATAGAGGAACTAAAATTACGGATTGTGCAAAATAGAGGGACCAAAATTGCATTTAAGCCTATATTTTATTGCAGGAGACATACAACAACTAATTCAATACAAATTTAAATAATTATACATAAATTATAATTAATGACAAAAATTAATGCAAAATAAAAAGTAGAACAAATTATGCATATGATTGCTTAAATTATAAATCAAATCATATGAATTGATATGATTTTTTATATAAAAAATTATTCATAATAAAAATTGATATTATAAAATCAATAATTTTTTTTATCAAAAGAAATTAAAAAGAAGAATTTATTTTAGGTCGTAATTTGCACAACTTATAAATTAAATTATGCATAATACGATCGATATAAAAATGAATATTTTTTTTGGTAAAAATAAATTAAAAAGACTAATTAATTTTCGGTCATCGTTTCTCTATGAGATTATCTTGGTCAACATTTTCTTTTACTTTTGACATATTTTTTTATTCTCTATGAAAAATATAAATCTAATGAGAATTAGGTTTAGAACATTCACAAAATATTAAATATAAATATTTGATAACATACTTGAACTAAAAATTTAAAAGGATAAAATATAATTAGCGAACATAATTGTTACAAAATAATAACAACTTTTTTCTCTTTCTTTTCAAGGCATGCTTTGCTCACGAAACTTACAATAATTAAAATGAGAATTCTTAGGCACGTTCAACAAATTTTAAAATATTATTATGTTTTAAAATAATAATATTTTACAATTTTTGGTGCTTTAGAACAAGAGAGTAGAGAAGAAATAAGGAATACCACTTATAATGGGTTAGGAAGAAACTTAAGAAGATTTATGATGACAATTGAGCCATTCAATTTTGCGTTTTAAAATATTCACAAGAATGAAGAAGGAATACCAACAATATCCATATATGTGCCAAATTTGTGAGCAAAGAAGACCTCTTTTCAAGAAGTGAAGAAGTAATACCATCAATCTCCAAGTATCCCAATTAAGCAGTCTCCATGAGAATTGTGGCATCAAATGAGAAATGCACTTTAGAACATTTAGGAGAAGTATGGAAAGGAATACTAGTGAAAAAATGAGAGGAAAGACTACCTTGGAGTGATTGATTTAGGTCAAAATTGACAATAAAGGATTAATTAGCGTATTAAATAATATATTAATGTGTCAACATATATTTTGTAATTCATAATTTATATATTATATACAAGTGGACAAATAAGTTGACCTGACAAATAAGAATATATTGACAATGTTTGATTTTGTAACTCAGAATTTATATATTATAAATAGATACGAGCACATAAATAAGCGAACTCATTTATTTGATTTTTCATGAACGATTTACCATTGTATCTTCCATGGCCATTATATATTTTACCTTCCACATTTCTTCCCTTTAAAAGATTTGTATAGTTTTACCTTTTATAGTGTTTCCTCAAAAGATTCAAATCCAAAATTTAATCTTTCAAACTAAACATCAATGAAACGTACGATGGACATATGACATTAAGAAACACCCCAAAAAAGGATGTAAAACTACCATTTATTTTTCTTGAGAACATACCAGTGATGCCAATAGAAAGAAGAAGACAATTTTGGCAGTTCAAAAACCCACCATAATTAAAGGCAGCAACTGTTTAGATTTGTTCTTTTCTTCTCACAGATCTCAAGATAAACCAAGTTCCACTACAAGAAATGTAACTTTTTGTGACAAAAATTTAGTGATGAATATGAAATTTGTCACTACTGATACATTATTTGTGACTAATTTTTATTTTGTCACTAATGCTATTCACAATAGTGACCAAATTATAAATCGTCACTATAATTTATTAATAGTGACAAAAAATATACATGCCACAAATAATTTGTCACTAATATGAAATACTACATATATATGATAAATTCGTTTTTCTTATTATAAGATCATAGTATATATGAAATTTATTGAATATCTATAAAGTAATAGTGACAAAACATTTTTTTTATAATATTATATCACTAGTAGTTGTTACCAAAATAGTCACTTATTTCCTATTACTAGTGACAAATTATTTGACACTAATTTGAGGTATGTGTGTTTATTAATTTATAATAAATATTTAATTAATATAATTATAATAGTGATAAAATATAATTTCATTAGATTATAAACAATTATAAAATAGTTTTTTTTTTAATTTATATTAGTACATAGTTTCATCATATTAGTGGATATTATGAAATAGTCATTTACTTTTTGTTATTAGTGACAAAATATTCATAACTAAAGATTTAAAATATTTGTGTCAATAATAATTTGTCACAAATTCATTTAAATATATTAAATTAGGAAAAAAAAAACACTCAAATTGTTCTACATTAGATTAGAACTCACGACCTCCCTTTAACAAATCACTCTCACTTCCACTAAGGCACAATAGAATTATGGTACATTTAAAACTCATATTTATAATATACATAGATTTTTGTGAAACTTTAGTAAAAAGTATTTTCTTACAATTAAAAATACATAGTGTTATATTATATGAAAATATATTTAATAAAATCATATAATATAAAAATATATTTATAAATGTTGTAGTTATTATTAAACTTGAATATACAATTATATTACTTGATTATACACACACACACACACACACACACGCACACACACACACACATATATACATATATATGTAAATTAGTATTTGTTAGTTTAATTATATTTTTTAAAAATTGACCAATTCTATAATATAAAATACAACAAATAATATATCACATCATTTATATATTATTTATTCATAAGTCTTATACATTTAATTCTGAAATTAATAAATTTTGACATATATTTGTTCAACTAATTTATTAAATAATAACACATTAATCTCTCTTGCTTTTTATTTATCTTGTTATAATCCCGCAAACTTCTGCATTTTTAAACCCCTCTCACGTTCACCACTCTCATGCCCCACACCCAGAAATTGTTGTATTATAAATAGATAAGAAAAAAATAATATTGTTTATCTTTTACCCGAGTTTGTTTAATTCTATCTTTAATAAAATAAAATTATCTAATAATAATGTTTAAATTTAAAATTTTATTTAAATATATAAAATAATAATAATATTTTTTTATCTTTCACATGGGTTGGTTTAATTTTATCTTTAATAAAATTACATTAACTAATAGTAATGTTTAAATTTTAAAATTTATTTAAATATGTAAGATAAAAATAATATTTTTTATCTTGCACATGGTTGATTTAATTTTATCTTTACATTATTTAATAGTAATATTTAAATAGATAAGATAAAAAATAATATTTTTATATATTTTACAGGGTTGGTTTAATTTTAACTAAATGTTTATATTTTTCCAAATAAAAAAATATAAAAATTGAAATAAGGTGGTCATATGATCCAACTGTGTTATCTTTCTTCTAGATTTATTGTGATGAAGGGAGGGGTGTCATTTTTGTTTATGCTTTTAAGTTTTAAATGCTCTCCTATTGATTTTTAATCAAATTCTCAATTATGTCTTGAATTAAAATATAAGTGGAACATTAAATTTTTATGCTAGACATGATTCACTAAAATGGCTCCCTACAAAAAAAGGAGAAAGATAAGAAGGATTGAGTCATGTAACCATTTTATTCCAATTTTTTCATTTTTAAAAAATATTATAAACTGTTGGATTAATTTTTATTAACGATCAAGATTTTGTGTAAGTCTTTAGAATTGTATACAATAATGGGCAATGCAACAAAAATAACATTTAATGAAAAAAATAAACATAGCTAATAATAAAGTTTGTTTTACAAAATGATATACAATATTAATTAATTATCATCACTATCATCTTCTTCAATAATTATATCATCACTTTCTACATCATCTATTAAATCAATACTCTCTTCATCACTTTCTTCATCGTCTATTAAATCAATACACTCATCATCACTTTCTTCTTCATTGTCAAGAACTTCCATAGGCACCACGGGATTTCCTTTAGCTGTGGATTGGTCTAAGTCATTTCTTTCCTTAGGCACCACGGGATTTCCTTTAGCTGTGGATTGGGCTAAGTCATGTCTTTCCAAAGATAACCCATATTCATTATCTGATGCATTAGATGTGGAGGGGATTGAGCCAATGTCATCATTTTCTTGACACACCTCATTTATAGCTTCCTCAGGCATATCATACAAGTCACGAGGCTTTGTTTTCACAACAACTAGCCAATTAGGATCTTTGGTGTCTTTAACATAATACACTTGCTGAGCTTGAATGGCTAGGACATATGGCTCATTAGTCTTCAATTTACGACTACTATTAATAAGAATGAATCCATATTTGTCTTCTTTATATCCTCTTCCTTTGGAAGACACATCCCACCAATCACATTTAAATAAAATAACATTGTTTCCATCAGAGTAACTCAATTCAATAATATCTGTCAAGACACCAAAGTAATCTAAATTACCTGCATTCTCATCGCCTTGAACTAAAACTCCACTATTTTGTGATTTCAAGTGCATATCCCGATCCTTTGTATTAAACCTCCAACCATTTATCAAATAAGTTGTATATCGAAAAACACGTGCATCAGGTCCACAAGCCAAGTGAAATAATGATTCATTTACACTTTCTTCCCCGTCTCTTTTCAAAAGTGCTACCTGTTGAAAAAAAAAAAAGTATAAGTTGTGATGTGCTAAAGTTATATATATAATAATAGTCATATAAATTCATACTTACATGTTTTTTGAACCATTGGAAAAATTCCTTTTCATGTCTTTGTTCCACATTTTGTGAATTTGCTTTCTCTAATTCTTCTTTGTGTAGCCTAGTTATTTGAACATATATATAGTAAAATATAAATTTATAATGAATTATATATAATTACAATAATATAAATATGCAATTTAAGAAAATGACTTACTTTATAAAAGGTGAGACTTCATCACAATTTTTAAGAACATACATTCTTGCTTGCTCTAGTTCTACTAAACTCAGCTCAACATACTTTTTTCCAAGCAATGGTTTGCCAACTTTTGAAAAAATTTTCAACTTTGATTTATCCAATCGATCTAGTTCACCTTCATAATTTCTTCCATATCTATTCAGTCTTGTCTCAACTCCATGCAAATACCTGGAACAGAAATGCACACATTCTTGTGCAATATAAGCTTCAGCAATACATCCTTCTGGACGGGCCTTATTTCTCACATATGATTTGAGCCTACGAAGATATCTTTCAATAGGATACATCCAACGATATTGCACTGGCCCACCAATCTTTGCCTCATCTACTAAGTGAATGGGTAGATGGATCATTATGTCAAAAAAGGAAGGGGGGAATATTTTCTCCAACTTACACAAGGTTAAAACTATAGTGTTTTCTAGCAAGTCTAAGCTCTCTAAACTCAATGTCTTAGAGCATAACTCTCTAAAAAAAAAACTAAGTTCAATAAGAGCCTCACAAACTTCCTTTCGAAGAACACCACGTATTGAAAGAGGGAGAAAACGATGTAAAAATACATGACAATCATGACATTTCATCCCATATATTTTTCCCGCTTTGACATCTATACATCGAGAAATATTGGATGAATAACCATCAGGAACCTTTAAATCAACTAGAAATTGACAAAATGCATGCTTTTCTGTAGATGACATAGTGTAACATGCATATGGGAATGTATACTTTCCTTCTTCGATCATGGTCGCATGAAGCTCTGGTCGTATACCCATATAAGCTAGATCAAATCGGGAGTTTATACTATCTTTTGTCTTTCCTTCAAGATCCATCAATGTTCCTATTATGTTGTCACAAACATTTTTTTCAATATGCATGACATCCAGATTATGTCGTAATTTTAGGCATCTCCAATAAGGTAACTCAAAAAAAATACTTTTTTTCTTCCAATTCCCAGGTAATCGATTCCCTTGATTCCTTCCTCGCTTTCTTTTCCTTGTGACTAATTTACCAAACGTCACCTGAATATATTTATAATTAAAAGTATATGAGTGTATGTGCACTAACAAAAAAAATTACATGAAAAAAATAATAATACTAAGTTAGTTTGGAAGAAAGACAAAAAAATGGTTAGAATAAAATGGAAAAATAATAAAAAATATTTTATTCTCATTTGTTGTGATTTATTTAGTTAGGATTAAGCGGGTAAAGTAAATATATCTCATCCCTTTGATTATTTAATGGTCATGATTAATTCAAGTTTAAATTTTTTAAAATTTTAAAAAAGTTATCAAACTACCCGCGTAACTGAACAGTATGCGCGCACGTTCTACCTCTTCTTCGCTGGTGTTGCTGCATCTCTCATATATTATCTCAGGAGGTTTGTTTCCATAAGTATCAATAAATATAATATAATCAGCCGTTTATATAGGGGTAGACTTAAACACATCGTAATCAATCATCACATTGTTTTATCACGTGAGTTGATTTAATTCTATCTTTAATAAAATTACGTTATCTAATAGTAATATTTAAATTTTAAAAAATATTTAAATAGGTAAGATAAAATCAAATTGTTTTATCACATGGGTTGGTTTTCTATCTTTAATAAAATTACGTTATCTAATAATAGTACGTAATATTTAAATTTTAAAATGTATTTAAATAGATAAGATAAAAAATAATATTTTTTATATTGTTTTATCTCATGGGTTGGTTTAATGTCATTTGTTCTTATAATCTAAAGAGAAATTTTAAATCAACGAGAATTGTTATGGCTAATTTTTTATACCAAAACATGTTATCTAATAAAAATTCATGATTAGATGACAAATTTTAATTTTTTGTTAGAAAAGAATTCAATGATTTAGTTTGTGAAGAAAAATAAATAAATTTGTTACAATAATTCATTAGTTTTTAGTCATCAAAAAATAATTCAACATAGTTAGAAACTAAATTTTAGATAAACACATAATAATACTAACCTGGTCAAACTGTTGATATTGTTCAACTATATCATCTCCAGATAATGGTCTAGGGGCTGGTCTTTTTTCTCTATTACCATCAAAGGCTTTTGCATTATTTCTCCATGAATGATCAAGTGGCAAAAATCGACGGCTTCCCATGTAAGACATTTTCTGTCCATTATGCAGATACAAGGACCATGTATCCATGTTACAACAAGGACAAGCAAGTTTTCCTTTTGTGCTCCATCCCGAGAGATTTCCATATGCAGGAAAATCATTAATAGTCCACAAAATAGATGCATGTAATCTGAACGTTTCTTTGGTTGACGCATCATATGTCTCTACACCTTTCTCCCATAATTCTTTCAATTCATCAATTAAAGGCTGTAAATACACATCGATATCATTTCCAGGAGCATTAGGACCTGGAATAAGTGTTGACATTATGAAATAAGGATCTTTCATGCACATCCAAGGTGGCAAGTTATAAGGAGTTACAACTACTGGCCACACACTATACGGATCGCTCATATTTGCAAATGGATTGAAACCATCACTTGCTAGACCAAGCCTAACATTGCGTGGATCTGCTGCAAAAGATGGATACTGAGAATCAAAACTCTTCCAAGCAATAGAATCAGCTGGATGTCTCATTTTCCCATCTTCAGATGGTCTATCCTTGTGCCATCTCATTTCTGTAGCAATATTAGAGGACATATACAATCGTTGTAACCTTGGCGCTA
This sequence comes from Pueraria montana var. lobata, assembly GCA_026413185.1. Classification (NCBI taxonomy): domain Eukaryota; kingdom Viridiplantae; phylum Streptophyta; class Magnoliopsida; order Fabales; family Fabaceae; genus Pueraria; species Pueraria montana. The sequence goes on from CM048655.1 coordinate 15,716,720, forward strand.
GAGGGAAATAGCGCATAACCTTTTGAGGCAACTTTTTATCTGTATCTTTATATCGAGGAAATTTACAGTTTGGACAAGATGTAGAGTTCAAATATTCACCTCGATAAAGGATGCAATCATTCACACAAGCATCTATTTTTGTGTAATCATGCCCAAGTTCACGAATAACTTTTCGAGCCTCATAGTAAGACGTAGGAACTTTATTCCCATGTGGAAATGCTTTTGTTAATAAAGAAAGTAAAGCATCAATTGCTTTTGCGCTCAAGCCAAAGAGACATTTGATGTTCAATAGTTGAACAATAAATGATAACTTGGAGAAGTCCGCACAACCAGGATATAATTCTTGTTCAACATCCTCTAGTAGTTTATAAAAATTGGATGCTTCTTCATTCATTTTATTACTCTTTGGGCTTGTCGTAGAACTTGTTTCCTTGCTTTCTTTGGTGTCTTCAACATTAATAGCACTCTCAAGATCATCTAACATATTATGGAGCCCATCACTACAATTTTGCTTATCATCATCATCATCTTCTTCATGATATTCCTTCGCTACTTCTCCATGAAGATTCCATATAACATAATCTCTTTTGATCCCAGTTGTGATCAAGTGCTCATATATGGTTTTTTTAGACCAAAAGAGGTTATTGTTGCATTTCTTGCACGGACAACGGAGTAATTTATCTTCCTTACAACCACTAAATGCAAATTCAATAAAGTCAAGAACTCCTTTCTCGTATAGAGGGTCTGTCCTGTCGGTAATTTGCATCCAACTTTTATCTAACTCCATACCTATCAAAGGAAAATATTGTATTACCAATTAGTAAAAGCTCACAAATAATAAAAATTAAATGTGCTAAAGAATGAACAAAAACTTATAATTAAAGTATACCAAATTATAGAATAAATAATTAAAAAATACTAAATTTCAATTTAGAAAAATATCATATATAATTTTAAATATGTTCAATTATGAACAAAGAGTTACAATAAAATTTGACTACCTGCAAGAGTACTTTTTAAGTTACTTAATTCTTGATCTTTTCTACTCAACTTCACGCTCTCTTCTCATTTGATTTTTTTTTCTCCATACTTTTCTGTTGCTTTCTCTTCTTCCTCTTTAATTTATATAGACTTCTACTACTTATCATCTAATTTTAAATATCTCTTTTAAAACTGATAAAAAAAATGTCTTTTAAAATAAAATGTATCCTTATCATCAATATTGTTAAATTTAAATTAAAAAAAGTATGTCTTATTGATACATTTTCTCTTCTCTACCGTTAATTTTTTTTTAAAAATTAAATATTTGATAAAGTTTGTTAGCAATGATATTATTTACATCAATAAAAAGTATTTAAATGAAATATAACTAAATAAATTAATGTCAAATGAAATATAACTAAATAAATTAATGTTCCCGTAAAAAGAAAATTAATGTTATCATAATTTGAATTGAAAGCAGTACAAGTACTTAAGGACCACCAATTCAATTTAATTTCTTAAATTTGAATTCATGTTTATTTTACATTGGGCAAGTTCAATTATCTTCTCCTTAATACCAATATTAAAGGATTGAATCTCATAAATAGCAGCTACCCCTTTATCACATCTTGACAAAATAGAGATACACTTCTTCTCGAACAATTTGGCATTCAATGGTAATGTTTAATTTAAAAATTTATTTAAATAGATAAGATAAAAATAATATTGTTTAATCATTTACATGGGTTAGTTTAAATTTATCTTTAATAAAATTAAATTATCTAACGGTGATATTTAAATTTAAATAAATAAGATAAAAATAATATTGTTTTATCTTTTACAAGAGTCAGTTTACTTTTATCTTTAATAAAATTACATGATCTGCTAGCATGTTTCCATTTGTTCTCATTATTTTTGTAACTAATTTAATTGGTAATTATTCTTTTGTTCAACCTCTCTCTCTCTTACGGTTTGTTCAACCTCTCACATATATAACAATTTTATTTAAATTTGACTAGATAATGTCAGTGGAAATAACGTTATGATTGCAGCATAACACAACAGGATATTTTAGGCCATTTAAAAGCCCATTTGTAACTGTAAATCCGTGATTCTCCCCTTAATTAGGATGTAACAGCTGCAGGATAGGAATATATGGTAGTTTTGCTAATTTAGAGGGTTGAAAATAAGCCTGCATTTATTGAGAAAAAGACACCGTTTTTAACCTACACTTTTCTTAATCTGATAGATAATTATATTCAGCAAAAAAAAAAATCTGATAGATAATTATTTTTCAATAAATTTTGTAAATCAATATATATAAACTATATTAAGAAAAAAATAAAGAAATAATAAAAAATTAATAAAATATAATTATATTTAAGTTAATATACATATTCATACCTGTATTTTACTTTATTAATGTGAATTACTCTTTGTTTGTTCACACCAAAAGAAAAAAAAACCTTTTTGTTCTGTGTATGGACTCCAACCCTTCACCCCCACTAACCAGTAACCACTTTACGTGAGTGTGAGAAACAAAATTTTAAGCGCTCATACTTGGCGCCATGAGAAATTTGGGAGTTAATTTCAAAAAATTCTTCCTTATCTCAGCTTTGATCTCCTCCGTTTCCATTTCCATTTCCACTATCTTGAACTTTAAACATCGCTTATTCTTCACCATCTACAGTGACCATTGTTCTCCATTATCAAAGGTATTTTTTCTCTCTTAATACTTCTCTTTACATTCTTTTCCATGATCACTCTCCTTTGTCCCCATTATATTTTGTTTTAATTATTAGGGTCAAAATCCTAATTTTTTTTTTATCAGCAACTGAAATTTCATATCGTTGCACAAGAAGTGCAATAAAATACATATACAGCAATGTATCCCCTTGCCTCCACTAGACAGGATAACCTGTACCATGTACCCCACCAAGCTAAACGAAACTAGCTTAATACACAAGTTCCCAGAAAAAATTACCACCAACTCCACAAGTGTCTACAAATCTTAACATATACATTCAAGTAATGCATACCCAAAGATTCAAAGCATTTGAGAATTGAGATGAACAAAAAAATTTCTAGAACCAAAGATTCAAAATCCTAATTTTATTTTAGTGTTCTTCTGATTATTAGGTTGCAATATTTGTTTGGAACCTCTATCAATCTACTTATTGTTTGTGAGTATTGTGTTCCCGTGACATCAAATTTTAGTTACTGCGTGACTCTAAGCTACTGTTCCAAGGTTTGAGTTTCTTTTCTTATAATCTTAATTTACCGTTTTCTCTAGCATTGGTCCCAACTCTGAAATTATTGCAGGCATTGGCTTAAAGTTCTAAATACCTTCAATATGGGATAACCTGACAGGTGTATGTTTTCTTTTAGATTTGTTGTGTGGGTGAAGCATGTCAAAGTACGAAGAACAAAGGCTACAAAGAATTGCAGAAAACAATGCAAGAATGGAGGCTTTGGGGTTATCACAAATAGCCTCTTCTTTGAAGGACATAACTAGAAATACCAAGAATAAGAACGGAAGACAGAGGGTTCAAGATGATGAAGAGTATAGGCCGGAAGACTTAGGAGAACCCCGACCATTTAGATTAAATTCTAAAAGGGTGAATGCCTCAGAATTGACCAGTGTTGATTCTGTTGAAAAGCTTGAAGCTAATGCAGGTATGACATTATTTTCTAAAAGTAAATAAAACATTATTACTAAAATTTCTATCAATTTATTTTACTTATTTATTTTAGGGAAGTATAAAAAGAGACGTGGACATACAATTAACGCAAAGCTTCAAAAGAAAAGGGTGAAGCTAATGACAATGGGAAAAAATTTTGACATCCAATTTCCCTCCCCATATTTTAAGCTCTGTGGAAAACATGCAAGATACTTTAAATCCGAAGCAACAGTGTGTATACGCCAAAAAGCTCCTTTACAAGTTAAAAGTTGGAAAGAAATATCTGAAGATGATCTACGTGATATGTGGAAACATATGAAGGTTAGTAGAACTCTATTATTTTCATTGTACTTAATTTTTATTTATATATTCAAATATTTATTATATATCTTAAACTTAATTTGATAGCGTTTTGATTGCTACTCTTATAAATTTATGACTTTTAGGATGCATTAAGTTTGCCTGAAGAGTTTGAAGAGCATGCAATGAAACAATTGCAAAAACAATATAGAAGTAGACTTTATAATTTACATCAAGCATATGTTGAAAAGAAAGGTAGGCCAAATGATGTACCACCTGAAGATTGGATTTGGTTGATAAATAACAAATGGAATGATTCCAAATTTAAGGTAAAATTACTTTAATATCTTGAATTTGAATTTCATTTTTTTATGTATTTTTATATTTACAATATTAAATAATTTTCACATTTATGTAGGAAAGGAGCTTGAAAAATAAAGCTAGTCGGAGTAAACAGGAAATTAAGTCAATTATTGGCACAAAATCAATTGTCCAAAAGGCATATGAAATGGTAATGTTATTTTTTATGTGTTTTATTTAAATTTTTATGCTTTACATATAAGAAATTTATTTATTAATTTTTAATTTCTCTTTTGATTTATTTTCAATTAACTTATATTATTCTTTTATTAGTTAATTCAATAAATGAATATTATTCTGTGGTTGGTGTTATTTGGATTTTTGCCGCAGATGTCAACACATTAGTATTGTATTCAAAATCACTTACAATGTTGATTAAGTTCTAGTGAAAAGTTTTGTGCGAATGTGTTGGGATGGGTGTAGTGTGTGTCATGTGGGATTTGGAATATTACAACATCCTATACATGGTTTATTATGCAGTGAATAGTTTTCTTAGGAACTTTTGAAATAATGCTAAGTAGTATACGGGATGCGGGTAGCATATACACTAGGGAAGTTCTTAGGAATGGTATATGTTAATTGAGGGGGTGCAAACTGTAGCTTTTAAAATTCTTGTAGCTTGGAGCTATATATTTGCTTGAACTCTTTGCATTGTTTTGGTTTGGTTCGTTACATCTTGTGATCAACTAAATCTTATTTTAATAATGTTCACTTTAGCTTATAAAAAAAATTATTTAATTCAACTTTGTGTCATTTTATTTATTTTCAATAGAAAAAAGATTTAAAAAGTGACAAATGGCCAAGTGCTGTGGAAGTGTGGAAGGCTACTCGCATGAGATCTGATGGAACTTGGTGCATTCCAAATGGAGAAGAAATTATGGTAAGTAAAAAAAACTTTTATTTTTTATTTTATTAGATTTAAGCATATTATTTATACAAGTAATTATATATGAATTTGATGTATATAATCAAATATAAGTTTATATATAGTTGGTATATAAAGATAAAGTTAGTTACATGTTGTTTACAGCTGGAAGGTTTCAATTAAAAGTGTAAAATCTCATTGTATTCAAATAAAGCGTGCCATAGTTCTATAATCCTGTTATATGTGATGGGTAGAATTGGTTAATTGAATGTCATCATTCAACCATTGGCTAGATGAGCCTCTTATGATGAAACTAACGGGTCTGGTAACAATGATTTTAAGCATAATTTCTCAAGGAAAAATTCTAAGAGGAATACCCCTTAAGTTTAATTAAGTGGCTTGTATAGTTGTGTTGTCTATGTGTATTAGATTTAGTGTTGTACTTATACATAAATTCCCATTGTCAAGGGAGTTTAAACATTGAATTAAGATCCTTATGCTAGTTTTTATCATGTTATGAGAGAGAAAATATAAAATAACCCCCCTATATATATAGTTATGAGAGAGAAAATATAAAATAACCCCCCTATATATATATATATATATATATATATATATATATGAAAAATTTCGGGAAAAGTTAGTAGTTAATAAAGCAATCTATAAATATTTACTTTAGAAGTCTTGCATGTAACAGTAAAAGTTTAGAAAAGTTAAAAGTGCCTTGTGTGTAGAAACATCTCTAAGCCACATGGAAGTTTCAATATTTAAGTCCTAAAAGTCTTAAGCCGCAAGGAAGTTCCTATATATGCCACTTCATCTTACATTGTATACAAGCACTTCTCATAATTAATAAAGTCCTTTTATCAAATCAGTTTATCAACTATCCCTACCATTCATTACCTCGCAAACATTTAGCTCCTCTAAATACCCAATATTTCCTTTCCCAATAATTAATTTATCTTTTTTTTTTAATTCTAACAGCAGTGTAGTTTTGTTAGGAGTTGTTAGAATTAGATCTTAGCTTTATTTTCTTTTAATATTTCTTGTTGATAATATATATATATATATATATATATATATATATATATATATATATATTACGGTCCTTTTGTTTATGTGAATGCATTATTTGGTTTCTTTCTCTCAATATGATTATAATGATATTGCATTGACATTTTCTTTTTGGAAGTTTGGTTTAATTATACTTTCTCACTAGTACCATTGTCTTGGCATATGTCATATTCATAATAGAAACTATACATTCTTCAATTTTTTACAGGAGAACTTGAAGGATGTGGGTGAGGTATATGGAGAGGAAATTTCAAATGCCCCTGTACCGTTGGCTAAACACTTTGAACTTGTACTAGGAACAAAACCAAACCATTCTCAAGGTATAGGTAGTGCATCAATAACAAAAAATTTTATCGAGAAGCAATTTGTTCAGAGCCAAGTTGAGAATGCACAGAAGCGGGCAAATGATTTAGAATTAGAAGTGCAAAAATTGACTAATATTATCCAAAAGCAAGAGGAGACTAATATTCAACTTCAAAGTGAATTACAATCTCAACGTGAATTAATTGAAGTTCAACAACTCGCTATGAAAACCCAACAAGACCAAATGAAGCAAGATATTGAAAAGGAGATGAAACGTCAAATGACTGCTTTAGTTGGGGGTTTATCATTTAGCGGACTATTTAGTGGTTCAAGTGTGCCATCAAATAATGTAAGTTGTTTTGTTATTAAAGTTTTTTCATTAATACGTCTATTATGATTCTCATTACATGGTTACATTTCTAAAATATTATTAATTACTTTATATTTTATTAATATTAATTGTTTCTTTTATTTATTTGCAGGATCAAAATCCTTGAAGATACTACTTTTTACCATCATTTTAAAGATTCTAAAATTGTAGTAGTTTTATAGTGATTTGATTGATGTATATTGTTTGGATCTAGAACATTGTTAGGTATTTATTGTGTTTTATTTTAGTTTTTGTCATTGAAAATGTAATGGATAATTTATATTTTAATATTATATTTGAATGTTTATATATTTTAATTGATATTCATTTTAGCATTTAAAAAATACTTTTCCTACATTATTATTACATGCGAATAATTGTGACAAACTAGACATCACTATGATTTCTAATAATTTAGTGATAAAATATTAATAATTGAAAGTAATTAGTAATTTAGCAAAAAAAAATTGTAATTGTGACAAAAAAGTTTGACACTAATAATGGCAATAATAATTATTATAAACTTTAATAGTGACAATTAATTTATCACTATTGTTCTATATATTTGTGACAATTCATTGTCATCACTACTATGTATAATTATTAGTGGCAATTTTTTTTGTCACAATAAAGGTTAATTTTAGTGACATTCAAAAATATTGTCACTAGTACAACAGTGACTTGAGTACTAGTGACAATCAAAATATTGTCACAAGATGTTTATAGTGACGAATTTATAGCTTTTAGTGATGAATCTTGCTATCACAGAAACTAGTTTTTCTTGTAGTGTTCATAAAGAAAACTATTACATTGTCCAACAAAATGAGATAAACCCTAGACATAACTTTGCTAAATAAAAACAACTACTTAATTTCAATTCATACACTGTGTGATTCAATTAATCCTCCTCAGGAGGCACTTCATTGAGATCGAAGTCAAGAATTTTTGGTGCAGTAACTGAAGTTGACATTTCTTGGTCCATGGAGCCACCATCTCCACTCTTCTCACTCACTTCTTTAGCAACTCCATCATTTGATCCTTTTTCTCCCTTCCCTTCTCCCACACCACCAAAACCTTGATTGTTATCTCCAATGGCATTTTCTCCTTTTTCTTGTTCTTCATTTTCGTCAACGCAATCTTCTGCATCTCCTTCACGCCCCTCAGCAGCAGCTTCATCAACAACTTGATCAATCTCCATGGAAGGACCCTTCACCCACTTCCTCTCCTTCCTCCACATCACTCGTTGGTTCACACTCATTCGCATGACGAAATGCGGCACGGTATGTTTTGAAGTAATCATTACAAACTTTGCACATTAACACTCTTTTTGTCCAACAAATCTTATGTGCGGTGTTTGTCAACCATCTCTTCTCAACTTCTTCCTCAGCCATATGTTATCGTAATCGTCTTCGTCACACGAGTCTTCGTTATCACACTCAACATGATCATCATCAGAGGAATCACGTTCCACGAGGACCCTTTTGTTCCTCATTTCATTGCTACCCCTCTTTTTCTGATTCCTCCAACCAGACCCAACCAAGGACATGGACAAATCGGTGATCTCACCACTGCTTACCTCGTTGTCCCTTCTGCGTGCTGCTGCTGCAGAGGATTGAATCGCTCTTCTGTTGTTCTTCTTTTTACGCGAAAACTTGCTCACTTTTCGGCCCTTGAAATGGACTCTGATGTGGCCACCTAGCCCTCTTCCACACTTGAATTCACGCTTGCAGTAAAGACAGACCTTTTTGTTGTCAGAATAAGGCACCACCTGAAGGTTGCTGGCATCACCACCATTGTTGCTGTTGTTCCCTTCATCCGAAACCCTTTTCTCAGAAGGATCCATCTGCTGAAAAAACAAGAAAAGAGGGAAAAAAAAAGTGTGAGAAATTAAAATCAAGTTATACCTAAATTAAAAAGAAAACTCTAAAGGATATGTGGGTTTCTGCACCTTCTTTGAGATGATAAAGACACACAGAGAGTGAGAAAAAGAAAGAGCAGAGAGAAAGCAATGAAGGAGAAATGAGAAGCACCGCACAGAATAACGAGGTAATATACAAATGAAATATTCCTAGGTTCTAACGTATATATAAGAAAGAGAAAGTTAAGAACAAGAAACTGAGTTAATGTAATGACATCAATTTATTTTATTTTTTTATTCTTAAAGCATTAATTATTCTTTTGAAAAAAACAAAAAAAGTAAAACTAATTCTCATTTTCTTACACCGACGTTGAACTTTATATATATATATATATATATTTCTCCTAAGATAATGTGAATTGATGATTTTTCAAAAGTAACTGAAGTTTTTTGTTTCAGAGAATTAAAGTTGGTTTGGCCTTCTGTGCAGATTTTGTGCAGGATGAGGTCAAATTGCAGTTCAAACATTCCGTAACCTGCTTATTGGAAAGAAATTCATGTTTTATTACCAGCCTTAAGGAAAGGGAATCATTCATTTTTAACATATTTATTTTAACACGCTTTTATTAATAATAAAATTTAAACTTATATAAAATCACTAATTGGTAAGAAAAAATAATAAATATTGTCACACACTTATTATGGAGAGATAAGACCATAGAAGAGAAAAGTAAAAGTTGTATTAAATAATATAATTAGTGTAATAAGAAGAGAGTGATACAAACAAAAACAAAAAAGAGTATATTAAAAAGTTATTGCTAGTATTTATGTACCTGCATTTAGTGATGCATGCGTAAAAATCATGAATTTTACTACTTAAGGTTTTAGGTTAGGATGAAGAAAGGTTTGAGGGAAGCCATTCAAATCATAAGGTTAACTTTTTGTTCAAAGGAACAACAAACATGGTCATGTAGACAAATTCCTAACCATTACTTAAGTACAAAAAAATTTACAACAATTCATGCATCCTGTTGAATTCACTGAGCTAGATCCTTAGCAATTCCTAAATACTACTAGAGTTAGAGATTTTCTCACTCTATATTATTGAATACGTAGTATATTATCAAGTTGACAACATCCATCTGTTAACGTCAAAGTATGCTGACAAAACTAATAAACATTAAATTAAATTATTTTAAGTTGATAATTATTAAAAAAAATATAGATAAAATTAATTTACTATTATTTTTATATTTTATTAGTATTATTTATCTACAATATTAGTGTTATTTTTACTTACATACATTTGCTTGAGATTATAACATTAATATATTTATGTGAATGTGTGTGATAAATATTAATCGACATTTTTATTATTATTTTAAATATGTTTATGATATTTCAAATATATATTATAATATTATTTTAACATTATTAACAGATAAATATTTTTCTATTGAAGATAATTTGAATTTTAAAATTATTTTAATCTTATTTAATTGAATTTGAATTTAATCTCTGAAATTTTTATTTTTTTTTAAGTAAAAAGACGAGTAGCTTAAACTTAACACTGCTAAAATTATCCAATGTTGCAAAACACTTGAAACATAACATGAATGACAAAAAATACTCATCCAACAAAACTGTAGAACGATGAAAATTTCTGTTCAAGATATCAAGACAATATATTAAGTGCTATCAGAAATTAACTGAATTTAAGAAAAGCCACTCAAAATACACGGTACGATATCCCCATGGTACTCTTCAGATACAGGCAGCGAACGTTCTGCCAATTCTTTTTCAACAAAGAGAGAAGAAAGTTCACGCTCAGTTGTACATTTTGGAAGATTTGCTTTTCCTCCATGCTAACATTCCCCACGGCAACTCCCATGCAGAGCACCTTCTTAAGCTGGAATTTGACCATCGCCTTGGTCTCATTAACCTTTGACTCGAGAGATTCTTGGTGAGTCACAAGTGTAGGGAATTTTTCTCTTAGAGCTGGAATTTTTCTATTTATTGACAAGAAAAATAGAAAAAAAAAATTTAAAAAGTAAGCTTCAGAGTCACCAAGATTTCAGAGATTCTTGGTCTCATTAAAATAATCTCATTAAAGTCAATGTATAATTTAAATAATTTTTTTTTTCTATTTTTCTTGTCAATTTAAAAAGTTTTATATATTTAAATATTATTTTAAAATTTTTCACTTTTATAATATTATTTTTTTTATTATTAGAATAACAACTTATTATTATGTTTAACTTTTACTATATTTATTTTCCTTTTTTAATATTATTTTCTACTATTTTAGATTTTAGATTATTATATTATTGCTGTAGAATATTTTTTAAATGATAAATATCAATAGACATTTTTATTATTATTTTTAATATGTTTATGACATTTCAATATATATTATAATATTATTTTAACATTATTAAGAGGTAAATATTTTTCTATTCTAGATAATTTGAATTTTAAGATTATTTTAATCTTTATTAATTTGAATTTGAATTTAGTTTCTGAAATTTTAGTTACCACACATTATACAATAACATTAATTTATTTTAATTTATATAATTGTTTTTTGTATTTTATTGTCAATGTAAAATGTCTTATATCTGTAAGTAATATTTTAAAAAATTTCACTTTTATAACGTTATTTTATTTTTTATTATTAGAATAACAATTTATTATTATGTTTAATTTTTTGTTTTATTTATTTTACTTTGTTAATATTATTTTTTTTACTATTTTAGATAATTATATTATTACTGTAGAATATTTTTTAATTTTTATTGACATTATAGTATTAGTTTGCTGTTATTTTTTTTTTATATTTTATTAGTATTGTTTATATTATCTTTATTATTATTTTAAACTTATCATATTTGATTATTAATAATAATAAAATTTAATTCCATTATTTATAATTTTAGTATTACTTTACTATTATTTTTATTTTATTTTTTATTAGTATTATTTATGTTATCTATATTGTTATTTTAACCTTATAATAATTATTGAATACTTATATATATATATACATGTATATATATATATATATATATATATGCGTGAATAATTATATATATGGTGTTTATATATTATATTATTGCATTATAATTCAACTAACTTTTGTTGACCAAATATATATACTTATTATCATTTCTTACAAGCATGCTCATGATAACAAACATGGATAAAAATTCGACCTGATGAAAGAAAAATGATACTCCCTCTAGACCAAAATTCTTGATGTTTAAGGTTAAAAGTACATAGCTTAAGAAATATTTAATGTTACTCACCATCCAATATTATATATTTAGTCTAAAATATCCTCATTTAATATCTATGATGATAGTAATTGTGAAATAAATCATATTTTTTAAATAGGGATATATGTGGAAGAAAATAATTAATGAGACTTGGAATCTATAAAACATCAAGAGTTTTGGAACAAAAACAAGAAGTTAAAATATCAAGAGTTTTGGTCCGGAAGGAGTAAATCTTTTTTAGGAGCATGGTACAAAACTAGAGAAATAAATAATTCATTATTTGAAAGGAAGAGTTGAAGGGCCATTCAGTGAAAGTGTAAAATAATTTTTCACCGTCATCTAATTACAAATCACTGTTGGTATGACTTTTAAGATAATTATTGTAAAAGTCAACAAACTTACAATATATGGTAGTTTGTAATTGAATGACAGTGTAAAACAACTATTTTACTTTACTCTTTAATATGCCTGTAAATTAAACATGTATTTGAATACTATGTTTTTAGTCCCTTAAATTTTAGATATTTTTGGTTTTGATCCCTCAATTAAAAATTTGTTCTTTTTAGTCTCTCAAATTCGTAGAATTCTATTTTCAGTCCTTAGAGTGAATTTGAGGGACTAAAAAGAGAAAATATTTAGTCCCACTCTCTATATATCAGAATACTATGTCTTTAGTCCCTCTCTATATAAACATGTAAGACTATTTGCTTTCTCTCCATTCTTTTCACTTTCACTTTTATTTGAATACTCTTCTTACATGTGATGGACTTTACTTTCCTAACATGGATCTAGTATATCCTCTTATATTTTTAATATCATCTAAACGGTTTAACAAGCTATAACTGAACATCATAAACCAATTTCACATATATATATATATATATATATATATATATATATATATATATATATATATATATATAAGCTTTTCTTAGTTCACTTTGTGTTCATTGTCTTTTCTTACAAAACCTTGTTTTTGCTACACCTAAATCTCTTCTTGTAGAACCTAATTGAGGAAGGAAGATTTAATATCTAATTGAAAAATATGCCAACTTTTTTTAGCTGCTAGAGCTATTAGAGCTCTATTTGTATCAAGATGAACAATAGGAGAAAATGTAACACCCTAGAGGATATTACCTTTATCTCCTTATATTGCTAAATTAATAGAAATTAGCATATAAGAATATCCGAGTTAACTATGTGGAAATTAAAACTTAAAACTTATATTACATGAAATAAATCTAGTACAAAGCTCTTGGCATTTATGTGTCGTACAAGTCATAAGAAATATACATAAATCATAAACTAAATTCCCATCCATTGGGAATTATACAAAAACTATACTAATAACATCTTCCTCCTAGAAAGCAGCTCCGTGCTCCAAGCTCTTCCCACAAGGTGTCCACCTGCTAACCTGTAAAAACATGGAAACTAAACGGGAAGAGACATAATGTCTCAGTGAGTGTTCCAAGGACTCTAGGCTGACTCTTTATTCTAGAGATCCTTTTCTTAACTCTCCTGGCTTCTCTTTTCTTTTATAGATGCTCACACTCACAACTATTATCTCATCATGCATGTTACTTTGGCACTTAGAGTTGGTCTCCTATGCCAAATCTAAGGCCACTAGTGCACTAAGGCACCTAGACATCATTCTTTTCTTCTTGACCACTAACTAGGGTCTCACTTTACTATAGCATTGGATGGGAACATGTGTAACCTTCTTTTCCTCTGACTTGCCCAACTTGGGCTTACATCGCCTCTCTCTGTGAGGCATAACATCTTGCATACCTCTCTCGGTAGCTTACATTAACTTTCTATGGGTATAACCCCTCTCCTACCTCTAAGGGTAGTATCCAGCTACACACGTCCTCATCTAATGTATAGATATATCTTACATCACTCACCTAACAACTAGGCTCATGACTCCTCTCATGTTCGAACATAGAACATACATACATTAAGCACATCATCATATCATAGATTGTTTCTACAACTGTGTGGTTGGTATTATTCTTTATTTAAATTTCACTTCCACCGCCTATTTTATTAATTTGGCTGAGCTTTAGCCAACAAGAGGCATCCCTCTTGAAACAACCTTTAATTAATCCCCACCGGTCCAAGTGGGTTAACTACATCTCCGTTATAAGGAGGAGTCTCTTTTCTAACTTGTTCTTCTCTATGAAGAACCCCTTCTCCCTAAGAAGAAGGTTGTTTTCCCCATGGGTGTCAGGGTGACGGTCCCCATCACTCACCACTAGGGGGCCTCTTAGCCCTAAAACATAACTTATTCCCTTTATTGGGATCATAACTTTCCTTTGAAAACTCTTTCATAAAACGTTTTCATAACCTTCCTGAAACTCATCACTCCTTGGTGACTTAGAGGATCTTTAGCCCTTTGCACACCGTTGTACGCCTAGCGTGCGACTCTCAGATGTGACTGGTACCGGGGAAGGTTCCACCCTATGTCACTAAGGGGATACCTTTTACTAAAAACCTTTCATGAAACTATAAACTTTGCTTAAAAGCCTTTTCTGAAACTTAGGGGTAACTCCCCACCTTTTTCTGAAACCTAGGGGAAAACTCCCCATCTATTTACTAAGAGGCTTAGGTATAGTCTTAAGTGTTTTATGTGTCTTTTATTAAAGAGGGTTTATCGTAAGATACAATCCCAAGCATATGCAACAACCACATTGCAATAAAGGTGCAAGCATAACATCACAAATACAACTACCATACAATAACCTAAACACCTCAAAACAACATAAACATCTTATAATTAAACATACTACATCATATAAATAAAAAGGGAAAAGCTTCAAAAGAATATCGATTAACTAAATTCTTGCCTGGCCACACAAGCTTTCGTGCTGAGCTAGAACCCCCATGCCCAGCCTCGCAAGCGTTTATGCTGAGCTAGACCCTTATGCCCGGCCTCGCAAATGTTCATACTGAGCCCGAGCCCCCTGGAGCTAAATACATATTCTGATACTCTCATGCCCGGCATCACAAACTTTCATGCTAAGCATGAGCTCTCCTGAAAATGAATATCGCTACTGACTCTCTCATGCCCGGCATCCCCAACTTTCATGCTGAGCATGAGAATCCCTGGAGCTAAAAACACATACTGACACTCTCATGCCTAGCATCCCAAACTTTCATGCTGAGCATGAGCACCCCTGGAACTAAAAATTGCGGCTCACTTTCTCATGCTCGGCATGACCAAAAATTCAAGCTGAGCATGAGCGAAAACAGGGGCTGTGACCTGCGACCTCCATGGCCATTAATGGCTTACCCACTCATCCTAACCCTATGCAAAGACTCTCCCAAGCATAGAATCACACCCTAAACACTTCTATTACATTTCCAACCGATTAATCTACTCAAAAACATCCTTAAACATGCATAATCATCAAAATCCCAAATCTCCAAACCTAGGGATTCAAAAGGGGAAAAAGGGATAAACAAGAGTACAAGAACCATGGAAGGATGGAGAAGACAAGGGGAGGAATCACTCACACTATGGGTCTCGGATCTGAGTTCTGGGCACTAGATCTCTGATCTCTGCTCCACTTCTCTCCTCTTCCTCTTCTTCCTTCTTCTCCTCCTTTTCTCTAACTCTCCCTCTCCTCTTCTATATAAACTTTGTGTGTGTGTGTGGGCCTAGTGGGCCTTGGCCCATCTTAGGTCTTGGCTCCTCATCAAGGTCCTATTATCTTATTCCTGTCAACTCTTAATATGAGGTAACTATTATTAATAATGCTTAAGGGTATCTTTAAACCATTAAATACAAAACTATTCTATAAAGATATCTCTTTATTATTTATTTCTAAGGTCCGTAAATTAGGGATGTTACAGAAAACATCTCATTATAATCAACTCTAGGTTGCTACAAGTAGTCATTTTCTACTACTTTATCTTTGTGCTTTTGTTTGATGCCATCAGGATTGAGCTTTGTTTTATATACCCATTTTACTCCAATGGAGTCTTTGCCATGTGATCTTCAAGCTTTGAACTATTATTCTTTTTTTTTAATCTTTTCTTCCATTGCTTTTGACCTATGCTTCTTGCTTTGGTGCTTCTTGATAGCATTTGAGATCAAGCATATCCATGTTGCAAGTTTCATGTGTGTGTGTGTGTGTGTGTGAAAGATCTTTCTCATCTTGGTGTAGACTCTAGTGCATAAGCTTGTTGTGGAAGTAAAGGAAGCACACATGGTTCTCCTGCTACTTTTTCAACTTCTTCTTGAGGTTGTAGTAGTATGAAAATGGTTCTTTTCTCAATTTCCTCTTCATAATTTCAAGCAACAATTTTAGCGACTTCAACATCTCAATTGATAATGAGCTTCTATGGTTGTAAAATGTAGACTTAGTATCCTTTTGACTATGTGTTATACCCTAAGATGACATCTCGTATAGTCTTATCTTCTAGTTTATGCCTTTTTTCATCAAGAACATGTATGTAGTATATAGATCCAAATGTTCTTAGGCGTTTAGCTGATGGCTTTCACCTATTAAAGCCTCGATAAGAGTCTTGTCTTGGACTACCTTAGTTGGCCATTTGTTGAGTATGTAAACAATAGTGTAAACTCCTTTAGCCCAAAAGGTGTTGGGAAAACCCTTCTTTTAGAATTGATATGTCCATCTTCATGATTGTGAGATTCTTCTTCTCAGATATGCCATTATGTTGTAGAGAATATGCAACCATAAGTTGTCGCTTAATGCCTTCATCCTCACAAAACTTATCAAACTCATGGGAGTTGTATTCTTTGCTACAATCACTTCTAAGTAATTTTATATGTTTCTCGCTTTAATTCTCGACAAGGGCTTTGAACTTTTTGAATATTCCAAAGACTCTTGATTTTTCTTTAAATGAAGTAAACACAAGTATTATAGAAAAATCATTAATGAAGAGTATGAAATACCTATTGTAGTGAAGTGATGGTGTCTTCATTGGTGCGTAGATGCCAGTATGTATTAACTCCAACAAGTCTTTAGCTCTCTATTCTTTATCGGTTGAAAACGAAAGTCTGTGTTGCTTCCTGAGAAGACGTCCTTCACAGGCTTAATTATTTTCTGTCAAGCATATAGGAGATCTTTCATCATATTTTTCTAATATAATAGCTTCAAGGCATAGGTGTTGAAGTGACCAAATCTTCTATGTCATAGCCATGAACCATCAAGTTGCACTTTCATGGAAATATTTGTAGTATATTTGATGCTTAGGGTTTAGGGTTTTGTCTTTTGTCCATTTTAACTTAGGCTATCCTCCACCTTTTGTTATAGTTATAATAGATTGTGCATGTATCTCTTTCGAAGTGAAAAGCATAGCCTTTCTCCATCATTTGAACAATGCTCAAAAGGTACTTTTTCAAATTAGGAACAAATAAGACCTCTTTGATGAGTCTCATACCTTTCTTTGTAACCATCAAGAAAAGCATAGACTTCTGGAATTCTCTTTATTTCTTGAATTTTCTTTCCTCTATATATATTCTTTATCCCGAGACTATAATTTGAGCTTTGATTGAAAGACATTTTTGTTGAAGTCTTTGTCGTGCCTATGCCAATTTTTTTTTTTTTTGAAAAGTCAATGTTAGTTGTTAGTTTTGTTAGAAAGTTAGTAGGAAGGATTCAAACCTACGACCTTTCCCTTCCCCTTCTCCTTTCAACCACCAAGACAATCTTATAACTCCTTGCCTATGCCAAATTGGTTTAGCATTATAATATTTTAATTTTATCCTGGCTCATTCTAGTATATTTTGTATAGAGTAATCAAGATTTGTGCAGGGTAATCTTCTAGGATATTATATTAAGAGTTTTCTAGAAATTTGTGTCAATTTCTTAACAATTGTGATAATATAAGCAACACTTCATGTAGCTGCAAATTAATTCTCTTCCATGATAAGACAAAACATATCGAGTTGGATTGTCATATAGAGAGGGATAAAGATCAAGCTAGAGTCATATTTGATGTCAAATTCATCACATTCGTACATATAGTTGATATATTCACTAAGCCCTTTGCTCCTGGACCTTTCAAAAATCTCCTGTCTAAGCTTAGAATGTTGATATGCCAGTTACTTTAACTAGCTTAACTTCCATTTAAGTTTATTTTATGCTATTCTTGTTAAGTTCGTTAATTTTTGTGACTTCTAGTTGAACCCATTATGTACATGTATATAAGTAAGTCTGAATGAATGTTCAATAAGAATTCTAGCTATTATCTCAGTTTCAAACCAAAAACATTATCTTCTACCTTGAGGTCTTTCAATGTTTATATCAACAACTTTGAAAAGAAAAACTAGGATTCGATGGGACTTCTATGGATTTTATAGCAAATAATGTAGCAAGTAAACAATCACATTTTATAAAAATTGATTTTTATCCATCATCTTACACTAATATCCACTAAGTTGCAATAGTGTGGAGACTTTTTATTATATATATATATATATATATATATATATATATATATGTGTGTGTGTGTGTGTGTGTGTGTGTGTGTGTGTGTGTGTGTACAGCCGTCAAAACGGGCTGTGACCTGTGGGCTAACCTGGCCCACCACGGGTTTGGGTCGGGCTAGTCTAAAAAAAATTTGCAGCTTCTGATTATCAAAGAAACTTGACCTGACCCACTAACGGCCCGGCTCACTCGGGTTGAACCCGTGATGAGTCGGGCTGACCTGCTAGTTGTGTTATTCACTTAGTAAGTTAAAAAAATACCTAGCCCAGTAGCCCACTTCAACTCTCAGCCCACTTCAAAAAAATCCTACTCTCTCAAGTCTCAACTCATGGACTCATTTCACTGCCTAACCCTAACCTAACCAAACGTCCTAACCTTACTCAGTGCCGCTGCCCTCTTCTCTCTTCACTGCGCCACCGTGCCACCCCGCCACCGCGCCACTATGCCACCTCGCCATTGCGCCACAGCTGCGCCGCAAGTTCGTACCAGGCCACCAACATGAGTCAGCGCCGTCGTGAGTCCGCACCACTGCACCAGCGTGAGTCCACACCACTGCTTTGGACCTTCGGTCCTTCGGTCCTCCTTCAATCTCTTCTCCATTTTGAAACCCTTAATAGCAAGTCACGTTCTTCAGTTTCCAGATACTCTATTTTCATAGGAAAAAGGTAAACATTCTTGTTGAGGCTAGTGCTGACTTAATAGCCTTTGAAACAATTCCAAATAAGCTTTGTTCTTAAATTTCCATTGATAAAGTTGTCCTTCTTTTTCTGATGTTATATTCATGCTTGGATAACAATTTGATTATGTTTTTTTGGGTCTGGTACACTGGCACTGGCAGCTTATTTGTCTAGCTACTTTTCTTAAGTTTTCAGAGAGTGATACCTTTGATCTGTATCAGGTTTGTCTCTGAATTGCATGATTCTCTGCCCAGTAATTCTACTATTTGTGCTATATTTTAGTTTCAGCCATTTGAACTGTAATTTTAATTCTGCCTGTGACTATAAGTCTATGACTGATCTGTAATTTTAGTTCAGGGCTATATTTTAATTCTATATTTTAATTCTGCCTATTACTGAACTGAAATTTTAAGTTTTTGTGGTTGCATACTTGCATTTGAACTATTTGTGCTATATTTTAGTTTAGGCCATTTGAACTGTCTAGGATATATTTTAATTCTAAATTGTAATATAAATTTTGGATTATATTTACAGAATGGAATCTGAAATTGTTAATGAACACTACATTGATGATTATTTAAATGAATCAATGCCATCTATTCCAGAAGACAATGAGAAAGAGGGTAATAATAATGATAGAGCAAGTAAGAAGCCTAGGGTAACTACATCTAAAGTTTGGGCTAATTTTACTTGAATTGGTGAAAAAAATGGTAAAGAAAAGGCTAGATGAAATCACTGTGGACAAGAGTATGTTGTTGGTGGTACAAAAATAGGGACTTCATCAATGTTGTGTCATTTGCCGAAGTGTGATGTGCTAAAAAAATTAAAGCATGGAGATGTGGGAAATATGATAATTGATCATGCAGGGAAATTGAGGTCTAGGGAAATAGACCAAAAACATGTAGGTGATTTGATTTCAAGAGCTATCATTCAGCATAGGTTATCATTTTATTTTGTTCAGTATAAGTGGATTAGGGAATTGCTTATATATTTACATCCTGATATAAAAGTTCCCAGTAGGAATACAATCGTGTCTAACCTTTGGAGAGTTCATGATGAACATAAAGAAAAAGTGAAACTTACATTGCGTAAATCTCATAGTAAGATTTGTTTGATATTTGATTGTTGGACTTCCGTCACCCAAGAAAGGTATATTTGTGTGACTGCTCATTTTGTTGATAGTAACTAGAAATTGAATAGCAATATTATTGCTTTTTGTAAATTGGACCCTCCACATGGTGGTCATGAAATGGCAAAAAAAAAAAAAATTGATGTTATGCTTGATTGGGGATAGATAGGAAGGTCTTTTCTATCACTTTGGACAATGCTAGTGCCAATGAGTTGCTTGTAAAGATTTGGAAAACACAATTGAAATTGCAAAATAGTTTGATTTGTAATGGTGATTACTTTCATGTGAGGTGTAGTCCCATGTATTGAATCTTATTGTTCAAGAGGGCTTAAGGGTGGTTGGTGGTGCTTTGAAAATGATTAGAGAGGGTATAAAGTATGTGAGAGCATTGGAGATAAGAAAAATTGCATTTAAAGATTGTTTTCTTCAAGTGAGGGGTATTGATACTAAGGTAGGTTTGAGAATGGATGTAGCCACTAGATGGAATTCTACCTATGTTATGCTTTAAGTGCAATTAAATACCGACATACCTTTGGCTGTTTGGCTATTCATAATAGAAACTATGTTCATTGCCCATCAAATGATGAATGGAAAAGGGCTGAAAAATGTGAGTTCTTGAAGCCATTTTATGTCATGACTAATTTGATTTCGGGCTCATCTTATCCAACTTCTAATCGTTGCTTCATGCAAGTTTGGAAAATTGAATGTTTGTTGCTTGAATATGTTAAAAGTAATGATCCAATGATTAAAGGCATGGCTTTGAAAATGTGGGAGAAGTTTAGCAAGTATTGGCATGGGTATTGTGATATTCTTGCTATTGGGGCTATTCTTGACCCACGGATGAAGTTTGAAGCGATTTGGTTTTGTTATTCAAAGATTGATCCTTCTACTTGTGAAGAGAAGATTAAAGACTTAAGACAAAAGATGTACAAGTTGTTTGAAGAATATGTGAAAGTAAATTCAAATGAGTCAAATGCTTCAACTTCTCAATTTCTCCTCCAACACAACAAGTTTCTTATGTGGATGATGAACAAGTGATGGATGCATTTGATGTAAGTTAATTAATGTATTTAAACTACTTTATTTTTTTCATTTAATTTCAGTATTATTTAATTGTTATCATTGATTATTTTATTTCATTTCTCTTGTAATGTCTTAGGAATATGTTGATTATTTGAGCCAACATGTTAATTACAATGGAAAGTCTGAATTAGATCTGTATTTGGATGAAGGTAATTATCTTGATCCAAAGTTTTTTGATAAGTTGGATGTGTTGGGTTATTGGAGGGATCGCCGAGACCATTATCCAAACCTTTCTAAGATGGCTTGTGATGTGTTGAGCATTCCAATCACTACAGTTGCTAGTGAGTCCGCTTTTAGCCTTGGTTCTCGTGTGCTAACCAAGTACCGTTCTTCCATTCTTCCTGACAATGTTAAATTACTCATTTTAACCCAAAATTGGTTGCATGGTTTTGTTGAACCGGGTAATTTTTATAACTTATTATTACTACTTTGTTTTTTTTTTTTTTTACTACTTAACTGTTCACTTTTAAATAGCTAACATTGTTTTTTAATTTTTATTATAGATGAAGATAAACAAGATGTTAAAAGAGATGAAGTTGTTATATATTTATCCGTTCAAGACTCTAATGTTGTTGATGGACAAGGACAACACTAATTTTATGGAGAAAGATTTGTTGTAATGTTGTAGACTTGAAAGTTCTAGACTATTTCCAGTTGTTTTTGTAATGTTGTCAAGACTTTAAACTTGAAAGTTTGTTGGTTATTTAGTTTATTGTTCAAGACTATTTCTAGACCATTTTGAAACCATGATTGTGCTGTTTTTGGTGTATTTTGGCAAGTTTTGGTTGCTTATTTTACATGACAACTTATTTAAATATGGTAGTTGTTGTGGTTGCTTATTTTTTTAAGTGTGCTAGAATGCGCTGGAATTTGAGACATGATAAAAGCTGAAATTTGTGCTAGAATTTGAAGGTTGTTACAAGCTTTTTTTAAAATAAAAAAAAATTCATTTTTCATAATTTTTTAACTTTAGGTGGGCCAACCCGTTTAACCCACTAACCCGTGGTGGGCCAAGCTGGGCCAGCATTTTGAAGACTCACCAAGAAGTGAACTGGGTTGGGTTGACCCACCTATTAGGTGGGCCGGGCCCAACGGGTCGGGCTGGTACATTTTTGACAGCTCTAGTGTGTGTGGAGGCTATACATTATCCCAAACTACTAGATTATAATATTAATTGTGACTACATTATCTTAGGTCCACAATTAAAGTTTTCTATACAAGGCTTATTGCTCCATATGCACATTACGATATTTGAATTCAAGGTCCAAAATAAGATACAATTTAAAACCAAAAGAATTAAATGTTTAAGGTGTTTCCTATGCTATCTGAGAAAATTCTTATGTAGGGTTAAGAGTTTTTAATCCTGAATTAAAATATCATTTTCATGGATACGTGACTGCTCTCCAAATTTGATATCCTCTCTTGCCTATATAGTATTTAATTAGCACGGGATTATTTTCCATTTCAACGTACAAGCATTTTGCAACCTATTGACTATTGTTTTGAGAGTATAATATAATTTACTACAACCAAGTAGTGAACATCCATCTATAACTTTGTGTGCATTTGAAGACAAAACAAACAATTGAATACCATTTTAAGTTTTGAATAACTTTTATGACCATATTTTTAGGTCTTCCCAAATAATGGTAGCATTTTTTTTTTTTTTTATGAAAGTAAATGGTAGCAATTTACATAACTGATATTACAGTGAAAATAAGGTTGATCAGGTGCATACATTTTTCAATAAATTATGACAGTTTACCAATCATGTTATAAAGTAGTTAGTCTGTTATTTGTATGGCGTGAAATTTTTTCAATAAAAAGAACATTCAGAATCAATTCCCTCATTTGTATATACAAATATAAGACAACATTACCATTTGTACTTTGCAGCCAATTTTAACCATTTCAAAATTATACTATCATTTAGCACCCAGAAATAAACATCGACATGTAACTCAATGTCCATTTTAAGGTTATCTCAAAAAAAAAAAAAAATTTAAGGTACAGTTCACCCAACGTCCATAATTCAATCTCCAAATGAATGTTACTATTAGCTCTAATTATGAGGTTCAAAGAAAAGGAAGCATTTTAAGGAAACCCTCACAATGATGCACGCAACAGTGAGGTTGTGAATTAAGCTATGTAAATGTCTTATTATTTCGCACCAACTAAGAATAAAATAAACCACAGTATTTTTAGAATTGGCATAGAATAAATAATGCTATATGGACCATTTAGCAGGTTTTACTTGCATACAAACAGACAAAAGCAAAATTAACAAGCACGTTCATACATTATTCAAATAACACAGGTTGAGAGAGAGAGAGGATTTAGTCAAAGGTTCAGAATTCAAGCAAGGGGAAATTTTTATTAGACCATAAGCATTTCTCCTACAAAATGAAATTTATTGCATATTTTTCTTACCATAAGCATTAATAAACTAGTTAAGACAGTTTACAAACCATGCTAAAAGTGAATGCCGTGCCTTATTAACAGTAAGTTTAAACATCATTATATTCTTCTCATTCACTTTGTGCTTTGTGTGTACGAACTGAAGTTGAAGCCTGTTTATCCATGGAGCCACCACCACCACTCTTCTCACTCACAGCTTCAGCAACTTTATCACCATTAACTTCAGCACCAATTTCATCAACAACTTGATCAACTTCCTCTCCATTCTCTTCATTTTCCCTCTCTACTTCCTCCACATCATTATTGGTTGGTGGACACTCATCCGAATGATGAAACACAGCAGAGTATGTTATAAAATAGTCGTTGCAAACTTTGCATATCAACACTCTTTTAGTCCAACAAATCTTGTGTGTAGTGCTGGTGAACCTGTATCTTCTCAACTTTTTTCTCAACCTTATGTTATCATAATCATCTTCATCACACGAGTCCTCACTATTGCATTCAACGTAATCATCGTAAGAGGAATCAGATTCCATGAGAGCCCTTTTGTTCCTCACTTCATTACTACTCCACTTTTTGTGAACCTTCCAACCACACCCCACCAAGGACTTGGACAAATCAGTGATCTCACCACCGCTTACCTCGTTGTCCCTTCTGAGTGGTGATGCTGTAGAGGATTGAAACCCTCTTATGTTGTAATGGATTTTGATGTGGCCACCCAAGCCTCCTGCACACTTGAATTCACGGTTGCGGTAAGGGCAAACGTTTTTGTTGTCAGAATGAGGCTGCACCTAAAGGTTACTGGCACTACCACCATTGCTGTTCCCTTCACCAGAAACCCTTTTCTCAGAAGGATTCATCTGCAGAAAAAAACAAGAAAAGAGAAAAAAAAAAGAAAAAACCGAGAAAAATCAAGCTATGGCTTTCAAAATGGTGTATATATACCTGAATAAACAATAAAACTTTACAAGACATGTGGGTTTCTGCACTTTCATGGAGATGATAAAAACACACACACACACACAGAGGACGATGTAGAAGAAGTGTGAAGCACAACAGAGAATAACCAGGTAATATGGACATGAAATGTTCCTTCGTTCTAATGTATGTATTAGAATAGAAAGAGAGAAAGAAAGGTAAGAAGGAGAAACGAAGATAAATGTAAGGGCATTAATTTATTTTATTTTATATTTTTAAAGCATTAATTATTTTTTTGAAAAAAACAAAAAGAAGGTATTTACTTGTATATTTATTTCATGTTTTTATTATCTATTTTGATTTTTAATTATAAAATTGCCACAATATTTTTAATTTATTTTCTGTTTTTATATATTTGTACAGGAAACAGAGAAAAGAAAAATTGAAAAAAACACAAAAAAAAAAACACGAGTAAATAGCTTCTAATGTTTTCATTTTATGTTTTCACCTTTTGATTATAAAATTGTCACATTGTTTTCAATCTGTTTTTTTATATTAAAAAATTTGTATAAAAAATAGAGAAAAAAAAGACTTTTTTGGAAAGCAAATAATGTTTTATCACCAACCTTAAGTAATGGTAATCATTCATTTTTAACATGTTTATCTTAACACACTTTTATTATTAATAAATTTTAACTAAATATAAAAAGTCTGTACACTCATTATAGAGAGAAGAGAAGAGAGAAGAGAAAAAGCAAAAGTTGTATTAAATAATCTAATTAACCTCATTGTTAATATTAATATTACATTTAA
Source organism: Pueraria montana var. lobata (assembly GCA_026413185.1). Taxonomy (NCBI): domain Eukaryota; kingdom Viridiplantae; phylum Streptophyta; class Magnoliopsida; order Fabales; family Fabaceae; genus Pueraria; species Pueraria montana. Next base: position 15,742,283 of record CM048655.1, read on the forward strand.
AAGCTAAAATGACACTTATTAAGGGTATTGATGGAAAAAATTAATTAATATTACATTGAAAAGCTAAAATAACACTTATTTTATAACTTTTTTTCTTTCATAAACGACACATTATGGGATGAAGGGAGTGTTAAAAAGATTTTCCTAGTAATAATAAAAATAAAATATTTAAAATATTTATGCTCATGCATCGCATGGGTAAAAAAACTTGTTAATTAATTAAAGGTTGTATGAAATATATTAATCTTATTCTCTATATAATTTAATAATTAATTAACACTTTATTCAATTATTAATTTTAATATATCAGATATGTTTTTCTTTAGGAAAATATATACTAACAAAATAGTATTATTATATTTCATACTTATAAACCAACCTTACATTTGTCCTAGTAGAATTGGGTTTGAATCCGTTAAACAATATTTTTGGTTTAAATCTTGTAATGGAAAAAAATATTGTGGGACAGAAAACATTACTAAAAACAATCAACCAAGTGTTTTTTTTAATAGAGATTATTCATTAACAAAATTGATAAATATTTCACATATAACAATAAAAAAAATGACATATTTATAAATATCTAAATTATCTATATTTGTGTTAAATAATTATCAACTTAAAATCATTTAACTTAATGTTTATAAGTTTGTCAACATACTCTGATGTTAACGGATATTGTCAACTAATTATATAATAAATTCAATAATATAGACTGAAAAAATTTGTTACTCTAGTTTTTTTTTAATGGACAAATGCCCATTGTTAATTGTTAGTTTTTTGTTAGTGAAGAGCTTCGAACCCACGACCAGTTGCCCTCGCTTCTTCCTTCATCACTAAACTAACCTTATAATCCCTAATCTCTTACTCTAGTAGTGCTTAGGAATTTGTCTGCAACCATGTTTATTGTTCCTTTGAACAAAGAGTTACCTTTATCATTTGAATGGCTTCCCTCAAACCTTTCCTCATCCTAACCTAAACCATTAGTAGTAAAATTCATGACAATTTTAATACATGCATCACTAAATGCAGGTAGACAAATACTAGCAAAAACATTTTAATTTTTTTATTTCTTTAAACTCTCTTTCTTATTACATTGATTATATTATTTAATACAACTTTTATTTTTTTCTTCTTTCGTCTTATCTCTCTATAATAAGTGTGTGACAATATTTATTATTTTCCTTACCAATTAGTGAGTTTTATATAAGTTTAAATTTTATTAACAATAAAAGCGTGTTAAAATAAATATGTTTAAAATGAATGAATACCTTTACTCAAGGTTGGTAATAAAACATGAATTGCTTTACAATAATCAGGTTACTGAATGTTTGAGCTGTAATTTGACCTCATCCTACATAAAATCAGCACAGCAGGCCAAACCAAACAAAAAACTTCAGTTACTTTTGAAAAATTATCAATTCACATTATTTTAGGAGAAATATATATGTATATATTCTCGGTCGGTGTAAGAAAATGAGAATTAGTTTCTTTTTTGTTTTCTTCAAAAGAATAATTAATGCTTCAAGAATAAAAAAATAAAATAATTTGATGTTATTACATTAACTCAGTTTCTGGTTCTTAACTTTCTCTTTCTTATATATACGTTAGTAGGAACATTTCATTTGCATATTACATGGTTATTCTGTGCGGTGCTTCTCATTTCTCCTTCATTGCTTTCTCTCTCTCATTCTCTCCTCTCTCTTTCTCACTCTCTGTGTGTCTTTTTCATCTCCAAGAAGGTGCAGAAACCCACATATCCTTTAGAGTTTTCTTTTCAATTAAGGTATATATACATCATTTGAAAGCCATAACTTGATTTTTCTCACAATTTTTTTTTCTCATTCTCATTTTTTTTTTCTGCAGATGGATCCTTCTGAGAAAAGGGTTTCTGGTGAAGGGAACAGCAACGGTGGTGATGACAGCAATCTTCAAGTGGTGCCTTATTCTGACAACAAAAAGATTTGTTGTTACTGCAAACGTGAATTCAAGTGTGGAAGAGGGTTAGGTGGCCACATCAGAGTCCATTTCACTGGCCGAAAAGTGAGGAAGTCTACGCGTAAAAGGAAGAACAACAGAAGAGCGATCCAATCCTCTGCAGCAGCACGACGCAGAAGGGACAACGAGGTAAGCGGTGGTGAGATCACTGATTTGTCCATGTTCTTGGTTGGATCTGGTTGGAGAGTTCAGAAAAAGAGGGGTAGCAATGAAATGAGGAACAAAAGGGTCCTCATGGAACGTGATTCCTCTGATGATGATGATCATGTTGAATGTGACGACGAAGACTCGTGTGACGAAGATGATTACCACAACATACGGTTGAGGAAGAAGTTGAGAAGTGATGGGTTAACAAACACTGCACATAAGATTTGCTGGACAAAAAGAGTGCTAATGTACTGCAAAGTTTGTAATGATTACTTCAAAACATACCGTGCCGCGTTTCATCATGCGAATGAGTTTGAACCAACGAGTGATGTGGAGGAAGGAGAGGAAGTAGGTGAAGGTCGTTCCATGGAGATTGATCAAGTTGTTGATGAATCTTAGAATGTGGGTTTGGGCCTAACTCAACCCCAAAAGCTAGCTCAAGGGGTGAGGGTTGCCCCCACTTATATATTGTATTTTGGCCTTATCTCTAGTCGATGTGGGACTTGGGTTTTTCCCAATACACCCCCTCACGCCCAGCACTTTTGGGCTTGGTGCGTGGATAACAATGGTGGGTGGCCCTTTTTAATGGATCTAGGATAGGCTCTGATACCATCTTAGAATGTGGGTTTGGGCCTAACTCAACCCCAAAAGCTAGCTCAAGGGGTGAGGGTTGCCCCCACTTATATATTGTATTTTGGCCTTATCTCTAGTCGATGTGGGACTTGGGTTTTTCCCAATAATGAAGATGCTTCTGAGGGGCGTGAAGGAGATGCAGAAGATTGCGTTGACAAAAACGAAGAACGAGAAAAAGGAGAAAATGCCACTGGAGATAACAATCAAGGTGTTGGTGGTGTGGGAGAGAAAGAATCAAATGAAGGTAATGATGGAGTTGCTCAAGAAGTGAGTGAGAAGAGTGGAGGTGGTGGCTCCATGGATCAAGAGATGTCAACTTCAGTTACTGCACCAAAAATTCTTGACTTCGATCTCAATGAAATGCCTCCTGAGGAGGATTAATTGAATCACAATGTATGAATTGAAATTGAGTAGTTGTTTCCATTTAGGAAAGCTATGTCTAGGGTTTATCTCATTTGTTGGACAATTGTAATAGTTTTCTTTCCGCCTTGTTTAATTTCTTTATGAACTTAGTTTTTCTTAAGATCTGTGAGAAGAAAAGAACAAATCTAAACAGCTGCTTCCTTAAATTATGGTGGGTTTTTGAACTGACAAAATTGTCTCCTTCTTCCTATTGGCATCACTGGTATATTCTCAAGAAAATTTAACGGTAGTTTTACATCTTATTTTTGGTGAGTTTCTTAATGTGATATGTCCATGGTACGTTTCATTGATGTTTACTTTGAAAGATTAAATTTTGGATTTGAATCGTTTGAGGAAACACTATAAAAGGTAAAACTATAAAAATCTTTTGAAGGAAAGAAACGCAGAAGTTAAAATACATAATGGCCATGGCAAGATACAATGGTAGATTGCTAGTTCACTCATTCATGAGATATCAAATAAATGCTTGTATTTCTTTATAATATATAAATTCTGAACTACGAAATCATAATCTGCCAATATATTCTTATTTTGTCACATCAACTTATTTTCCCACTTGTCAATGTCTCAATAATTCTGCTTGCTATTACATTTCTTCTCTGCTAACGCTTCATTGTCAATTTTGACCTAAATTAATCACTCCAAGGTTGTCTTTCCTCTCATTTTTTCACTAGTATTCCTTTCCACACTTCTCCTAAATGTTCTAAAGTGCATTTCTCATTTGATGCCACAATTCTCATGGAGACTACTTATTTGGAACACATGGAGATTGATGGTATTCCTTCTTTGCTTCTTGAAAAGAAGTCTTCTTTACTCGCAAATTTGGCATACATGGAGATTGTTGGTATTCCTTCTTCATTCTTGGGAACATTTTAAAAGGCAAAATTGGACGCCTCAATTCTCATCATAAATCTTCGTAAGTTTCTTCCTAACCCATTATAAGTGGTATTCCTTATTTCTTCTCTACACTCTTGTTATTATTTTAAAACATAATAATATTTTAAAAATTGTTGCACGTGCCTCATAATTCTCATCATAATATTATTAAAAGTTTTGTAAGCAAAGCATCTGCCTTGAAAAAAAAGAGAAAAAAAAAGTCCTTATTATTTTGTAAAAACTATGTTCACGAATCATATTTTATCCTTTCACATTTTCAGTTCATGTATGTTATCAAATATTTAATATTTTGTGAATGTTGTAGAGCCAAATTCTCATTAGATTTATATTTTTCATAGAGAATAAGAGCTTATGTTAAAAGTAAAATGAAAATCTAACCAGGAAAATCTCATAGAGAAATTATGACCGAAAATTAATTAGTCTTTTTAATTTATTTTGACCAAAAAAAAATATTCCTTTTTATATCCTTCGTATTATGCATAATTTAATTTATAATTTGTGCAAATTATGACCAATAATAAATTATTATTTTTAATTTATGTTGGTAAAAAAAATTCTTTTTTATAATATCAATTCTTATTATGAACATTTTTCATATGAAAAAATCATATCAATTCGTATGGTTTGATTTATAATATAAGAAATCTTATACATAATTTGTCCTACTTTTTATTTTGCATTAATTTTTTTCATTAATTATAACTTATCTATAATTATTTAAATTTATATAAAATTAGTTGTATGTTTTTAGTCACTGCAAAGTTGAAATATACCATTATTTGGCTTGAAGCTAGGTTCAGTTAAACCAAAGCTAGCTCTGAGCCAAACTATGACATATTTTAGTTTTTTGGGATTGAAAACGTACAAAATTTTTTGGAGGAACAAAAACCGAACATTTTCAATTTTATAGGGACGAAAAACATATTTTAGCATTCCTATTATAAATAATTTAATTTATAATTTATAATTATGTAAATTATGACCAAAAATTAGTTATTCTTTTTAACTTTTTTTTTACCAAAATATTACTTTTCTATATCAATTTATATAATTCATAATGTAATTTTTCATTATGCATATTAATTTGTTACGCATAAGATTTGATATAGAAAAATCATGCAACAAATTCGTACAATATGACTTATAATTTAAACAATCTTATAATTTTTTTTATGAAAGTAAATGGTAGCAATTTACATAACTGATATTACAGTGAAAATAAGGTTGATCAGGTGCATACATTTTTCAATAAATTATGACAGTTTACCCATCATGTTATAAAGTATTTAGTCTGTTATTTGTATGGCGTGAAATTTTTTCAATAAAAAGAACATTCAGAATCAATTCCTTCATTTGTATATACAAATATAAGACAACATTACCATTTGTACTTTGCAGCCAATTTGAACCATTTCAAAATTATACTATCGTTTAGCACCCAGAAATAAACATCGACATGTAACTCAATGTCCATTTTAAGGTTTGCCTTTAAAAAAAAATGTCCATTTTAAGGTTATCTCAAAAAAAAAAAAACATTTTAAGGTACAGTTCACCCAACTTCCATAATTCAATCTCCAAATATACCTGAATTAACAATAAAACTTTAAAAGGTATGTGGCTTTCTGCACCTTCATGGAGATCATAAACACACACACACACAGAACGATGTAGAGGAAGTGTGAAGCACAACATAGAAACCAGGTATATATGGACATGAAATGTTTTAGAATAGAAAGAGAGAAGTAAAGGTTAGAAGGAGAAACTGAGATAAATATAAGGGCATTAATTTATTTTATTTTGTATTTTTAAGGCATTAATTATTATTTTTTTTTTGAAAAAAACAAAAAGAAGGTGTATACTTGTATATTTATTTCATGTTTTTATTATCTATTTTGATTTTTAATTATAAAATTGCCACATTATTTTTAATTTATTTTCTGTTTTTATATATTTGTACAGGAAACAGAGAAAAGAAAAATTGAAAAAAAAACAGAAAAAAAACACGAGTAAATAGCTTCATATGTTTTCATTTTGTGTTTTCACCTTTTGATTATAAAATTATCACATTGTTTTCAATCTGTTTTTTATATTAAAAAATTTGTATAAAAAATAGAGAAAAATAAGACTTTTTTGGAAAGCAAATAATGCTTTATCACCAACCTTAAGTAATGGTAATCATTCATTTTTAACATGTTTATCTTAACACACTTTTATTATTAATAAATTTTAACTAAATATAAAAAGTCTGTACACTCATTATAGAGAGAAAAGAAGAGAGAAGAGAAAAAGCAAAAGTTGTATTAAATAATCTAATTAACCTCATTGTTAATATTAATATTACATTAAAAAGCTAAAATGACACTTATTAAGGATATTGATGGAAAAAAATTAATTAATATTACATTGAAAAGCTAAAATAACACTTATTTTGTAACTTTTTTTTTCTTTCATAAATGACACTTTATGGGATGAAGGGAGTGTTAAAAAGACTTTCCTAGTAATAATAAAAATAAAATATTTAAAATATTTATGCTCATGCATCGCATGGGTAAAAAATCTTGTTAATTAATTAAAGGTTGTATGAAATATATTAATCTTATTCTCTATATAATTTAATAATTAATTAATACTTTATTCAATTACTAATTTTAATATATCAGATATGTTTTTCTTTAGGAAAATATATACTAACAAAATAGTATTATTATATTTCATACTTATAAACCAACCTTAGATTTGTCCTAATTGGGTTTGAATCCGTTAAACAATATTTTCAGTTTAAATCTTATAATGGAAAAAAATATTGTTGGGACAGAAAACATCAGTAAAAACAATCAACCAAGTTTTATTTTATAGTTGATAAATATTTCACATATAACATAATAAAAAATGACATATTTATAAATATCTAAATTATCTATATTTGAGTTAAATAATTATCAACTTAATGTTTATAAGTTTGTCAACATACTCTCATGTTAATGGATATTGTCAACTAATTATATAATAAATTCAATAATATAGACTGAAAAATTTGTTACTCTAGTTTTTTTTTTTTAATGGACAAATGTCAGTTGTTAATTGTTAGTTTTTTGTTAGTGGAGAGATTCGAACCCACGACCAGTTGCCCTCGCTTCTTCCTTCATTACTAAACTAACCTTATAATCCCTAATCTCTTACTCTAGTAGTGCTTAGGAATTTGTCTGCAACCATGTTTATTGTTCCTTTGAACAAAGAGTTACCTTTATGATTTGAATGGCTTCCCTCAAACCTTTCCTCATCCTAACCTAAACCATAAGTAGTAAAATTCATGAGTATTTTAACACATGCATCACTAAATGCAGGTAGACAAACACTAGCAAAAACTTTTTAATTTTTTTATTTCTTTAAACTCTCTTTCTTATTACATTGATTATATTATTTAATACAACTTTTATTTTTTTCTTCCCTGGTCTTATCTCTCTATAATAAGTGTGTGCCAATATTTATTATTTTCCTTACCAATCAGTGAGTTTTATATAAGTTTAAATTTTATTAATAATAAAAGCGTGTTAAAATAAATATGTTTAAAATGAATGAATACCTTTACTCAAGGTTGGTAATAAAACATGAATTGCTTTACAATAATCAGGTTACGGAATGTTGAGCTGTAATTTGACCTCATCCTACACAAAATCAGCACAGCAGGCCAAACCAACTTTAATTCTCTGAAACAAAAAACTTCAGTTACTTTTGAAAAATTATCAGTTCACATTATTTGAGGAGAAATATATATATATATATATATATATATATATATATATATATATATATTCTCGGTCGGTGTAAGAAAATGAGAATTAGTTTCTTTTTTGTTTTCTTCAAAAGAATAATTAATGCTTCAAGAATAAAAAAAAAAAAAATTGATGTTATTACATTAACTCAGTTTCTGGTTATTAACTTTCTCTTTCTTATATATACGTTAGAACCTAGGAACATTTCATTTGCATATTACCTGGTTATTCTGTGCGGTGCTTCTCATTTCTCCTTCATTGCTTTCTCTCTCTCACTCTCTCTTTCTCACTCTCTGTGTGTCTTTTTCATCTCCAAGAAGGTGCAGAAACCCACATATCCTTTAGAGTTTTCTTTTCAATTAAGGTATATATACACCATTTGAAAGCCATAACTTGATTTTTCTCACAATTTTTTTTTCTCATTCTCATTTTTTTTTTCTACAGATGGATCCTTCTGAGAAAAGGGTTTCTGGTGAAGGGAACAGCAACGGTGGTGATGACAGCAATCTTCAAGCGGTGCCTTATTCTGACAACAAAAAGATTTGTTGTTACTGCAAGCGTGAATTCAAGTGTGGAAGAGGGTTAGGTGGCCACATCAGAGTCCATTTCAATGGCCGAAAAGCGAGCAAGCCTACGCGTAAAAGGAAGAACAACAGAAGAGCGATCCGATCCTCTGCAGCAGCACCACGCAGAAGGGACAACGAGGTAAGCGGTGGTGAGATCACTGATTTGTCCATGTTCTTGGTTGGATCTGGTTGGAGAGTTCAGAAAAAGAGAGGTAGCAATGAAATGATGAACAAAAGGATCCTCATGGAACGTGATTCCTCTGATGATGATGATCATGTTGAATGTGACGACGAAGACTCGTGTGACGAAGATGATTACCACAACATACGGTTGAGGAAGAAGTTGAGAAGTGATGGGTTAACAAACACTGCACATAAGATTTGCTGGACTAAAAGAGTGCTAATGTACTGCAAAGTTTGTAATGATTACTTCAAAACATACCGTGCCGCGTTTCGTCATGCGAATGAGTTTGAACCAACGAGTGATGTGGAGGAAGGAGAGGAAGTAGGTGAAGGTCGTTCCATGGAGATTGATCAAGTTGTTGATGAAGATGCTTCTGAGGGGCGTGAAGGAGATGCAGAAGATTGCGTTGACAAAAACGAAGAACGAGAAAAGGAGAAAATGCCATTGGAGATAACAATCAAGGTGTTGGTGGTGTGGGAGAGAAAGAATCAAATGAAGGTAATGATGGAGTTGCTCAAGAAGTGAGTGAGAAGAGTGGAGGTGGTGGCTCCATGGATCAAGAGATGTCAACTTCAGTTACTGCACCAAAAATTCTTGACTTCGATCTCAATGAAATGCCTCCTGAGGAGGATTAATTGAATCACAATGTATGAATTGAAATTGAGTAGTTGTTTCCATTTAGGAAAGCTATGTCTAGGGTTTATCTCATTTGTTGGACAATTGTAATAGTTTTCTTTCCGCCTTGTTTAATTTCTTTATGAACTTAGTTTTTCTTATGATCTGTGAGAAGAAAAGAACAAATCTAAACAGCTGCTTCCTTAAATTATGGTGGGTTTTTGAACTGACAAAATTGTCTCCTTCTTCCTATTGGCATCACTGGTATATTCTCAAGAAAATTTAACGGTAGTTTTACATCTTATTTTTGGTGAGTTTCTTAATGTGATATGTCCATGGTACGTTTCATTGATGTTTACTTTGAAAGATTAAATTTTGGATTTGAATCGTTTGAGGAAACACTATAAAAGGTAAAACTATAAAAATCTTTTGAAGGAAAGAAACGCAGAAGTTAAAATATATAATGGCCATGGCAAGATACAATGGTAGATTGCTAGTTCACTCATTCATGAAAAATCAAATAAATGCTTGTATTTCTTTATAATATATAAATTCTGAACTACGAAATCATAATCTGCCAATATATTCTTATTTTGTCACATCAACTTATTTTCCTACTTGTCAATGTCTCAATAATTCTGCTTGCTATTACATTTCTTCTCTGCTAACGCTTCATTGTCAATTTTGACCTAAATTAATCACTCCAAGGTTGTCTTTCCTCTCATTTTTTCACTAGTATTCCTTTCCACACTTCTCCTAAATGTTCTAAAGTGCATTTCTCATTTGATGCCACAATTCTCATGGAGACTACTTATTTGGAACACATGGAGATTGATGGTATTCCTTCTTTGCTTCTTGAAAAGAGGTCTTCTTTACTCGCAAATTTGGCACAGGTGGAGATTGTTGGTATTTCTTCTTCATTCTTGGGAACATTTAAAAACGCAAAATTGGACGCCTTAATTCTCATAATAAATCTTCGTAAGTTTCTTCGTAACCCATTATAAGTGGTATTCCTTATTTCTTCTCTACTCTCTTCTTCCAAAGCACCAATAATTCTAAAATATTATTATTTTAAAACATAATAATATTTTAAAAATTGTTGAACGTGCCTCATAATTCTCATCATAATATTATTAAAAGTTTTGTAAGCAAAGCATCTGCCTTGAAAAGAAAGAGAAAAAAAAAGTCCTTATTATTTTGTACCAATTATGTTCACGAATCATATTTTAGCCTTTCACATTTTCAGTTCATGTATGTTATCAAATATTTAATATTTTGTGAATGTTCTAGAGCTCAATTCTCATTAGATTTGTATTTTTCATAGAGAATAAAACTTATGTCAAAAGTAAAATGAAAATCCAACCAAGAAAATCTCTTAGAGAAATTATGACCGAAAATTAATTTGTCTTTTTAATTTATTTTGACAAAAAAAAAATTCCTTTTTATATCCTTCGTATTATGCATAATTTAATTTATAATTTGTGCAAATTATGATCAAAAATAAATTATTCTTTTTAATTTATTTTGGTAAAAAAAACTATTCTTTTTTATAATATCAATTCTTATTATGAATATTTTTTATATAAAAAATCATATCAATTCGTATGGTTTGATTTAGTGATGCTCGACAGTCGGCTCATATAGTATTGGGTAGCTTTTACTTTCTTCAAAAATAATATTCCCTCGGGTCATTTTTAATTTTTACTATAAGACACAGTTAACTAATTCATTAGAAGTAAGGAAATCAGTTAATTTAGCTAGTAATATTAAATTGGTCTTAAATTTATATATTTTTTTAAATTACTCTTAATATTGATGAGACATATGTAATTTTTAAAAATATTTTTATTAGTTTAATTTCTTTAATCTTTCTTAATTACTACATTTATTTTTTATTGTCTATGCATGTGAACAATTTAATAATTAATTAATATTTTGTTGAATTATTAATTTTAATATACTAGATATGCCTTTTAAAATATGCTGACCAAAATGTATTATAAATATATACATTGTCTATATTTGTGATAAATAATTATCATTAAAATAATTTAATATAATGTTTTTGTTTTTTTTTGTCAACATACTCCGATGTTAACGAATGTTGTCAACTAATTATATAATATATTCAGTAAGAGGAAGGCTAGGAACACACTCTCTATATACTCTTTTCGTCCCATAATAATTATCATGTAAGAAAAATAAATAAGTCCCAAAATAATTTTCATTTTAGATTTTTAATATAATATTAATTATTTTTTTCACTTATATCCCTTATAATATTAATGATAGACAACAAAAACTATAATGGATCAATGATGATAATAAGGTTACTTTGTAAAATTGTTACTCTTTTTATCTATTTATTAATTTTTCTTGGTCTGTATAAATAAATGTAGAACGAAAATTATTATGACATGAAGGGAGTAATTAATATTACATTAAAACCCTAAAATGACAATTATTTTAGGACTTATTTTTCTTCTTATACAACAATTATTATGGGATGGAAGGAGTGAAATTTATCATGATTTTTATGCATGCATCACTAAATGCAAGTAGACAAATGCGAGGAAAAACTTTTTAATACTCCCTCCGTCCCATGAAGTAATGTGTAAGAAGAAAAAATGTCCCAAAATGAGTGTCATTTTAGTTTTTCGATGTAATATTAATTACTTTTTTTCACCAATATCCTTGATAAATGTAACATTAACTTTTCAATGTAATATTAATAAGAAGGTTAGTTTTATAAACTTGCTACTCTCTTCATCTATTTATTACTCCCTCTGATCCAATTTATAAAACCCAAATTTACCTATTCATCAGGATTAAAGAAAGTGATTAATTTAGTTGATATCAATAAAATTGTCTTAAATTTATATTTTTTTTTCAAAACTACCATTGTCATTAATAATATTTTCTCTTTCTTCTAATTATTTGTCATTACAACCTCTCTTTTAATTAGGGATGTTTTAGTCTAAAAGTAATTAATGCAAGAGACATTATGAATTGGGTCTTATAAAAAGCACTAAGCACCAGGGGCGGACCCAGACTTCAAAATTAGGGGGGCCAACTATAAAAACTAAGATTCATATATGTGTATCAAATTTCATATAAAATATTCATATGTTCTAAAACACTAATTATATCAATAGTTTATTATAATATTGAGAGAAAATATATTTAAACAAAAAATAAACTAAACATTTTTTAAAGACCCAAGATTACAAAATTCAATCATTAACATGTTACAAAGAAATTTCATGAATTTAGAATAAAATTAGTGTTTTCATTAATCACATTTTGAAGAAAATTAGAAGAATAATAATGTTATGTCATGACAATAATCAATGCTCTAGAATTTTGGCATATTTCTAGTACAACTTGTTATTTGGTTTATTTCCCAAGATTTATTCAGTGACGTGTTTGGATCCATACACTAATAATGTCCGAATAAACAAAGCCAGGAGGAGAAAAGGAAGAAAAAAAATTATAAAAGAGAAGTGATTGGAAAGAGGAAATATTTATTAGGTGTCTCAAACCTCAATCTGTCAATTTCTTCTCTATAAATATTACAAAAGAGAAGTAGATTATTTATCTAAAATGATAAAATATTTTATCTTCATAATAAATATTATAAAAAGATAAATAAAATGTCATTATCTTCACAATACAAAGTATAAAAGGAGTTATATATTTAATGAAAAAAATAAGAGAAAGAAATGACATTTTAATAGCATATCTAACCCCAAAATAAAAATAATTATTGTAATATTAAAATATATGTTTTATATATATAAAAATTCAAATTAAAAAAAAAACAGGGGGGACCAAGGCCCCCCTATTTTCAATGTACGTCCGCCCCTGCTAAGTATCACTTTTAATTTGGGTCATATAAATAAGACTAGAGAAGGAGTATCTTTTCTGTATAAAAAAAACCTAGGACGACACTTATTATGTAACAGAGAGAGTAATATATATATCCCATCACTCTCTTCTTATTACATTAATTACATTATTTAATACAACTTTTGCTTTTTTTTTCTTCTCTCTTCTATTCTCTCTAAAGCGAGTAAATAGAGTTTTAATATTTAGTTTAAATTTTATGAATAATAAAAGTGTGATAAGATAAACATGTTAAAAATGAATGATTACCATACTTAACGATGGTAATAAAACATGATTTGCTTTCCAAATATGTTTTTTTTCTCTATTTTTTATACAAATTTTCTAATATAAAAAATAGATTGAAAAAATGAGACAATTTTATAATTAAAAACGTGAAAATACAAAATGAAAACATAAAATGGAAACATACGGGGCTATTTACTTATGTGTGTGTGTGTGTGTTTTCTATTTTTTTTTCTATTTTTCTTTTCTTTGTTTCCTATACAAATATATAAAAATAGAAAATACATTAAAAATAACATGACAATTTTATAATTAAAAATTAAAACAGATAATAAAAATCAATGACAGATTTAGAGGGGGGCGGGCAGGGGTCCTAGCCCTCCTCCCGTAGAACTTTTCATTTATATACATGTATATTTTTAAGTAAGTTAGTATAACATTGTGTAAAATTAATTATGTAGGTTATAATTATAATAATAGTTAAGGTTAACTATGTAAAACTAGTTGTCTTTTTTGCTATTATAATTATAATGATTAAGGTGATAACTAGTGTAAAATTGCGTAAAACTAGTTGTATGTTTATCGTTATTTTGATAACAGTTAAGGTTATTATCATTTAAAATAAAAATTAGTTTCAATTTTATGTCAAAAAATTAGTAAATATTTTTAAAAAAATAATATTTATTAGAAGTTAGACATTTAAACAATTATAAAGGAAGAAAAAAAGATTCAGTCCCCTTTAATAGGTTTCTGGATCGGTCCCTAATAAAAACATGAAATAAATATACAAGTAAACGCCTTCTTTTTGTTTTTTTGCAAAAGAATAATTAATGCTTCAAAAATATAAAATAAAATAAATTAATTCCCTTAAATTTATCTCAGTTTCTCCTTCTTAGCTTTCCTTCTCTCTTTCTATTCTAATACAAACGTTAGAACGTAGGAAAATTTCATGTCCATATATGCCTGGTTATTCTGTGTTGTGCTTTACACTTCTTCTACATCTCTCTCTCTCTCTCTCTCTCTCTGTGTTTTATCATCTCCATGAAGGTGCAGAAACCCACATATCTTTTAAAGTTTTCTTTATAATTCAGGTATATACACCATTTTGAAAGCCATAGCTTGATTTTTCTCACAGGCTTTTTTTTTTTTTTCTCCTTTCTTGTTCTTTTGTGCAGATGAATCCTTCTGAGAAAAGGGTTTCAGGTGAAGTGAACAGCAATGGTGGTGATGGCAGCAACCTTCAGGTGCAGCCTCATTCCGACAACAAAAAGGTTTGCCCTTACTGCAACCGTGAATTCGAGTGTGCAAGAGGCTTGGGTGGCCACATCAAAATCCATTACAATAGAGGAGGGTTTCGATCCTCTGCAGCAGCACCACTCAGAAGGGACAACGAGGTAAGTGGTGGTGAGATCACTGATTTGTCAAAGTCCTTGGTGGGGTGTGGTTGGAAGGTTCACAAAAGGAGGGGTAGTAATGAAGTGAGGAACAAAAGGGTCCTCATGGAATCTGATTCCTCTCACGATGATTATGTTGAACGTCATAGTGAGGACTCGTGTGATGAAGATGACTATGATAACATAAGGTTGAGGAAAAAGTTGAGGAGACATGGGTTCATCAGCACTGCACACAAAATTTGTTGGACTAAAAGAGTGTTGATGTGCAAAGTTTGCAATGAGTATTTTAAAACATACTCTGCTGTGTTTGGCCATTTGGAAGAGAATGGAGAGCAAGTTGATCTAGTTGTTGATGAAGTTGGTGGTGAAGTTAATGGTGATAAAGTTGCTGAAGCTGTGAGTGAGAAGAGTGGTGGTGGTGGCTCCATGGATAAACAGGCTTCAACTTCAGTTCCTACACACAAAGCACAAAGCAAAAATTAAGTGAATGAGAAGAATATAATGATGTTTAAACTTAGTGGTAATAAGGCACGGCATTCACTTTAGCATGGTTTGCAAACTGTCTTAGTTTAATGCTTATGGTAAGAAAAATATGCAATAAATTTCATTTTGTAGGAGAAATGCTTATGGTCTAATTGAAATTTCCTCTTGTTTGAGTTCTGAACCTTTGACTAAATCCTCTCTCTCTCACTCTATATTACTTGAATAATGTATGAACGTGCTTGATAATTTTGTTTCATCTGTGTGTTTGTATGCAAGTAAAACTGGCTACAAAAGCAGTTTAAATGGTCCATATAGCATTATTTGATCTATGCCAATTCTAAAAAAAAATTGCAGTTTATTTTATTCTTAGTTGGTGCAAAATAATAAGACACTTCGCATAGCTTAATTCACAACTTCACTATTGCGTGCATTATTGTAATTTAGAGTTTCATGAAAACGCTTATTTTTCGTTGAACCTCATAATTAGAGCTAATGGTAACATTCATTTGGATGGTGAATTCTACCTTAAAATGGACTTTTTAGTTTTTCTTTTTCGAGATAACCTTAAAATGGATATTGAGTTACATGTGGATGTTTATCTCTGGGGTGCTAAATGATAGTATAGTTTTAAAATGGTTAAAGTTAGCTGCAAAATACATTAATGGTACTGCATGTTGTCTTTTATTTGTATACAAAAACTAGTTTTAATTCCCGTGCTCCATGGGACATACAAAGTTTACTGGAAAGCATTATAAATATTATATTAATATTAATAATTAATAATACATATTTATTAGCATGAATATTATATGCACTACACATATGTATATATTTATATTTATTTTCCTTTTAACATATATATGAATTTCTTCGTGGGAGACAGAAAGGTGAAGATAAAAAAGCTAAAAAAACTTACTTAAAAAGGTTAAATAATGACGAAACACAATTTATGTCTTGTGTTGTGTTTTATGTATATTTTTTATACTAATTAATTTATATATAAATTTTAAAATGTAAAAATACGAAAAGAATAAGAACTTGTCTGAAATTTTAAGATTTTAAATATCACGTGAAAAAATTGAAACAAAATTTTGAATTGAATTTTAGATTTTATCATTTAATTAAATATAAACTAATTATTTAAGAGAAAATTAAAGTTTGATTAGAGAAAAAAGTATTCATTAAATTAGTTATGTCGGAAGATAGTAAGTAAGAGAGAAATAAATTTATATTAAAATTATTACAATAATAATTAAAAAATCAAAATATATAATAGAGTATAATTTTTTTCAAGTAATTTGAATTTTAATATGACTTAAGTTAAGTCTAAATTTTTATTCATACTTGCATGGAAAATATTCATCCCCATTTTTTATATTTTTTTTATACTTTCTATGTTTAATAAAATAAAACATTCAATAAATTATTTAAGTCAGGAAAGAGAAAGCAACAAGAAATACATTTCAATTAAAATTATTATTGGCAAAAAAAAAGTATAATTTCACTGTAATAATTTAAATGTTAATGTGATTTCAGATAAATTAAAAAGAAAAAAATATATCTCATAAAAAAGCATTCTTGCATATAGGTCCATATTATGCATCCTTTTTCAATTTTAATTTCTTATCCACCTATAACTTTTCATTTTTATCTACATCCTATTTATCTTTATTGTACTTCCTCCTAACTAAAATATAAGAAAAAAAAATTCACAACCATTAAGAAAATTAGTTAACATCATTTAATTTTGATAGTCTTAATAAAAAAAATTCATTTCCTAAAGTACCCCTTGCATTTAATTGCATAGGACAAAAAAAGATAAGGTTCTTAGAAACGAAACTCTAATTAAATGAAGGGCATTTGGAGATGGTATCATTAAATAGGAAAAAGTTAGTTAAAATTTGCTTATATTTTAGTCCAACACAGATAGAATTTTTTTACTTATATTTCAGTCAAGAGAGAGTAGTGCTCATGACCTTTACCATTTTAAATGATTAATATAATAAAAAATAAATATCAAATAATTAAACTATCATATTTAGATTCTCATTCTATCTTATTTTAATCAAGAACGGGGACTAGTAACATGGGAATAACAAATTCTATATCTTTTCACGATGAACTCTATTGTTTTTAAGGAATGATACTTGCAAATTTTATTAAGTAAACCAAAGGCAAAAGCCTGCACATCATTGGTAGTAATAAGTTGTGCTTTGTGAAAAATGTCCTCAATCCAACACCTCTCGTGGTACACAAAAGTTAGAGTACTTGCTAACCTTATCAGCCAATAAATTGCCTTGTCTCCTTATAAACATCAATCTGTGATCCATGGATGGGAAGAGATCTCTATATCTGCTTGCAAATTGCTGCAATTCGCAGAAATGCTTGCGGCTCCATGCTTAGCATATCATCTGGCAATAAGATTCAAAGAGTACCTCGTGGAATAATAACTCAGCTGCTAACCACAATGCCTACTTGGAGCAACATGCTTATATGCTATCGTGACATCCATACAGTGAGGTGAGAAGTGATTTAGAGTTTCCTTAAATTGCTTATTTTTCGTTGAACCTCATCTATAATCTATAATCTATATCTTTTTTTGACACAATCTATAATCTATATCTATAACAATATATAAAAGGGATATCAGGGGTTAAGTTTGTGGGTCTTCCTCGCTTATATGTTGCTCAACTTTTCCATTTCTACCCAATGTGGGACTTCCTTCACCTTCACACGCACCGCTGTTCCACCATTTCACAGTGCGTGTGAAGGTGATCCCCAGGTAACTGTATACACGTTATACCCTTGCATTTTTAACCTTCGCTCAATGATCACACAACCACCACGATATAACTGATCTCTACCACTTAAAACAGTTTCCTCTGGATTGAATAATAACAGTTGACAAAGTTCCATTACTCATCACACAATCAAGTCGCTCCTGCTTCCCATCTATCTCACCCTCAAATACTCTCCTTTTCCAAACTAGCACCAATTCTGATAGTGCCTGTTTCATTTCAAGTTTGTGTGAATTGGGAGGATGTTGTGTTTGGATCGAGTTATAGGGATGTCCAAGGTTTTAAATATCACTCCATATCAGTAATGTTGTCCGTGACAACACGTTATCGGAGCTAAATGATACCGATACGGACCAAAATCACGGTGAGGTTGAAAATCACAAATAACGGCCACAACGAAGCGGTATTGCGGCCGCATCAGGCCGCATTGGACCGCAACAAACCGCAGCAGACCGCAACATGTTGTGAGGCATTCATGTCGTAACGTCTACAATCCGTATCGCAGAATCCGCAATACCCGTAATCGCAAAAACCTTAACGTGACCACGACCGTGACCGCGACAGCAATTTAAAACCTTGGGGATGTCTTACTCAAGTTGAAGGGTTTGTTTAATTTTATTTCACAATTGGCATTTTTTATTTTTGCTTCTTTTCTTTTATTAATTTTTGGAGGTATTTAATTGAATGTGATAATTTTTTTTATCACTTCATGGAGATTTCACGTCTGATACAAACTTGAGTGATGTTGTAGAAGGTTCTGCAAGCAGCTTCAAAAGGGCTCAATGATTTGGCCAGTGACCACCATTTGAAGGAAGGGTGTATGCAAATTTCAAAAAAGTGAAAAAAGAAAACCAACCGATGTCATAGACAGTTTTGGACAGATGGACAGACGTTAATGAGCAAGACGAAGCACGTGAAATTCTGAAATGGAGGGCTTATAGATTTACTAACTTCCCTGCCTATCTCCCCCTCAGTCTTTTTCTGTTTCTTCTCCTCCTTTGGTTTTGTTTTTCTCATTAGATCTTTCTTTTTGGGATTTTGTTTAGTGAGTTTTTTTTTCTCATCCTCCTCACTAAAAATTTGATCACATGGCACATTAATTGTTGTGAGAAATAGCAACAAATTGTTTTCTATTTTTTTGGCATTTGTTTCTTGAATATGCATGTTTGATTGCATACTTAGTAGTATATGTATTTTAACTTTGTATACTAATCATGTATATGTATTTGTGGGATGGCATATTATTATTACTTTATTAGGCTTCGAGAGTATATAAACAAAAATAATTAACTTTAATGATGAAACAATTTACATGTAATTTTTAAAAAATCATCAGTAAAACTTTAGTAACGCTGGTATTAGTGACGAAAAACCATTTTTTGTCACTAAATTTTGTCACTATTACATTAATTTCTTGTAGTGAATTAAGACATCTTCTAATAATAATTTGAAAGTGTTTGGCAATATGTGTAATCTGTAATGTTTCTATTAAGAAATGCTTTTTCTAGATTGGGTTAAAAATAGAGTTGATCTTACGTTCAATTAAGAAATGCTTTATTCTATATATTGGAATGTTGATTTGTCATTAATTTTTTTATTGTTATGCAGTGTATGTTACAGGTAGATCAATAAATTCATTCAGTGGCCAATCACTGAGTTTTGCACTTCCACATCAATTTCTGGCTACAAGCAAGACATGCTTTGTCCATACAGCATAGCTTATGGAAATGTAAGTACGACTGGGTTCTATGTGGAGGATTATCTTACATTTAATCAAGTCAATGGTGATCCCCGTGCTGCACCAGAAAATAGCAGCATGATAGGAAAGTTCTGACATACCCAACATGGCATGCTTTTGAAACAAAAAAAATTACCCCAACTTGGCAAAGAATAAGAAAAGTGGGGATTTAGTGAGAAGCTTGATCACAAAAGCAACTAACGTGACCAACCAGATGTTCTATATGGGATGAACAAGGGGAGCTAAATTCCCCCTTAGGTCAATCTGCTGCTTCAGTTCTGACCGACTATACTCCTGTAAGCATGTGCTCAGTGGATGGGCCCCAATCAATTGAAGCCACTCAGGGTAACACACTAACATTTAGTTCACATACCATTTAGTTGTAAATATGGAATGTTCCTATATTTAAGTTGTTTCATTAATGAAGATTCCTCCTTCTTTTTTTTTTTTTTTTTCTCTCTCCCTACAGTTCATGATGATAAGCATGAAGCACTCACCGAGTTCCCAGACAGTTCCAGGAAGAAAAAGAAATTGAAACAGATGGATTATACACGGCCAGATGCTTTACTTGACTTGGGTTGGTTTGGAAATAGCACTGAGTATGAAAGTGATCAATCTGTTCTAAAAGATGCTTTAAGTGCACTTCTCGGTGAAGATTGTCCGGGTCAGCAGTAGCAAGTGGGTGGATATGATTGCTTTGGCCTTAGTGTAGTTCTTGTTCATGACATAACTTCATTTTATTTTTGTCAACTTTCTTAACACTGGTAGGTCATTTTCTTTTTCTTTCTTTCTTAGTAACCTTTAGAATCTTATGTCCTGATGATTGGAGATTTTATGGCACATATTTCAATTTTATTGATGTTATGAAGTTGGTGGTATGCATTCTATCTCATGTTACTTAGTGTTAATATTGAAAGATTGGTATTTGAAAAGGTTATTAGCACATATGGAAAAGGCATTGAACTTGTCTAGTTCAATTGTTCTCTCCAAAAAGAGACCTGTTCAAGCTTTTAAAAGTTATGCACATTACATGCTTTATGCTATATTTATTAACTTATTTTAAAAAAAATGCAATTAGACATACGAGGTTTAATTTTATTTAATATGGTCAGAAGTTTTGCTACAAAAGAACCTCACAGGGAAAGTTTATGTGAGGTACAATAATTATGAGCATAGTGTCGATTGAAAAAATGAATTGGTTCCAACACTAATTTCTAATGTAGGATGTAATTACAGATAGTTTCATCAATTAGTAATTTGGAGAAATAAACAATAGTTGTATGTAGGTGTATCACAGGTCTATGATATTAATTTCTGTAGTTGATTATTTTTCCATCCAATCTCTCCCATTTTTTCCTTGTCTAAGTATATTAATCTATTTCTCTATTTCTAAAAAAATAAAAATAAGTATATTGACCTAAGAGTGACAAATTTCCCGATGAAGTAATTCTTTAGTCTTTGGAGACATTTTGCATCTAACTCGATGTTGCATTTTTACTTCTTTTGTGTAAAGATGTGATGTTGCTCTATTTCCAATTTTTTTATTGCAGCAACACCACCCTTATATACTATTTTTTTTCTTTTTTCTGAATTTCCAATTTCCTATTTAAAGAATATGAGTAACAAGGTCTAGGATAGATATTTTTTTTCAATAAAAAAAGTAGTAGAATGAAAAAACATTCTCGAAATTATTGGATAAAACATCAATAACACGTTGGAGATGTCAATATGTCATTATCCAAAGGATTATTGCATAGGCTTAAACCATAAGCAGTTTCATCCATTTTCATCCGGTCACAATTATTCAACTAGTCTATAGACGTTAGAAGATCGAAGAAGGTTGTTTACCAAATGAAATTTTAGTAGACATCTATGAAGACAAGATAAGACATTCTCAAAATTATTGGATAAAACATCAATAACAGTTTCATCCATTTTCATGCGGTCACAATTATTCAACTAGTCTATAGACGTTAGAAGGTCGAAGAAGGTTGTTTACCAAATGAAATTTTAGTAAACATCTATGAAGACAAGATAAGACAATGAAAGTTAACCCACACCTAGGATATTAAACCAAGCTTTTGATTAATTAGTCAATAATTCCCATTTGCAAGCAGTGTGGCCATATTGCCACTGCAATCTGCATTTCCGACAGGGGTCTCCATAACAGCTCAGTTCTCTTGCTGAATACATCACGCGAGGCTGCTGCGTCTGCACTTCACGTTTGCATAAGAAACTTTTAGGTGAGACACAGTTGCGGCGCTGCGCTGTGGAGTTTGAGGAAGAAGGCAGGGTCTTAGTTAGGGTTTTCATAAAATAATAAGGGTTGAGAGAACTTGGCCAATGGCCCAACGTTTTTTAAGTGTTTTTGCTCTTTCTTTTTAAGCCTTTTAGGCCTCTATTCTGAGTCAGGTGTTTCTTCTCTTTTTATTTATTTTTTAAATAAGCATAACATATAATATAATAGCTAAACTAAATAATACTAATAATAAATATATTAAACTAAATAATAATAATATAAATTATTTAAAGCATAATATATAATATAATAAATTAAATAATAATAATAAAAAAAACTAAATAAAACATAACATATAATTATAAATTCTAATTCTATTAATCTATATGTTATAAACTTATAATTTATTATGATTTTGATTTTTTTTATTTAAGTTTATTTAATTCTATAATTTAAGGAGAAATATAGGATCTTACAATCTAAGTTACGATTCTCAAGTTAATATCTTTCATTCCTTTCCCAGTCTAGATAAAATCTCGATTTTAATAACCTTGGGTGTCATCTATATATACCTCTATATATACAGCAGAAATTATTACTGAATATAAGAAAATCAAAGAAGTGACACCAAGAAACAAGCAATATATCATCAAAATTTATAGTGGTCCACTCTGTGAAATCAAATTCACATCTAGTTTTGAAGATTTGTACATGTCATTTGAAAGTTGACTTACAACTTCAACAAGTTAAAAGGTTAACACTTTAGATTTTGTCAAAACTAGATATTATTTATGTTATAATTTAAAAAAATTAGAATTATATAAATATAATATTTATACATGTTTTCATTTAAAAAGGATATATATATATATATATGTTTTTTTATAGCGATATTTATATGTTATAATTTAATGAAGGAAAATAAATAATATTTATACATGTTTTCCTTTAAAAATTAAATGAGTCATTCTTAGAGATTCCTTCATATTTTGACAAATTAGTGTAATTACTAGGGTATTACATTTTTTTTATAAAATACTAGTATTTTAGTTTGTGCATTTCACAAATTACAATGTTTATTTTATACAATTAAATTTATAATTTATAATAAATAAATATTTCTCAAAATATAAATTATATTATAATTGAAATTAGTAATAAATATTTTTTAACTTATAAATTATATTTTAGATTTATGATAAATAATTTATGTTGTGATATATTGTTATTTTTAATTGTTGAATATTTCTTTTAAAAAAATATTCAAATTCAAGTTAGAATTAAAAATGTTAAAAATGATAGATTTAAAGAGATAAAAACTTAAGTTAAACTGTGATCAGTTAATATTAGATGATATATGATATGCATGTTAAGAGCAATCTTGGATTTTGAAAATTATATATATATATTTGAAATTAGTTTTTGATATTTAGTTACATATTGTTAAATCATTCAATTGATATTAAAATTTAAAAGCATATAAGATGATATAGCAAATGCATGTTTTTTGAGAGTGAAGTTCATCACTTCATGAGAGAAGAATATTTAAATGAGAATGAATGTGAGAGAGAGTAGGGAGAGTGGAAGCATGAGGAAGTAGATAGACTTAGACGTTTATATATATAAGGGAATTATAGACATTATTTATCCTCTTTTTCTCTTTCTATTACTTATTAATTATTTTCATGTCATGTTTTTATACCTCTTTTTCATGCAATGTGTGTCTTGGAAATTCTCACAATTATTTAATGCTAATCTTTTAATTGTGAGTTTCTAATTAGGTAATTTGTCCTTGTCACAATAATATTATGACCTTGAATTCTTTTTTTGCTCATCGATTATATTTTGAAAAAAACTATATAGTTAAATACTGCATGTCATTTAGAAAAGATGCATTTCATGCAAAATGAACACACCCATAGTTAATAAATTTTGAGAAAAATGACTATACACTGTCAGTGTAAAATGTTTTACACCGTCATCCAATCACAACCTACCATGTATGGTAAGTTTGTTGACTTTTAAAAAATTATCTTAAAAGTCATATCAACGGTGATTTGTGATTGGATGACTGTGTAAAATAGTTTTACATTATCAGTGCATCACCATTAAACTCATATTTTTGTTAATAAAGGAAAATCACTTATATTTTTCTTGTAATAGGGGAGATAATTTTTGTGAATGAAATGCAAAAAAATATTGTAAAATATTACGAGATTTAGCTTCAACAAAGTACTAAAGATAAATAGTGTAAATGAATTAGGGGAGATATTCATTAATTACTTAGGATAATGAGAAAATTATAAACCAAGAATTAATAATTCAAACAAATAATGTAATTATCTATAACTAGGTTAGGCAAAAGTAACTAATTAAAAAATTAGTTGGTAGCTGATATACGTTGGAAATTAAAGTATATTCTTTTTTATTTTTAAATGACTAATGGTATAAGTATTATATTTTAATTTTAGGATACATGTAATAACTAATTGAATTAAAATATTTATAATTATAAATAAATTATAATAAGTGAGCAAATTTAATGAAAAATAATAAGTAGGACAAATTATATATAAGATTCTTTAAATTATAGAATTTGTTGCATGATTTTTCTATATCAAATATTATGCGTAAAATGAATTAAGATGCATAACTATAAATTAAATTATGCATAATGTGGATTGATATAAAATGTAATATTTTGGTAAAAAAAAATTAAAAAATTATTAATTTTTTGTCATAATTTTCATAATTATAAATTATAAATTAAATTATGTATAATAGGAAATACTATAAAAAGGATAATTTTTTGTCAAAATAAATTTAAAAGAATAATTCATTTTTGGTCATAATTTCTTTTTGAAAATTTGTAGGTCTATTTTTTTCTACTTTTGACATATCATCTTTTATTCTTTGTGAAAAATATAAACATGATGAAAATCCTTTTGAATTTCAAATGACAATTGATGACATTATTATATTTTAGGCTTAAATGCAATTTTGGTCCCTCTATTTTGCACAATCCATGATTTTAGTCATCCTATTTTAAAATAAAGACATTTTGTCCCCCTATTTTGCACAATCCGCAATTTTAGTCTCCATGTTTTAAAATAGAGACATTTAATCCCCAGTTTTGTAAAATCCATGATTTTTGTCCTTACATCAAATTAGAAGCATTGATTATTAAGAGATTAACGTTGATCATGACATGATATGTGATTCAGTGACATGGAACTAGTTTAAAATAAATGATTAAGACTCATGATTTTCATATTAGGGCTCACGACTAACCCCAACCATTAAAATAAATTATTTTACCTTTTTTAAATATATTTTTCATCAATTATTTTACTTAATATTTAAAATAATTAAAAAATAAACATATAATATCGTGCAATGTCACTATATTTGGACCACATCAATGTCATCATTACGGTCAAAACTTTCAATTTGATGATGGAAGGACCAAAATTTCATATGTTACAAAATTGGGGGACTAAATGTCTCTATTTTAAAATATGAAGAAAAAAATTACGAATTGTGCAAAATAGGAGAACTAAATATCTTTATTTTAAAATAGAGGAACTAAAATTACGGATTGTGCAAAATAGAGGGACCAAAATTGCATTTAAGCCTATATTTTATTGTAGGAGACATACAACAACTAATTCAATACAAATTTAAATAATTATACATAAATTATAATTAATGACAAAAATTAATGCAAAATAAAAAGTAGAACAAATTATGCATATGATTGCTTAAATTATAAATCAAATCATATGAATTGATATGATTTTTTATATAAAAAATATTCATAATAAAAATTGATATTATAAAATCAATAATTTTTTTATCAAAAGAAATTAAAAAGAAGAATTTATTTTAGGTCATAATTTGCACAACTTATAAATTAAATTATGCATAATACGATCGATATAAAAATGAATATTTTTTTTGGTAAAAATAAATTAAAAAGACTAATTATTTTTCGGTCATTGTTTCTCTATGAGATTATCTTGGTCAAAATTTTCTTTTACTTTTGACATATTTTTTTATTCTCTATGAAAAATATAAATCTAATGAGAATTAGGTTTAGAACATTCACAAAATATTAAATATAAATATTTGATAACATACTTGAACTAAAAATTTAAAAGGATAAAATATAATTAGCGAACATAATTGTTACAAAATAATAACAACTTTTTTCTCTTTCTTTTCAAGGCATGCTTTGCTCACGAAACTTACAATAATTAAAATGAGAATTCTTAGGCACGTTCAACAAATTTTAAAATATTATTATGTTTTAAAATAATAATATTTTACAATTTTTGGTGCTTTAGAACAAGAGAGTAGAGAAGAAATAAGGAATACCACTTATAATTGGTTAGGAAGAAACTTAAGAAGATTTATGATGACAATTGAGCCATTCAATTTTGCGTTTTAAAATATTCACAAGAATGAAGAAGGAATACCAACAATATCCATATATATATGTGCCAAATTTGTGAGCAAAGAAGACCTCTTTTCAAAAAGTGAAGAAGTAATACCATCAATCTCCAAGTATCCCAATTAAGCAGTCTCCATGAGAATTGTGGCGTCAAATGAGAAATGCACTTTAGAACATTTAGGAGAAGTATGGAAAGGAATACTAGTGAAAAAATGAGAGGAAAGACTACCTTGGAGTGATTGATTTAGGTCAAAATTGACAATAAAGGATTAATTAGCGTATTAAATAATATATTAATGTGTCAACATATATTTTGTAATTCATAATTTATATATTATATACAAGTGGACAAATAAGTTGACCTGACAAATAAGAATATATTGACAATGTTTGATTTTGTAACTCAGAATTCATATATTATAAATAGATACGAGCACATAAATAAGCGAACTCATTTATTTGATTTTTCATGAACGATTTACCATTGTATCTTCCATGGCCATTATATATTTTACCTTCCACATTTCTTTCCTTTAAAAGATTTATATAGTTTTACCTTTTATAGTGTTTCCTCAAGATTCAAATCCAAAATTTATCTTTCAAACTAAACATCAATGAAACGTACGATGGACATATGACATTAAGAAACACCCCAAAAAAGGATGTAAAACTACCATTTATTTTTCTTGAGAACATACCAGTGATGCCAATAGAAAGAAGAAGACAATTTTGGCAGTTCAAAAACCCACCATAATTAAAGGCAGCAACTGTTTAGATTTGTTCTTTTCTTCTCACAGATCTTAAGATAAACCAAGTTCATAAAGAAAACTATTACATTGTCCAACAAAATGAGATAAACCCTAGACATAACTTTGCTAAATAAAAACAACTACTTAATTTCAATCCATACACTGTGTGATTCAATTAATCCTCCTCAGGAGGCACTTCATTGAGATCGAAGTCAAGAATTTTTGGTGCAGTAACTGAAGTTGACATTTCTTGGTCCATGGAGCCACCATCTCCACTCTTCTCACTCACTTCTTTAGCAACTCCATCATTTGATCCTTTTTCTCCCTTCCCTTCTCCCACACCACCAAAACCTTGATTGTTATCTCCAATGGCATTTTCTCCTTTTTCTTGTTCTTCATTTTCGTCAACGCAATCTTCTGCATCTCCTTCACGCCCCTCAGCAGCAGCTTCATCAACAACTTGATCAATCTCCATGGAAGGACCCTTCACCCACTTCCTCTCCTTCCTCCACATCACTCGTTGGTTCACACTCATTCGCATGACGAAACGCGGCACGGTATGTTTTGAAGTAATCATTACAAACTTTGCACATTAACACTCTTTTTGTCCAACAAATCTTATGTGCAGTGTTTGTCAACCATCTCTTCTCAACTTTTTCCTCAGCCATATGTTATCGTAATCGTCTTCGTCACACGAGTCTTCGTTATCACACTCAACATGATCATCATCAGAGGAATCACGTTCCACGAGGACCCTTTTGTTCCTCATTTCATTGCTACCCCTCTTTTTCTGATTCCTCCAACCAGACCCAACCAAGGACATGGACAAATCGGTGATCTCACCACTGCTTACCTCGTTGTCCCTTCTGCGTGCTGCTGCTGCAGAGGATTGAATCGCTCTTCTGTTGTTCTTCTTTTTACGCGAAAACTTACTCACTTTTCGGCCCTTGAAATGGACTCTGATGTGGCCACCTAGCCATCTTCCACACTTGAATTCACGCTTGCAGTAAAGACAGACCTTTTTGTTGTCAGAATAAGGCACCACCTGAAGGTTGCTGGCATCACCACCATTGTTTCTGTTGTTCCCTTCATCCGAAACCCTTTTCTCAGAAGGATCCATCTGCTGAAAAAACAAGAAAAGAGGGAAAAAAAAGTGTGAGAAATTAAAATCAAGTTATACCTAAATTAAAAAGAAAACTCTAAAGGATATGTGGGTTTCTGCACCTTCTTTGAGATGATAAAGACACACAGAGAGTGAGAAAAAGAAAGAGCAGAGAGAAAGCAATGAAGGAGAAATGAGAAGCACCGCACAGAATAACGAGGTAATATACAAATGAAATATTCCTAGGTTCTAACGTATATATAAGAAAGAGAAAGTTAAGGACAAGAAACTGAGTTAATGTAATGACATCAATTTATTTTATTTTTTTACTCTTAAAGCATTAATTATTCTTTTGAAAAAAACCAAAAAAGTAAAACTAATTCTCATTTTCTTACACCGACGTTGAACTTTATATATATATATATATATATATATATATATATATATATATATATTTCTCCTAAGATAATGTGAATTGATGATTTTTCAAAAGTAACTGAAGTTTTTTGTTTCAGAGAATTAAAGTTGGTTTGGCCTTCTGTGCAGATTTTGTGCAGGATGAGGTCAAATTGCTGTTCAAACATTCCGTAACCTGCTTATTGGAAAGAAATTCATGTTTTATTACCAGCCTTAAGGAAAGGGAATCATTCATTTTTCACATATTTATTTTAACACGCTTTTATTAATAATAAAATTTAAACTTATATAAAATCACTAATTGGTAAGAAAAAATAATAAATATTGTCACACACTTATTATGGAGAGATAAGACCATAGAAGAGAAAAGTAAAAGTTGTATTAAATAATATAATTAGTGTAATAAGAAGAGAGTGATAAAAACAAAAACAAAAAAGAGTATATTAAAAAGTTATTGCTAGTATTTATGTACCTGCATTTAGTGATGCATGCGTAAAAATCATGAATTTTACTACTTAAGGTTTTAGGTTAGGATGAAGAAAGGTTTGAGGGAAGCCATTCAAATCATAAGGTTAACTTTTTGTTCAAAGGAACAACAAACATGGTCATGTAGACAAATTCCTAAGCATTACTTAAGTACAAAAAAATTTACAACAATTCACGCATCCTGTTGAATTCACTGAGCTAGATCCTTAGTAATTCCTAAATACTACTAGAGTTAGAGATTTTCTCACTCTATATTATTGAATACGTAGTATATTATCAAGTTGACAACATCCATCTGTTAACGTCAAAGTATGCTGACAAAACTAATAAACATTAAATTAAATTATTTTAAGTTGATAATTATTAAAAAAAATATAGATAAAATTAATTTACTATTATTTTTATATTTTATTAGTATTATTTATCTACAATATTAGTGTTATTTTTACTTACATACATTTGCTTGAGATTATAACATTAATATATTTATGTGAATGTGTGTGATAAATATTAATCGACATTTTTATTATTATTTTAAATATGTTTATGATATTTCAAATATATATTATAATATTATTTTAACATTATTAACAGATAAATATTTTTTCTATTGAAGATAATTTGAATTTTAAAATTATTTTAATCTTATTTAATTGAATTTGAATTTAATCTCTGAAATTTTATTTTATTTTTAAGTAAAAAGACGAGTAGCTTAAACTTAACACTGCTAAAATTATCCAATGTTGCAAAACACTTGAAACATAACATGAATGACAAAAAATACTCATCCAACAAAACTGTAGAACGATGAAAATTTCTGTTCAAGCTATCAAGACAATATATTAAGTGCTATCAGAAATTAACTGAATTTAAGAAAAGCCACTCAAAATACACGGTACGATATCCCCATGGTACTCTTCAGATACAGGCAGCGAACGTTCTGCCAATTCTTTTTCAACAAAGAGAGAAGAAAGTTCACGCTCAGTTGTACATTTTGGAAGATTTGCTTTTCCTCCATGCTAACATTCCCCACGGAAACTTCCATGCAGAGCACCTTCTTAAGCTGGAATTTGACCATCGCCTTGGTCTCATTAACCTTTGACTCGAGAGATTCTTGGTGAGTCACAAGTGTAGGGAATTTCCCTGCCTTGTGGAGACCAGGTCCCAAGAGACGAGGAATCTGCTTGATGACTGCTTCAGAGGCCAAAAAGGCATGATATTTTTTGGCTAGTTTTTTCACCAATTTCTTGTTTTTGTTAAGCTTCTTCAAGGCCTCAACATCCATGTAGTCCAATCCTATCTTCTCAGCCTCCTCAACGTGTTGGGCATCTCCAAGCATACAAATCTTCATCTTGGGACGAGGAATGTGAGGCAACTTAACAGAGCCACTGAAACGCTTGTCCTTCTGGGGATCATAGTTTTTCAACCCAATTTGGAGTTCAATGGTCTCCACAAATTTCCTGTTCTTTTCCTTGGAATCAGTCATGATTCCTGAGATTGCTTCTCTTAGAGCATCACTCTGAAGCTTACTCATCTTTGAAGCTTGGACTATTCCAAATCAATGGCTAGGCGGGTACAGATCTAACAGCACGCAGCTGAAACCCTAGCTCTGAAATCTCTGAAATTTTAATTTTCACACATTATATAATAAAGTCAATGTATAATTTAAATAATTTTTTTTTCTATTTTTCTTGTCAATTTAAAAAGTTTTATATATTTAAATATTATTTAAAAATTTTCACTTTTATAATATTATTTTTATTATTATTAGAATAACAACTTATTATTATGTTTAACTTTTACTATATTTATTTTCCTTTTTTAATATTATTTTCTACTATTTTAGATTTTAGATTATTATATTATTGCTGTAGAATATTTTTTAAATGATAAATATCAATAGACATTTTTATTATTATTTTAAATATGTTTATGACATTTCAATATATATTATAATATTATTTTAACATCATTAAGAGATAAATATTTTTCTATTCTAGATAATTTGAATTTTAAGATTATTTTAATCTTATTTAATTGAATTTGACTTTAATTTCTGAAATTTTAATTTTCACACATTATATAATAAAGTCAATGTATAATTTAAATAATTTATTTTTTTATTTTTCTTGTCAATTTAAAAAGTTTATATATTTAAGTATTATTTTAAAAAGTTTCACTTCTATAACATTATTTTATTATTATTAGAATAACAACTTATTATTATGTTTAAATTTTTACTATATTTATTTTCCTTTTTTAATATTATTTTCTACTATTTTAGATTTTAG
The DNA here is from genome assembly GCA_026413185.1 of Pueraria montana var. lobata. Classification (NCBI taxonomy): domain Eukaryota; kingdom Viridiplantae; phylum Streptophyta; class Magnoliopsida; order Fabales; family Fabaceae; genus Pueraria; species Pueraria montana. The sequence continues at coordinate 15,773,800 of CM048655.1, forward strand.
ATTATTATATTATTGCTGTAGAATATTTTTTAAATGATAAATATCAATAGACATTATTATTATTTTTTTTAATATGTTTATGACATTTCAATATATATTATAATATTATTTTAACATTATTAAGAGGTAAATATTTTTCTATTCTAGATAATTTGAATTTTAAGATTATTTTAATCTTTATTAATTTGAATTTGAATTTAGTTTCTGAAATTTTAGTTACCACACATTATAGAATAACGTTAATTTATTTTAATTTATATAATTGTTTTTTGTATTTTTATTGTCAATGTAAAATGTCTTATATCTGTAAGTAATATTTTAAAAAATTTCACTTTTATAACGTTATTTTATTTTTTGTTATTAGAATAACAATTTATTATTATGTTTAATTTTTATTTTATTTATTTTACTTTTTTAATATTATTTTTTTACTATTTTAGATAATTATATTATTACTGTAGAATATTTTTTAATTTTTATTGACATTATAGTATTAGTTTGCTGTTATTTTTTTATATTTTATTAGTATTGTTTATATTATCTTTATTATTATTTTAAACTTATCATATTTGATTATTAATAATAATAACATTTAATTCCATTATTTATAACTTTAGTATTACTTTACTATTATTTTTATTTTATTTTTTATTAGTATTATTTATGTTATCTATATTGTTATTTTAACCTTATAATAATGATTGAATACTTATATATATATATATATATATATATATATATATATATATATATATGCGTGAATAGTTATATATATGGTGTTTATATATTATATTATTGCATTATAATTCAACTAACTTTTGTTGACCAAATATATATACTTATTATCATTTCTTACAAGCATGCTCATGATAACAAACATGGATAAAAATTCGACTTGATGAAAGAAAAATGATACTCCCTCTAGACCAAAATTCTTGATGTTTAAGGTTAAAAGTACATAGCTTAAAAAATATTTAATGTTACTCACCATCCAATATTATATATTTAGTCTAAAATATCCTCATTTAATATCTATGATGATAGTAATTGTGAAATAAATCATATTTTTTAAATAGGGATATATGTGGAAGAAAATAATTAATGAGACTTGGAATCTATAAAACATCAAGAGTTTTGGAACAAAAACAAGAAGTTAAAATATCAAGAGTTTTGATCCGGAAGGAGTAAATCTTTTTTAGGAGCATTGTACAAAACTAGAGAAATAAATAATTCATTATTTGAAAGGAAGAGTTGAAGGGCCATTCAGTGAAAGTGTAAAATAATTTTTCACCGTCATCTAATTACAAATCACTGTTGGTATGACTTTTAAGATAATTATTGTAAAAGTCAACAAACTTACAATATATGGTAGTTTGTAATTGAATGACAGTGTAAAACTATTTTACTTTACTCTTTAATATGCCTGTAAATTAAACATGTATTTGAATACTATGTTTTTAGTCCCTTAAATTTTAGACATTTTTGGTTTTGATCCCTCAATTAAAAATTTGTTCTTTTTAGTCTTTCAAATTCGTAGAATTCTATTTTCAGTCCTTAGAGTGAATTTGAGGGACTAAAAAGAGAAAATATTTAGTCCCACTCTCTATATATCAGAATACTATGTCTTTAGTCCCTCTCTATATAAACATGTAAGACTATTTGCTTTCTCTCCATTCTTTTCACTTTCACTTTTATTTGAATACTCTTCTTACATGTGATGGACTTTACTTTCCTAACATGGATCTAGTATATCCTCTTATATTTTTAATATCATCTAAACGGTTTAACAAGCTATAACTGAACATCATAAACCAATTTCAAATACATACATATATATATATATATATATATATATATATATAAGCTTTTCTTAGTTCACTTTGTGTTCATTGTCTTTTCTTACAAAACCTTGTTTTTGCTACACCTAAATCTCTTCTTGTAGAACCTAATTGAGGAAGGAAGATTTAATATCTAATTGAAAAATATGCCAACTTTTTTTAGCTGCTAGAGCTATTAGAGCTCTATTTGTATCAAGATGAACAATAGGAGAAAATGTAACACCCTAGAGGATATTACCTTTATCTCCTTATATTGCTAAATTAATAGAAATTAGCATATAAGAATATCAGAGTTAACTATGTGGAAATTAAAACTTAAACTTATATTACATGAAATAAGTCTATTACAAAGCTCTTGGCATTTATGTGCCGTACAAGTCGTAAGAAATATACATAAATCATAAACTAAATTCCCATCCATTGGGAATTATACAAAAACTATACTAATAACATCTTCCTCCTGGAATGCAGCTCCGTGCTCCAAGCTCTTCCCACAAGGTGTCCACCTGCTAACCTGTAAAAACATGGAAACTAAACGGGAAGAGACAAAATGTCTCAGTGAGTGTTCCAAGGACTCTAGGCTGACTCTTTATTCTAGAGATCCTTTTCTTAACTCTCTTGGCTTCTCTTTTCTTTTATAGATGCTCACACTCACAACTATTACCTCATCATGCATGTTACTTTGGCACTTAGAATTGGTCTCCTATGCCAAATCTAAGGCCACTAGTGCACTAAGGCACCTAGACATCATTCTTTTCTTCTTGACCACTAACTAGGGTCTCACTTTACTATAGCATTGGATGGGAACATGTGTAACCTTCTTTTCCTCTGACTTGCCCAACTTTGGCTTACATCGCCTCTCTCTGTGAGGCATAACATCTTGCATACCTCTCTCGGTAGCTTACATTAACTTTCTATGGGTATAACCCCTCTCCTACCTCTAAGGGTAGTATCCAGCTACACACGTCCTCATCTAATGTATAGATATATCTTACGTCACTCACCTAACAACTAGGCTCATGACTCCTCTCATGTTCTAACATAGAACATACATACATTAAGCACATCATCATATCATAGATTGTTTCTACAACTGTGTGGTTGGTATTATTCTTTATTTAAATTTCACTTCCACCGCCTATTTTATTAATTTGGCTGAGCTCTAGCCAACAAGAGGCGTCCCTCTTGAAACAACCTTTAATTAATCCCCACCAGTCCAAGTGGGTTAACTACATCTCCATTATAAGGAGGAGTCTCTTTTCTAACTTGTTCTTCTCTATGAAGAACCCCTTCTCCCTAAGAAGAAGGTTGTTTTCCCCATGGGTGTCAGGGTGACGGTCCCCATCACTCACCACTAGGGGGCCTCTTAGCCCTAAAACATAACTTATTCCCTTTATTGGGATCATAACTTTCCTTTGAAAACTCTTTCATAAAACCTTTTCATAACCTTCCTGAAACTCATCACTCCTTGGTGACTTAGAGGATCTTTAGCCCTTTGCACACCGTTGTACGCCGAGCGTGCGGCTCTTAGATGTGACTGGTACTGGGGAAGGTTCCACCCTATGTCACTGAGGGGATACCTTTTACTAAAAACCTTTCATGAAACTATAAACTTTGCTTAAAAGCCTTTTCTGAAACTTAGGGGTAACTCCCCACCTTTTTTGAAACCTAGGGGAAAACTCCCCATCTATTTACTAAGAGGCTTAGGTATAGTCTTAAGTGTTTTATGTGTCTTTTATTAAAGAGGGTTTATCGTAAGATACAATCCCAAGCATATGCAAAAACCACATTGCAAGAAGGGTGCAAGCATAACATCACAAATACAACTACCATACAATAATCTAAACACCTCAAAACAACATAAACATCTTATAATTAAACATACTACATCATATAAATAAAAAGGGAAAAGCTTCAAAAGAATATCGATTAACTAAATTCTTGCCTGGCCACACAAGCATTCGTGCTGAGCTAGAACCCCCATGCCCAGCCTCGCAAGCGTTTATGCTGAGCTAGACCCTTATGCCCTGCCTCGCAAATGTTCATACTGAGCCCGAGCCCTCTGGAGCTAAATACATATTCTGATACTCTCATGCTCGGCATCACAAACTTCCATGCTAAGCATGAGCTCTCCTGAAAATGAATATCGCTACTGACTCTCTCATGCCCGACATCCCCAACTTTCATGCTGAGCATGAGAACCCCTGGAGCTAAAAACACATACTGACACTCTCATGCCTAGCATCCCAAACTTTCATGCTGAGCATAAGCACCCTTGGAACTAAAAATTGCGACTGACTTTCTCATGCTCGGCATGACCAAAAATTCAAGCTGAGCATGAGCGAAAATAGGGGCTGTGACCTGCGACCTCCATGGCCATTAATGGCTTACCCACTCATCCTAACCCTATGCAAAGACTCTCCCAAGCATAGAATCACACCCTAAACACTTCTATTACATTTCCAACCGATTAATCTACTCAAAAACATCCTTAAACATGCATAATCATCAAAATCCCAAATCTCCAAACCTAGGGATTCAAAAGGGGAAAAAGGGATAAACAAGAGTACAAAAACCATGGAAGGATGGAGAAGACAAGGGGAGGAATCACTCACACTTTGGGTCTCGGATCTGAGTTCTGGGCACTAGATCTCTGATCTCTGCTCCACTTCTCTCCTCTTCCACTTCTTCCTTCTTCTCCTCCTTCTCTCTAACTCTTTTCTTTCTTTCACTTTCTCTCTCTAACTCTCCCTCTCCTCTTCTATATAAACTCTGTGTGTGTGTGGGCCTAATGGGCCTTGGCCCATCTTGGGTCTTGGCTCCCTATCAGGGTCCTATTATCTTATTCCTGTCAACTCTTAATATGAGGTAACTATTATTAATAATGCTTAAAGGTATCTTTAAACCATTAAATACAAAACTGTTCTATAAAGATATCTTTTTATTATTTATTTCTAAGGTCCGTAAATTAGGGATGTTACAGAAAACATCTCATTATAATCAACTCTAGGTTGCTACAAGTAGTCATTTTCTACTACTTTATCTTTGTGCTTTTGTATGATGCCATCAGGATTGAGCTTTGTTTTATATACCCATTTTACTCCAATGGAGTCTTTGCCATGTGATCTTCAAGCTTTGAACTATTATTCTTTTTTTTTAATCTTTTCTTCCATTGCTTTTGACCTATGCTTCTTGCTTTGGTGCTTCTTGATAGCATTTGAGATCAAGCATATCCATGTTGCAAGTTTCAAGTGTGTGTGTGTGTGTGTGAAAGATCTTACTCATCTTGGTGTAAACTCTAGTGCATAAGCTTGTTGTGGAAGTAAAGGAAGCACACATGGTTCTCCTGCTACTTTTTCAACTTCTTCTTGAGGTTGTAGTAGTATGAAAATGTTTCTTTTCTCAATTTCCTCTTCGTAATTTCAAGCAACAATTTTATCGACTTCAACATCTCAATTGATAATGAGCTTCTATGGTTGTAAATTGTAGACTTAGTATCCTTTTGACTATGTGTTATACCCTAAGATGACATCTCGTATAGTCTTGTCTTCTAGTTTATGCCTTTTTTCATCAAGAACATGTATGTAGTATATAGATCCAAATGTTCTTAGGCGTTTAGCTGATGGCTTTCACCTATTAAAGCCTCGATAAGAGTCTTGTCTTGGACTACCTTAGTTGGCCATTTGTTGAGTATGTAAACAATAGTGTAAACTCCTTTAGCCCAAAAGGTGTTGGGAAAACCCTTCTTTTAGAATTGATATGTCCATCTTCATGATTGTGAGATTCTTCTTCTCAGATATGCCATTGTGTTGTAGAGAATATGCAACCATAAGTTGTCGCTTAATGCCTTCATCCTCACAAAACTTATCAAACTCATGGGAGTTGTATTCTTTGCTACAATCACTTCTAAGTAATTTTATATGTTTCTCGCTTTAATTCTCGACAAGGGCTTTGAACTTTTTGAATATTCCAAAGACTCTTGATTTTTCTTTAAATGAAGTAAACACAAGTATTATAGAAAAATCATTAATGAAGAGTATGAAATACCTATTGTAGTGAAGTGATGGTGTCTTCATTGGTGCGTAGATGCCAGTATGTATTAACTCCAACAAGTCTTTAGCTCTCTATTCTTTATCGGTTGAAAACGAAAGTCTGTGTTGCTTCCTGAGAAGACGTCCTTCACAGGCTTAATTATTTTCTGTCAAGCATATAGGAGATCTTTCATCATATTTTTCTAATATAATAGCTTCAAGGCATAGGTGTTGAAGTGACCAAATCTTATATGTCTTTTGTCCATTTTAACTTAGGCTATCCTCCACCTTTTGTTATAGTTATAATAGATTGTGCATGTATCTCTTTCGAAGTGAAAAGCATAGCCTTTCTCCATCATTTGAACAATGCTCAAAAGGTACTTTTTCAAATTAGGAACAAATAAGACATCTTTGATGAGTCTCATACCTTTCTTTGTAACCATCAAGAAAAGCATAGACTTCTGGAATTCTCTTTATTTCTTGAATTTTCTTTCCTCTATATATATTCTTTATCCTGAGACTATAATTTGAGCTTTGATTGAAAGACATTTTTGTTGAAGTCTTTGTCGTGCCTATGCCAATTTTTTTTTTTTTTTTGAAAAGTCAATGTTAGTTGTTAGTTTTGTTAGAAAGTTAATAGGAAGGATTCGAACCTATGACCTTTCCCTTCCCCTTCTCCTTTCAACCACCAAGACAATCTTATAACTCCTTGCCTATGCCAAATTGGTTTAGCATTATAATATTTTAATTTTATCCTGGCTCATTCTAGTATATTTTGTATAGAGTAATCAAGATTTGTGTAGGGTAATCTTCTAGGATATTATATTAAGAGTTTTCTAGAAATTTGTGTCAATTTCTTAACAATTGTGATAATATAAGCAACACTTCATGTAGCTGCAAATTAATTCTCTTCCATGATAAGACAAAACATATTGAGTTGGATTGTCATATAGAGAGGGATAAAGATCAAGCTAGAGTCATATTTGATGTCAAATTCATCACATTCGTACATATAGTTGATATATTCACTAAGCCCTTAGCTCCTGGACCTTTCAAAAATCTCCTGTCTAAGCTTAGAATGTTGATATGCCAGTTACTTTAACTAGCTTAACTTCCATTTAAGTTTATTTTATGCTATTCTTGTTAAGTTCGTTAATTTTTGTGACTTCTAGTTGAACCCATTATGTACATGTATATAAGTAAGTCTGAATGAATGTTCAATAAGAATTCTAGCTATTATCTCAGTTTCAAACCCAAAACATTATCTTCTACCTTGAGGTCTTTCAATGTTTATATCAACAACTTTGAAAAGAAAAACTAGGATTCGGTGGGACTTCTATGGATTTTATAGAAAATAATGTAGCAAGTAAACAATCACATTTTATAAAAATTGATTTTTATCCATCATCTTACACTAATATCCACTAAGTTGCAATAGTGTGGAGACTTTTTATTATATATATATATATATATATATGTGTGTGTGTGTGTGTGTGTGTACAGCCGTCAAAACGGGCTGTGACCTGCGGGCCAACCTGGCCCACCACGGGTTTGGGTCGGGCTAGTCTAAAAAAAATTTGCAGCTTCTGATTATCAAAGAAACTTGACCTGACCCACTAACGGCCCGGCTCACTCGGGTTGAACCCGTGATGAGTCGGGCTGACCTGCTAGTTGTGTTATTTATTTAGTAAGTTAAAAAAAAAACCTAGCCCAGTAGCCCACTTCAACTCTCAGCCCACTTCAAAAAACTCCTACTCTCTCAAGTCTCAACTCATGGACTCATTTCACTGCCTAACCCTAACCTAACCAAACGTCCTAACCTTACTCAGTGCCGCTTCTCTCTTCACTGCGTCACCGTGCCACCCCGCCACCGCACCACTATGCCACCTCGCCATTGCACCACAGCTGCGCCGCAAGTTCGCACCAGGCCACCAACATGAGTCAGCGCCGTCGTGAGTCCGCACCACTGCACCAGCGTGAGTCCACACCACTGCTTTGGACCTTCGGTCCTTCGGTCCTCCTTCAATCTCTTCTCCATTTTGAAACCCTTAATAGCAAGTCACGTTCTTCAGTTTCCAGATACTCTATTTTCACAGGAAAAAGGTAAACATTCTTGTTGAGGCTAGTGCTAACTTAATAGCCTTTGAAACAATTCCAAATAAGCTTTGTTCTTAAATTTCCATTGATAAAGTTGTCCTTCTTTTTCTGATGTTATATTCATGCTTGGATAACAATTTGATTATGTTTTTTTTTGGGTCTGGTACACTGGCACTGGCAGCTTATTTGTCTAGCTACTTTTCTCAAGTTTTCAGAGAGTGATACCTTTGATCTGTATCAGGTTTGTCTCTGAATTGCATGATTCTCAGCCTAGTAATTCTACTATTTGTGCTATAATTTAGTTTCAGCCATTTGAACTGTAATTTTAATTTTGCCTGTGACTATAAGTCTATGACTGAACTGTAATTTTAGTTCAGGGCTGTATTTTAATTCTATATTTTAATTATGCCTGTTACTGAACTGAAATTTTAAGTTTTTGTGGTTGCATACTTGCATTTGAACTATTTGTGCTATATTTTAGTTTAGGCCATTTGAATTGTCTAGGATATATTTTAATTCTAAATTGTAATATAAATTTTGGATTATATTTACATAATGGAATCTGAAATTGTTAATGAACACTACATTGATGATTATTTAAATGAATCAATGCCATCTATTCCAGAAGACAATGAGAAAGAGGGTAATAATAATGATAGAGCTAGTAAGAAGCCTAGGGTAACTACATCTAAAGTTTGGGCTAATTTTACTAGAATTGGTGAAAAAGATGGTAAAGAAAAGGCTAGATGAAATCACTGTGGACAAGAGTATGTTGTTGGTGGTACAAAAATAGGGACTTCATCAATGTTGTGTCATTTGCCGAAGTGTGATGTGCTAAAAAAATTAAAACATGGAGATGTGGGAAATATGATAATTGATCATGCAGGGAAATTGAGGTCTAGGGAAATAGACCAAAAACATGTAGATTATTTGATTTCAAAAGCTATCATTCAGCATAGGTTATCATTTTATTTTGTTCAGTATAAGTGGATTAGGGAATTGCTTATATATTTACATCCTGATATAAAAGTTCCCAGTAGGAATACAATCGTGTCTAACCTTTGGAGAGTTCATGATGAACATAAAGAAAAAGTGAAACTTACATTGCGTAAATCTCATAGTAAGATTTGTTTGATATTTGATTGTTGGACTTCCGTCACCCAAGAAAGGTATATTTGTGTGACTACTCATTTTGTTGATAGTAACTAGAAATTGAATAGCAATATTATTGCTTTTTGTAAATTGGACCCTCCGCATGGTGGTCATGAAATGGCAAAAAAAAAAATTGATGTTATGCTTGATTGGGGATAGATAGGAAGGTCTTTTCTATCACTTTGGACAATGCTAGTGCCAATGAGTTGCTTGTAAAGATTTGGAAAACACAATTGAAATTGCAAAATAGTTTGATTTGTAATGGTGATTACTTTCATGTGAGGTGTAGTCCCATGTATTGAATCTTATTGTTCAAGAGGGCTTAAGGGTGGTTGGTGGTGCTTTGAAAATCATTAGAGATAGTATAAAGTATGTGAGAGCATTGGAGCTAAGAAAAATTGCATTTAAAGATTGTTTTCTTCAAGTGAGGAGTATTGATACTAAGGTAGGTTTGAGAATGGATGTAGCCACTAGATGGAATTCTACCTATGTTATGTTTGAAAGTGCAATTAAATACCGACATACCTTTGGCTGTTTGGCTATTCATAATAGAAACTATGTTCATTGCCCATCAAATGATGAATGGAAAAGGGCTGAAAAATGTGAGTTCTTGAAGCCATTTTATGTCATGACTAATTTGATTTCGGGCTCATCTTATCCAACTTCTAATCGTTGCTTCATGCAAGTTTGGAAAATTGAATGTTTGTTGCGTGAATATGTTAAAAGTGATGATCCAGTGATTAAAGGCATGGCTTTGAAAATGTGGGAGAAGTTTAGCAAGTATTGGCATGGGTATTGTGATATTCTTGCTATTGGGGCTATTCTTGACCCACGAATGAAGTTTGAAGCGATTTGGTTTTGTTATTCAAAGATTGATCCTTCTACTTGTGAAGAGAAGATTAAAGACTTAAGACAAAAGATGTACAAGTTGTTTGAAGAATATGTGAAAGTAAATTCAAATGAGTCAAATGCTTCAACTTCTCAATTTCTCCTCCAACACAACAAGTTTCTTATGTGGATGATGAACAAGTGATGGATGCATTTGATGTAAGTTAATTAATGTATTTAAAGTACTTTATTTTTTTCATTTAATTTCAGTATTATTTAATTGTTATCATTGATTATTTTATTTCATTTCTCTTGTAATGTCTTAGGAATATGTTGATTATTTGAGCCAACATGTTAATTACAATGGAAAGTCTGAATTAGATCTGTATTTGGATGAAGGTAATTATCTTGATCCAAAGTTTTTTGATAAGTTGGATGTGTTGGGTTATTGGAGGGATCGCCGAGACCATTATCCAAACCTCTCTAAGATGGCTTGTGATGTGTTGAGCATTCCAATCACTACAGTTGCTAGTCAGTCCGCTTTTAGCCTTGGTTCTCGTGTGCTAACCAAGTACCGTTCTTCCATTCTTCCTGACAATGTTAAATTACTCATTTTAACCCAAAATTGGTTGCATGGTTTTGTTGAACCGGGTAATTTTTATAACTTATTATTACTACTTTGTTTTTTTTTTACTACTTAACTGTTCACTTTTAAATAGCTAAAATTGTTTTTTAATTTTTATTGTAGATGAAGATAAACAAGATGTTAAAAGAGATGAAGTTGTTATATATTTATCCGTTCAAGACTCTAATGTTGTTGATGGACAAGGACAACACTAATTTTATGGAGAAATATTTGTTGTAATGTTGTAGACTTGAAAGTTCTAGACTATTTCTAGTTGTTTTTGTAATGTTGTCAAGACTTTAAACTTGAAAGTTTGTTGGTTATTTAGTTTATTGTTCAAGACTATTTCTAGACTATTTTGAAACCATGATTGTGCTGTTTTTGGTGTATTTTGGCAAGTTTTGGTTGCTTATTTTACATGACAACTTATTTAAATATGGTAGTTGTTGTGGTTGCTTATTTTTTTAAGTGTGCTAGAATGTGCTGGAATTTGAGACATGATAAAAGCTGAAATTTGTGCTAGAATTTGAAGGCTGTTACAAGCTTTTTTTTTTTTTTTAAAAAATTCATTTTTCATAATTTTTTAATTTTAGGTGGGCCAACCCGTTTAACCCACCAACCCGTGGTGGGCCAAGCTGGGCCAGCATTTTGAAGACTCACCAAGAAGTGAACTGGGTTGGGTTGACCCACCTATTAGGTGGGCCGAGGTGGGCCGGGCCCAACGGGTCGGGCTGGTACATTTTGACAGCTCTAGTGTGTGTGGAGGCTATACATTATCCCAAACTACTAGATTATAATATTAATTGTGACTACATTATCTTAGGTCCACAATTAAAGTTTTCTATACAAGGCTTATTGCTCCATATGCACATTACGATATTTGAATTCAAGGTCCAAAATAAGATACAATTTAAAACCAAAAGAATTAAATGTTTAAGGTGTTTCCTATGCTATCTGAGAAAATTCTTATGTAGGGTTAAGAGTTTTTAATCCTGAATTAAAATATCATTTTCATGGATACGTGACTGCTCTCCAAATTTGATATCCTCTCTTGCCTATATAGTATTTAATTAGCACGGGATTATTTTCCATTTCAACGTACAAGCATTTTGCAACCTATTGACTATTGTTTTGAGAGTATAATATAATTTACTACAACCAAGTAGTGAACATCCATCTATAACTTTGTGTGCATTTGAAGACAAAACAAACAATTGAATACCATTTTAAGTTTTGAATAACTTTTATGACCATATTTTTAGGTCTTCCCAAATAATGGTAGCAATTTTTTTTTTTTTTATGAAAGTAAATGGTAGCAATTTACATAACTGATATTACAGTGAAAATAAGGTTGATCAGGTGCATACATTTTTCAATAAATTATGACAGTTTACCAATCATGTTATAAAGTAGTTAGTCTGTTATTTGTATGGCGTGAAATTTTTTCAATAAAAAGAACATTCAGAATCAATTCCCTCATTTGTATATACAAATATAAGACAACATTACCATTTGTACTTTGCAGCCAATTTTAACCATTTCAAAATTATACTATCATTTAGCACCCAGAAATAAACATCGACATGTAACTCAATGTCCATTTTAAGGTTATCTCAAAAAAAAAAAAAAAATTTAAGGTACAGTTCACCCAACGTCCATAATTCAATCTCCAAATGAATGTTACTATTAGCTCTAATTATGAGGTTCAAAGAAAAGGAAGCATTTTAAGGAAACCCTCACAATGATGCACGCAACAGTGAGGTTGTGAATTAAGCTATGTAAATGTCTTATTATTTCGCACCAACTAAGAATAAAATAAACCACAGTATTTTTAGAATTGGCATAGAATAAATAATGCTATATGGACCATTTAGCAGGTTTTACTTGCATACAAACAGACAAAACCAAAATTAACAAGCACGTTCATACATTATTCAAATAACACAGGTTGAGAGAGAGAGAGGATTTAGTCAACGGTTCAGAGTTCAAGCAAGGGGAAATTTTTATTAGACCATAAGCATTTCTCCTACAAAATGAAATTTATTGCATATTTTTCTTACCATAAGCATTAATAAACTAGTTAAGACAGTTTACAAACCATGCTAAAAGTGAATGCCGTGCCTTATTAACAGTAAGTTTAAACATCATTATATTCTTCTCATTCACTTTGTGCTTTGTGTGTACGAACTGAAGTTGAAGCCTGTTTATCCATGGAGCCACCACCACCACTCTTCTCACTCACAGCTTCAGCAACTTTATCACCATTAACTTCAGCACCAATTTCATCAACAACTTGATCAACTTCCTCTCCATTCTCTTCATTTTCCCTCTCTACTTCCTCCACATCATTATTGGTTGGTGGACACTCATCCGAATGATGAAACACAGCAGAGTATGTTATAAAATAGTCGTTGCAAACTTTGCACATCAACACTCTTTTAGTCCAACAAATCTTGTGTGTAGTGCTGGTGAACCTGTATCTTCTCAACTTTTTTCTCAACCTTATGTTATCATAATCATCTTCATCACACGAGTCCTCACTATTGCATTCAACGTAATCATCGTAAGAGGAATCAGATTCCATGAGAGCCCTTTTGATCCTCACTTCATTACGACTCCACTTTTTGTGAACCTTCCAACCACACCCCACCAAGGACTTGGACAAATCAGTGATCTCACCACCGCTTACCTCGTTGTCCCTTCTGAGTGGTGCTGCTGTAGAGGATTGAAACCCTCTTATGTTGTAATGGATTTTGATGTGGCCACCCAAGCCTCCTGCACATTTGAATTCACGGTTGCGGTAAGGGCAAACGTTTTTATTGTCGGAATGAGGCTGCACCTAAAGGTTACTGGCACTACCACCATTGCTGTTCCCTTCACCAGAAACCCTTTTCTCAGAAGGATTCATCTGCAGAAAAAAACAAGAAAAGAGAAAAAAAAAAAAAAAAAACTGAGAAAAATCAAGCTATGGCTTTCAAAATGGTGTATATATACCTGAATTAACAATAAAACTTTACAAGACATGTGGGTTTCTGCACTTTCATGGAGATGATAAAAACACACACACAGAGAACGATGTAGAAGAAGTGTGAAGCACAACAGAGAATAACCAGGTAATATGGACATGAAATGTTCCTTCGTTCTAATGTATGTATTAGAATAGAAAGAGAGAAAGAAAGGTAAGAAGGAGAAACGAAGATAAATGTAAGGGCATTAATTTATTTTATTTTATATTTTTAAAGCATTAATTATTTTTTTGAAAAAAACAAAAAGAAGGTATTTACTTGTATATTTATTTCATGTTTTTATTATCTATTTTGATTTTTAATTATAAAATTGCCACATTATTTTTAATTTATTTTCTGTTTTTATATATTTGTACAGGAAACAAAGAAAAGAAAAATTGAAAAAAAAACAAAAAAAAAACACGAGTAAATAGCTTCTAATGTTTTCATTTTATGTTTTCACCTTTTGATTATAAAATTGTCACATTGTTTTCAATCTGTTTTTTATATTAAAAAATTTGTATAAAAAATAGAGAAAAAAAAAGACTTTTTTGGAAAGCAAATAATGCTTTATCACCAACCTTAAGTAATGGTAATCATTCATTTTTAACACACTTTTATTATTAATAAATTTTAACTAAATATAAATAGTCTGTACACTCATTATAGAGAGAAGAGAAGAGAGAAGAGAAAAAGCAAAAGTTGTATTAAATAATCTAATTAACCTCATTGTTAATATTAATATTACATTTAAAAGCTAAAATGACACTTATTAAGGGTATTGATGGAAAAAATTAATTAATATTACATTGAAAAGCTAAAATAACACTTATTTTATAACTTTTTTTTCTTTCATAAACGACACTTTATGGGATGAAGGGAGTGTTAAAAAGATTTTCCTAGTAATAATAAAAATAAAATATTTAAAATATTTATGCTCATGCATCGCATGGGTAAAAAAATTTGTTAATTAATTAAAGGTTGTATGAAATATATTAATCTTATTCTCTATATAATTTAATAATTAATTAATACTTTATTCAATTATTAATTTTAATATATCAGATATGTTTTTCTTTAGGAAAATATATACTAACAAAATAGTAGTATTATTATTCATACTTATAAACCAACCTTACATTTGTCCTAGTAGAATTGGGTTTGAATCCGTTAAACAATATTTTTGGTTTAAATCTTGTAATGGAAAAAAATATTGTGGGACAGAAAACATCACTAAAAACAATCAACCAAGTGTTTTTTTTAATAGAGATTATTCATTAACAAAATTGATAAATATTTCACATATAACAATAAAAAAATGACATATTTATAAATATCTAAATTATCTATATTTGTGTTAAATAATTATCAACTTAAAATCATTTAACTTAATGTTTATAAGTTTGTCAACATACTCTGATATTAACGGATATTGTCAACTAATTATATAATAAATTCAATAATATAGACTGAAAAAATTTGTTACTCTAGTTTTTTTTTTTAATGGACAAATGCCCGTTGTTAATTGTTAGTTTTTTGTTAGTGAAGAGCTTCGAACCCACGACCAGTTGCCCTCGCTTCTTCCTTCATCACTAAACTAACCTTATAATCCCTAATCTCTTACTCTAGTAGTGCTTAGGAATTTGTCTGCAACCATGTTTATTGTTCCTTTGAACAAAGAGTTACCTTTATGATTTGAATGGCTTCCCTCAAACCTTTCCTCATCCTAACCTAAACCATTAGTAGTAAAATTCATGACAATTTTAATACATGCATCACTAAATGCAGGTAGACAAATACTAGCAAAAACATTTTAATTTTTTTATTTCTTTAAACTCTCTTTCTTATTACATTGATTATATTATTTAATACAACTTTTATTTTTTTTCTTCTTTCGTCTTATCTCTCTATAATAAGTGTGTGACAATATTTATTATTTTCCTTACCAATTAGTGAGTTTTATATAAGTTTAAATTTTATTAACAATAAAAGCGTGTTAAAATAAATATGTTTAAAATGAATGAATACCTTTACTCAAGGTTGGTAATAAAACATGAATTGCTTTACAATAATCAGGTTACGGAATGTTTGAGCTGTAATTTGACCTCATCCTACACAAAATCAGCACAGCAGGCCAAACCAAACAAAAAACTTCAGTTACTTTTGAAAAATTATCAATTCACATTATTTTAGGAGAAATATATATATATATATATATATATATATATATATATATATATATATATATATATATATTCTCGGTCGGTGTAAGAAAATGAGAATTAGTTTCTTTTTTGTTTTCTTCAAAAGAATAATTAATGCTTCAAGAATAAAAAAATAAAATAAATTGATGTTATTACATTAACTCAGTTTCTGGTTCTTAACTTTCTCTTTCTTATATATACGTTAGTAGGAACATTTCATTTGCATATTACATGGTTATTCTGTGCGGTGCTTCTCATTTCTCCTTCATTGCTTTCTCTCTCTCATTCTCTCCTCTCACTTTCTGTGTGTCTTTTTCATCTCCAAGAAGGTGCAGAAACCCACATATCCTTTAGAGTTTTCTTTTCAATTAAGGTATATATACATCATTTGAAAGCCATTACTTGATTTTTCTCACACAATTTTTTTTTCTCATTCTCATGTTTTTTTTTTTTTTTCTGCAGATGGATCCTTCTGAGAAAAGGGTTTCTGGTGAAGGGAACAGCAACGGTGGTGATGACAGCAATCTTCAAGTGGTGCCTTATTCTGACAACAAAAAGATTTGTTGTTACTGCAAGCGTGAATTCAAGTGTGGAAGAGGGTTAGGTGGCCACATCAGAGTCCATTTCAATGGCCGAAAAGCGAGCAAGCCTACGCGTAAAAGGAAGAACAATAGAAGAGCGATCCGATCCTCTGCAGCATCAGCACGCAGAAGGGACAACGAGGTAAGCGGTGGTGAGATCACTGATTTGTCCATGTTCTTGGTTGGATCTGGTTGGAGAGTTCAGAAAAAGAGAGGTAGCAATGAAATGATGAACAAAAGGATCCTCATGGAACGTGATTCCTCTGATGATGATGATCTTGTTGAATGTGACGACGAAGACTCATGTGACGAAGATGATTACCACAACATACGGTTGAGGAAGAAGTTGAGAAGTGATGGGTTAACAAACACTGCACATAAGATTTGCTGGACAAAAAGAGTGCTAATGTACTGCAAAGTTTGTAATGATTACTTCAAAACATACCGTGCCGCGTTTCGTCATGCGAATGAGTTTGAACCAACGAGTGATGTGGAGGAAGGAGAGGAAGTAGGTGAAGGTCGTTCCATGGAGATTGATCAAGTTGTTGATGAAGATGCTTCTGAGGGGCGTGAAGGAGATGCAGAAGATTGCGTTGACGAAAACGAAGAACGAGAAAAAGGAGAAAATGCCATTGGAGATAACAATCAAGGTGTTGGTGGTGCGGGAGAGAAAGAATCAAATGAAGGTAATGATGGAGTTGCTCAAGAAGTGAGTGAGAAGAGTGGAGGTGGTGGCTCCATGGATCAAGAGATGTCAACTTCAGTTACTTCACCAAAAATTCTTGACTTCGATCTCAATGAAATGCCTCCTGAGGAGGATTAATTGAATCACAATGTATGAATTGAAATTAAGTAGTTGTTTTCATTTAGGAAAGCTATGTCTATGGTTTATCTCATTTGTTGGACAATTGTAATAGTTTTCTTTCTGCCTTGTTTAATTTCTTTATGAACTTAGTTTTTCTTAAAGATCTGTGAGAAGAAAAGAACAAATCTAAACAGCTGTTTCCTTAAATTATGGTGGGTTTTTGAACTGCCAAAATTGTCTCCTTCCTATTGGCATCACTGGTATATTCTCAAGAAAATTTAACGGTAGTTTTACATCTTATTTTTGGTGAGTTTCTTAATGTGATATGTCCATGGTACGTTTCATTGATGTTTACTTTGAAAGATTAAATTTTGGATTTGAATCTTTTGAGGAAACACTATAAGAGGTAAAACTATAAAAATCTTTTGAAGGAAAGAAACGCAGAAGTTAAAATATATAATGGCCATGGAAAGATACAATGGTAGATTGCTAGTTCACTCATTCATGAAAAATCAAATAAATGAGCTCGCTTATTTATGTGCTTGTATTTCTTTATAATATATAAATTCTGAGCTACAAAATCATAATCTGCCAATATATTCTTATTTGTCACGTCAACTTATTTTTCCACTTGTCAATGTGTCAATAATTCTGCTTGCTATTACATTTCTTCTCTGCTAACGTTTCATTGTCAATTTTGACCTAAATTAATCACTCCAAGGTAGTCTTTCCTCTCATTTTTTCACTAGTATTCCTTTCCACACTTCTCCTAAATGTTATAAAGTGCATTTCTCATTTGATGCCACAATTCTCATGGAGACTACTTAATTGGAACACATGGAGATTGATGGTATTCCTTCTTCGCTTCTTGAAAAGAGGTCTTCTTTACTCGCAAATTTGACACAGGTGGAGATTGTTGGTATTTCTTCTTCATTCTTGGGAACATTTTAAAACGCAAAATTGGACACCTTAATTCTCATCATTAGTCTTCGTAAGTTTCTTCCTAACCCACTATAAGTGGTATTCCTTATTTCTTCTCTACTCTCTTGTTCTAAAGCACCAACAATTCTAAAATATTATTATTTTAAAACATAATAATATTTTAAAAATTGTTGAACGTGCCTCATAATTCTCATCATAATATTATTGTAAGTTTTGTAAGCAAAGCATA
The DNA here is from genome assembly GCA_026413185.1 of Pueraria montana var. lobata. Lineage (NCBI taxonomy): Eukaryota > Viridiplantae > Streptophyta > Magnoliopsida > Fabales > Fabaceae > Pueraria > Pueraria montana. Next base: position 15,792,137 of record CM048655.1, read on the forward strand.
TGCCTTGAAAAGAAAGAGAAAAAATGTCCTTATTATTTTTTAACAATTATGTTCACGAATCATATTTTATCCTTTCACATTTTCAGTTCATGTATGTTATCAAATATTTAATATTTTGTGAATGTTCTAGAGCCCAATTCTCATTAGATTTATATTTTTCATAGAGAATAAAAACTTATGTCAAAAGTAAAATGAAAATCTAACCAAGAAAATCTCATAGAGAAATTATGACCGAAAATTAATTAGTCTTTTTAATTTATTTTGACCAAAAAAAAATATTCCTTTTTATATCCTTCGTATTATGCATAATTTAATTTATAATTTGTGCAAATTATGACCAAAAATAAATTATTCTTTTTAATTTATTTTGGAAAAAAAAACTATTCTTTTTTATAATATCAATTCTTATTATGAATATTTTTTATATAAAAAATCATATCAATTCGTATGATTTGATTTAGTGATGCTCGGCTCATATAGTATTGGGTAGCTTTTACTTTCTTCAAAAATAATATTCCCTCGGGTCTTTTTTACTATAAGACACAATTAACTAATTCATTAGAAGTAAGGAAATCAGTTAATTTAGCTAGTAATATTAAATTGGTCTTAAATTTATATTTTTTTAAATTACTCTTAATATTGATGAGACATATGTAATTTTTAAAAATATTTTTATTAGTTTTAATTTCTTTAATCTTTCTTAATTACTATATTTATTTTTTATTGTCTATGCATGTGAATAATTTAATAATTAATTAATATTTTATTGAATTATTAATTTTAAAATACTAGATATGCCTTTTAAAATATACTGACCAAAATGTATTATAAATATATACATTGTCTATATTTGTGATAAATAATTGTCATTAAAATCATTTAATATAATGTTTTTGGTTTTTTCTGACATACTCCGATGTTAACGAATGTTGTCAACTAATTATATAATATATTCAGTAAGAGGAAGGTTAGGAACACACTCTCTACATACTCTTTCCATCGCATAATAATTATCATGTAAGAAAAATAAATAAGTCCCAAAATAATTTTCATTTTAGATTTTTAATATAATATTAATTATTTTTTCCACTTATATCCCTTATAATATTAATGATAGACAACAAAAAATTATAAATGGATCAATGATGATAATAAGGTTACTTTTGTAAAATTGTTACTCTTTTTATCTATTTATTAATTTTTCTTGGTCTGTGTATAAAAAAAATGTAGAACGAAAATTATTATGAGATGAAGGGAGTAATTAATATTACATTAAAACCATAAAATGACAATTATTTTAGGGCTTATTTTCTTTTTATACAACAATTATTATGGGATGGAAGGAGTGAAATTTATCATGATTTTTATGCATGCATCACTAAATGCAAGTAGACAAATGTGAGCAAAAACTTTTTAATACTTCCTCTGTCCCATAAAGTAATGTGTAAGAAGAAAAAATGTCCAAAAATGAGTGTCATTTTAGTCTTTCAATGTAATATTAATTACTTTTTTCCACTAATACCCTTGATAAATGTAACTTTAACTTTTCAATGTAATATTAATAAGAAGGTTAATTTATAAAATTGCTACTCTCTTCATCTATTTATTACTCCCTTCGATCCAATTTATAAAACCCAAATTTACCTATTCCTCGGGATTAAAGAAAGTGATTAATTTAGTTGATAACAATAAAATTGTCTTAAATTTATATATTTTTTTTCAAAACTACCATTGTCATTAATAATATCTTCTCTTTCTTCTAATTATTTGTCATTACAACCTCTCTTTTAATTAGGGATGTTTTAGTCTAAAGTAATTAATGCAAGAGACATTATGAATTGGATCTTATAAAAAGCACTAAGCACCACTTTTAATTTGGGTCATATAAATAAGACTAGAGAAGGAGTATCTTTTCTGTATAAAAAAAAATCTAGACGACACTTATCATGTGAGAGAGAGAGAGTATATATATATATATATATATATATATATATATATATATATATATATATATATATATATATATATATCCCATCACTCTCTTCTATTACATTAATTACATTATTTAATACAACTTTTGCTTTTTTTTTTCCTTCTCTCTTCTATTCTCTCTAAAGCGAGTCAACTGAGTTTAAATATTTAGTTTAAATTTTACGAATAATAAAAGTGTGATAAGATAAACATGTTAAAGATGAATGATTACCATTACTTAAGGATGGTAATAAAACATGATTTGCTTTCCAAATAAGTTTTTTTCTCTATTTTTTATACAAATTTTCTAATAATAAAATAGATTGAAAAAATGGGACAATTTTATAATTAAAAAGGTGAAAATAGAAAATGAAAACATACGGGGATATTTACTTATGTGTGTGTGTGTGTGTTTTTTTTTTCTATTTTTATTTTTCAATTTTTCTTTTCTTTGTTTCCTATACAAATATATAAAAACAGAAAATAAATTAAAAATAACGTGACAATTTTGTAATTAAAAATTAAAACAGATAATAAAAATCAGTGACAGATTGAGAGGGGGGCAGGCAGGGGTCCTAGCCCCCCTCCCGTAAGACTTTTCATTTATATACATGTATATTTTTAAGTAAGTTAGTATAAAATTGTATAAAATTAATTATGTAGATTATTATTATAATAATAGTTAAGGTTAACTATGTAAAATTATGTAAAATTAGTTGTCTTTGTTGTTATTATTATAATGATTAAGGTGATAACTAGTGTAAAATTACGTAAAACTAGTTGTATGTTTGTTATTATTTTGGTAATAGTTAAGATTATTATCATTTAAAATAAAAATTAGTTTCAATTTTACGTCAAAAAATTAGTAAATATTTTTAAAAAAATATTATTTATTAGAAGTTATACATTCAAACAATTATAAAGGAAGAAAAAAAAACTTTAATCACCTTTAATACATTTCTTGATCTATGCCTAATAAAAAAACATGAAATAAATATACAAGTAAACGCCTTCTTTTTGTTTTTTTGCAAAAGAATAATTAATGCTTTAAAAATTTATCTCAGTTTCTCCTTCTTACCTTTCCTTCTCTCTTTCTATTCTAATACAAACGTTAGAGAGTAGGAACATTTCATGTCCATATATACCTGGTTATTCTGTGTTGTGCTTTACACTTCTTCAACATCTCTCTGTGTCTCTGTGTTTTATCATCTCCATGAAGGTGCAGAAACCCACATATCTTTTAAAGTTTTCTTTTTAATTCAGGTATATACACCATTTTGAAAGCCATAGCTTGATTTTTCTCACACAGTTTTTGTTTGTTTTTTTTTTTTCTCCTTTCTTGTTCTTTTGTGCAGATGAATCCTTCTGAGAAAAGGGTTTCGGGTGAAGTGAACAACAATGGTGGTGATGGCAGCAACCTTCAGGTGCAGCCTCATTCCGACAACAAAAAGGTTTGCCCTTACTTCAACCATGAATTCGAGTGTGCAAGAGGCTTGGGTGGCCACATCAAAATCCATTACAATAGAGGAGGGTTTCGATCCTCTGAAGCAGCACCACTCAGAAGGGACAACGAGGTAAGTGGTGGTGAGATCACTGATTTGTCCAAGTCCTTGGTGGGGTGTGGTTGGAAGGTTCACAAAAGGAGGGGTAGTAATGAAGTGAGGAACAAAAGGGTCCTCATGGAATCTGATTCCTCTCACGATGATTATGTTGAATGTCATAGTGAGGACTCGTGTGATGAAGATGACTATGATAACATAGGGTTGAGGAAAGTTGAGGAGACACGGGTTCACCAGCACTGCACACAAAATTTGTTGGACTAAAAGAGTGTCGATGTGCAAAGTTTGCAACAAGTATTTTAATACATACTCTGCTGTGTTTCGTCATTTGGATGAGTGTGCACCAACCAATAATGATGTGGAGGAAGTAGATCGAGAGGGAAAATGAAGATAATGGAGAGCAAGTTGATCTAGTTGTTGATGAAGTTGGTGGTGAAGTTAATGGTGATAAAGTTGCTGAAGCTGTGAGTGAGAAGAGTGGTGGTGGTGGCTCCATGGAAAAACAGGCTTCAACTTCAGTTCCTACACACAAAGCACAAATTAAGTGAATGAGAAGAATATAATGATGTTTAAACTTAGTGGTAATAAGGCACGGCATTCACTTTAGCATGGTTTGTAAACTGTCTTAGTTTAATGCTTATGGTAAGAAAAATATGCAATAAATTTCATTTTGTAGGAGAAATGCTTTTGGTCTAATAAAAATTTCCTCTTGTTTGAGTTCTGAACCTTTGACTAAATCCTCTCTCTCTCACTCTATATTACTTGAATAATGTATGAACGTGCTTGATAATTTTGATTTTGTCTGTGTGTTTGTATGCAAGTAAAACTGGCTACAAAAGCAGTTTAAATGGTCCATATAGCATTAATTATTTGATCTATGCCAATTCTAAAAAAAATTGCAGTTTATTTTATTCTTAGTTGGTGCAAAATAATAAGAGACTTCACATAGCTTAATTCACAACTTTACTATTGCGTGCATTATTGTAATTTAGAGTTTCATTACGTTGAACCTCATAATTAGAGCTAATGGTAACATTCATTTGGAGGGGGAATTCTACCTTAAAATGGATATTGAGTTACATGTGGATGTTTATTTCAGGGGTGCTAAATGATAGTATAGTTTTAAAATGGTTAAAGTTAGCTGCAAAATACATTAATGGTACTGCATGTTGTCTTTTATTTGTATACAAAAACTAGTTTTAATTCCCGTGCTCCATGGGACATACAAAGTTTACTGAAAAGCATTATAAATATTATATTAATATTAATAATTAATAATACATATTTATTAGCATGAATATTATAAGCACTATACATATGTATATATTTATATTTATTTTCCTTTTAACATATATATGAATTTCTTCGTGGGAGACAGAAAGGTGAAGATAAAAAAGCTAAAAAACTTACTTAAAAAGGTTAAAACCCACCACATACTAATGACGAGACACAATTTATGTCTTGTGTTGTGTTTTATGTATATTTTTTATACTAATTAATTTATATATAAATTTTCACATGTAAAAATACGAAAAGAATAAGAACTTGTCTGAAATTTTAAGATTTTAAATATCACGTAAAGAAATTGAAACAAAATTTTGAATTGAATTTTAGATTTTATCATTTAATTTAATATAAACTAATTATTTAAGAGAAACCTAAAGTTTGATTAGAGAAAAAAGTATTCATTAAATTAGTTAAGTCGGAAGATAGTAAGTAAGAGAGAAATAAAATTATTACAATAATAATTAAAAAATCAAAATATATAATAGAGTATAATTTTTTTCAAGTAATTTGAATTTTAAGATGACTTAAGTTAAGTCTAAATTTTTATTCATACTTGAATGGAAAATATTCAGCCCCATTTTTTATATTTTTTTTTATACTTTCTATGTTTAATAAAATAAAATATTCAATAAATTATTTAAATCAGGAAAGAGAAAGCAACAAGAAATACATTTCAATTAAAATTATTATTGGAAAAAAAAAGAGTATAATTTCACTATAATAATTTAAATATTAATGTGATTTCAGATAAATTAAAAAGAAAAAAAATCTCATAAAAAAGCATTCATGCATATAGGTCCATATTATGCATCTTTTTTCAATATTAATTTCTTATCCACCTATAACTTTTCATTTTTATCTACATCCTATTTATCTTTATTTTACTCCCTCTAAACTGAAATATAAGAAAAAAAAAATTCACACCCATTAAGAAAATCAGTTAGCATCATTTAATTTTGATAGTCTTAATAAAAATAATAATTTATTTCCTAAAGTACCCCTTACATTTAATTGCATAGGACAAAAAAGAGAGAAGGTTCTTAGAAACAAAAATCTAATTAAATGAAGGGCATTTGGAGATTGTATCATTAAATATGAGAAAATTAGTTAAAATTTACTTATATTTTAGTCCAACACTCATAGAATTTTTTTTACTTATATTTCAGAGGGAGTAGTGCTCATGACCTTTACCATTTTAAATGATTAATATAATAAAAAATAAATATCAAATAATTATTTAGATTCTCATTCTATCTTATTTTAATCAAGAACGGGGATTAGTAACATGGGAATAACAATTTCTATATCTTTTCACGATGAACTCTATTGTTTTTAAGGAATGATACTTGGCAATTTTATTAAGTAAACCAAAGGCAAAAGCCTGCACATCATTGGTAGTTATAAGTTGTGCTTTGTGAAAAATGTCCTCAATACAACACCTCTCGTGGTACACAAAATTTAGACTTGCTAACTAATCAGCCAATAAATTGCCTTGTCTCCTTATAAACATCAATCTGTGATCCATGGATGGGAAGAGATCTCTATATCTGCTTGCAAATTGCTGCAATTCGCTGAATGCTTGCGGCTCCATGCTTAACATATCATCTGACAATAAGAATCAAAGAGTACCTCGTGGAATAATAACTCTGCTGCTAACCACAATGCCTACTTGGAGCAACATGCTCATATGCTATCGTGACATCCATAGTGAGGTGTGAAGTGATTTAGAGTTTCCTTAAAATGCTTATTTTTCGTTGAACCTCGTCTATATTCTATAATCTATATCTATAACAATATATAAAAGGGATATCAGGGATTTGGTGTACACATTTATTTAGACTAAATTTCCCTTAAAAACTCCCTAAATCTTAAGTGAGAGATTGTCTAGATATTCAGGCAATTAAAAAGGCTAAAATAGTCCAACAAGATGTGGAAACCAAAACAGTTTCTATGACACTTTCTCTCTCCTTCCGTTTATTCTTTCATTCCTCGCACGTTGCAGTTAGTTACCCTTCTACACTCTCCTCTTCCCCATGTTTGTTTCAGATTATTTGAAAACCTTGTTGAAATAAATAAAACTGCCAAACCTACAAATAAACTGCCAAAACATTCACACGTAAATAACACAAAAACTTATCATATGTGATATGACCAAAATTTCTAATTTATCGATCAGATGGTTGTTATTACATAAGTGAACTTGACACCACTTTCAACCAAAAACTTTAAGACATTAAATTTGTGGGTCTTCCTCGCTTATATATTGCTCAACTTTCTCATTCCTTCCCAATGTGGGACTTCCTTCACACGCACCACCGTTCCACGCGTGTGAAGGTGATCCCCCAGGTAACTGTATACACGTTATACCCTTACATTTTTAACCTTCGCTCAATGATCACACAACCACCACAATATAACTGATCTCTGCCACTTAAAACAGTTTCCTCTGAATTGAATAATTACAGTTGACAAAGTCCCATTACTCATCAGACATCACACATTCACGTCGCTCTCACTTCCCATCTATCTCACCCTCAAATACTCTCCTTTTCCAAACTCGCACCAATTCTGATAGTGCCTGTTTCATTTCAAGTTTGCGTGAATTGGGAGGAAGTTGTGTTTGGATCGAGTTACAGGGATGTCTTACTCAAGTTGAAGGGTTTGTTTAATTTTATTTCACAATTGGCATTTTTTAGTTTTGCTTCTTTTCTTTTATTAATTTTTGGAGGTATTTAATTATGATATGAATGTGATAATTTTTTTTTATCACTTCATGGATTTGAGTGATGTTGTGGAAGGTTCTGCAAGCAGCATCAAAAGGGCTCAATGATTTGGCCAGTGGCCACCATTTGAAGGAAGAAGGGTGTATGCAAATTTCAAAAAAGTGAAAAAAGAAAACCAACCAATGTCATGGACAGTTTTGGACAGATGGACACACGTTAATGAGCAAGACGAAGCAATGTTAGAGAGAACAGACAAGCACGTGAAATTCTGAAATGGAGGGCTTATAGATTTACTAACTTCTCTGCCTATCTCCCCCTCAGTCTTTTTCTGTTTCTTCTCCTCCTTTGGTTTTGTTTTTCTCATTAGATCTTTCTTTTTGGGATTTTGTTTAATGAGTTTTTTTTTCTCATCCTCCTCACTAAAAATTTGATCACATGACACATTAATTGTTGTGAGAGATAGCAACAAATTGTTTTCTATTTTTTTGGCATTTGTTTCTTGAATATGCATGTTTGATTGCATACTTAGTATTATATGTATTTTAACTTTGTATACTAATCATGTATATGTATTTGTGGGATGGCATATTATTATTACTCTGTTAGGCTTCGAGAGTATATAATCACTACAAAAATAATTAACTTTAGTGATGAAACAATTTACATGTAATTTTTAAAAAATCGTCAGTAGAACTTTAGTGACGCTGGTATTAGTGATGAAAAATTATTTTTTATCACTAAATTTTGTTACTATTGCATTGATTTCTTGTAGTGAATTAAGACGCCTTCTAATAATAATTTGAAAGTGTTTGGCAATATGTGTAATCTGTAATGTTTCTATTAAGAAATGCTTTTTCTAGATTGGGTTAAAAATAGAGTTGATCTTACTTTCAATTAAGAAATGCTTTATTCTATATATTGGAATGTTGATTTGTCATTAATTTTTTTATTGTTATGCAGTGTATGTTACAGGTAGATCAATAAATTCATTCAGTGGCCAATCACTGAGTTTTGCACTTCCACATCAATTTCTGGCTACAAGCAAGACATGCTTTGTCCATACAGCATAGCTTATGGAAATGTAAGTACGACTGGGTTCTATGTGCAGGATTATCTTACATTTAATCAAGTCAATGGTGATCCCCATGCTGCACCAGAAAATAGCAGCATGATAGGAAAGTTCTGACATACCCAACATGGCATGCTTTTGAAACAAAAAAAAAAAATACCCCAACTTGGCAAAGAATAAGAAAAGTGGGGATTGGGGATTTAGTGAGAAGCTTGATCACAAAAGCAACTAACGTGACCAACCAGATGTTCTATATGGATGACTTCAATTTGAGTTCCTATGGGAAAAGGTATGGCCTAGTGCAATGGTAGAGATCTTGTAAATGAAGGGTGCAGATAGTGTTTTTAAGGCATATTAATACAAATTCACAAATGTTGTGACCAAAAAATAGGATGGTTGATTTGGTCCGAAAGTTGTATGATAAAGTATGATGATCATATGTTCTACCTTCTTAAAATTAAACATCTCCAGTTCGTGTGCCTAACCTGCAAATAGGTGCATCTGAATCTTCTTATTATAATGCTTCTAATCTATCCCTTGATGGTATAATTGGTTGTTGACAAGCAATTCATTTATATTTTACTTTATAGCATAGAATCATATTTTGAAATGAATTGATTTAAGCTGAAAAAGATGCTATAGGTGTTATTTTTTTTTTTATAAATTAAAAAATTTAAATGTGTCATGTAAATATTGGTTGAGACTATGGACATGTGGTCGTTGAGCCTATTCTTTCAGATCCCATTTCTCCACAGAGCAGTGGTTTGCTTGACGCGATAGTCTACAACTCGAAGAGCTTGAAAGGCTCAAACAATGATTTATTATTGCAAGAGACAACTGATACAGCTAATGAAGTAGCCAAGAGTTCAACCTTGAATCATCCCTTCAAGACAGAATGGGATGAACAAGGGGAGCTAAATTCCCCCTTAGGTCAATCTGCTGCTTCAGTTCTGACCGACTATACTCCTGTAAGCATGTGCTCAGTGGATGGGCCCCAATCAATTGAAGCCACTCAGGGTAACACACTAACATTTAGTTCACATACCATTTAGTTGTAAATATGGAATGTTCCTATATTTAAGTTGTTTCATTAATGAAGCTTCCTCCTTGTTTTTTTTTTTTTTTCTCTGTCTCTACAGTTCATGATGATAAGCATGAAGCACTCACCGAGTTCCCAGACAGTTCCAGGAAGAAAAAGAAATTGAAACAGATGGATTATACACGGCCAGATGCTTTACTTGACTTGGGTTGGTTTGGAAATAGCACTGAGTATGAAAGTGATCAATCTGTTCTAAAAGATGCTTTAAGTGCACTTCTCGGTGAAGATTGTCAGGGTCAGCAGTAGCAAGTGGGTGGATATGATTGCTTTGGCCTTAGTGTAGTTCTTGTTCATGACATAACTTCATTTTATTTTTGTCAACTTTCTTAACACTGGTAGGTCATTTTCTTTTTCTTTCTTTCTTAGTAACCTTTAGAATCTTATGTCCTGATGATTGGAGATTTTATGGCACATATTTCAATTTTATTGATGTTATGAAGTTGGTGGTATGCATTCTATCTCATGTTACTTAGTGTTAATATTGAAAGATTGGTATTTGAAACGGTTATTAGCACATATGGAAAAGGCATTGAACTTGTCTATTTCAATTGTTCTCTCCAAAAAGAGACTTGTTCAAGCTTTTAAAAGTTATGCACATTACATGCTTTATGCTATATTTATTAACTTATTTAAAAAAATGCAATTAGACATACGAGGTTTAATTTTATTTAATATGGTCAGAAGTTTTGCTACAAAAGAACCTCACAGGGAAAGTTTATGTGAGGTACAATAATTATGAGCATAGTGTCGATTGAAAAAATGAATTGGTTCCAACACTAATTTCTAATGTAGGATGTAATTACAGCTAGTTTCATCAATTAGTAATTTGGAGAAATAAACAATAGTTGTATGTAGGTGTATCACAGGTCTATGATATTAATTTCTGTAGTTGATTATTTTTCCATCCAATCTCTCCCATTTTTTCCTTGTCTAAGTATATTAATCTATTTCTCTATTTCTAAAAAAATAAAAATAAGTATATTGACCTAAGAGTGACAAATTTCCCGATGAAGTAATTCTTTAGTCTTTGGAGACATTTTGCATCTATCTCGATGTTGCATTTTTACTTCTTTTGTGTAAAGATGTGATGTTGCTCTATTTCCAATTTTTTTATTGCAGCAACACCACCCTTATATACTATTTTTTTTTCTTTTTCTGAATTTCCAATTTCCTATTTAAAGAATATGAGTAACGAGGTCTAGGATAGATATTTTTTTTCAATAAAAAAAGTAGTAAAATGAAAAAACATTCTCAAAATTATTGGATAAAACATCAATAACACGTTGGAGATGTCAATATGTCATTATCCAAAGGATTATTGCATAGGCTTAAACCATAAGCAGTTTCATCCATTTTCATCCGGTCACAATTATTCAACTAGTCTATAAACGTTAGAAGATCGAAGAAGGTTGTTTACCAAATGAAATTTTAGTAGACATCTATGAAGACAAGATAAGACATTCTCAAAATTATTGGATAAAACATCAATAACAGTTTCATCCATTTTCATCCGGTCACAATTATTCAACTAGTCTATAGACGTTAGAAGGTCGAAGAAGGTTGTTTACCAAATGAAATTTTAGTAGACATCTATGAAGACAAGATAAGACAATGAAAGTTAACCCACACCTAGGATATTAAACCAAGCTTTTGATTAATTAGTCAATAATTCCCATTTGCAAGCAGTGTGGCCATATTGCCACTGCAATCTGCATTTCCGACAGGGGTCTCCATAACAGCTCGGTTCTCTTGCTGAATACGTCATGCGAGGCTGCTGCGTCTGCACTTCACGTTTGCATAAGAAACTTTTAGGTGAGACACAGTTGCGACGCTGCGCTGTGGAGTTCGAGGAAGAAGGCAGGGTCTTAGTTAGGGTTTTCATAAAATAATAAGGGTTGAGAGAACTTGGCCAATGGCCCAACATTTTTTAAGTGTTTTTGCTCTTTCTTTTTAAGCCTTTTAGGCCTCTATTCTGAGTCAGGTGTTTCTTCTCTTTTTATTTATTTTTTAAATAAGCATAACATATAATATAATAGCTAAACTAAATAATAATAATAATAAATATATTAAACTAAATAATAATAATATAAATTATTTAAAGCATAATATATAATATAATAAATTAAATAATAATAATAAAAAAAACTAAATAAAACATAACATATAATTATAAATTCTAATTCTATTAATCTATATGTTATAAACTTATAATTTATTATGATTTTGATTTTTTTATTTAAGTTTATTTAATTCTATAATTTAAGGAGAAATATAGGATCTTACAATCTAAGTTACGATTCTCAAGTTAATATCTTTCATTCCTTTCCCGGTCTAGATAAAATCTCAATTTTAACAATCTTGGGTGTCATCTATATATACCTCTATATATACAGCAGAAATTATTACTGAATATAAGAAAACCAAAGAAATGACACCAAGAAACAAGCAATATATCATCAAAATTTAAAGTGGTCCACTCTGTGAAATCAAATTCACATCTAGTTTTGAAGATTTGTACATGTCATTTGAAAGTTGACTTGGCCCACCGAATCGGTTACAAGCTTATACAACTTCAACAAGTTAAAAAGTTAACACTTTAGATTTTGTCAAAACTAGATATTATTTATGTTATAATTTAAAAAAATTAGAATTATATAAATATAATATTTATAAATGTTTTCATTTAAAAAGGATATAATATATATATATATATATATATGTTTTTTTATAGCGATATTTATATGTTATAATTTAATGAAGGAAAATAAATAATATTTATACATGTTTTCCTTTAAAAATTAAATGAGTCATTCTTAGCGATTCCTTCATATTTTGAAAAATTAGTGTAATTAATAGGGTATTACATTTTTTATTATAAAATACTAGTATTTTAGTTTGTGCATTTCACAAATTACAATGTTTATTTTGTACAATTAAATTTATAATTTATAATAAATAAATATTTCTCAATATATAAATTATATTATAATTGAAATTAGTAATAAATATTTTTTAACTTATAAATTATATTTTAGATTTATGATAAATAATTTATGTTGTGATATATTGTTATTTTTAATTGTTGAATATTTCTTTTAAAAAATATTCAAATTCAAGTTAGAATTAAAAATGTTAAAAATGATAGATTTAAAGAGATAAAAACTTAAGTTAAACTGTGATCAGTTAATATTATATGATATATGATATGCATGTTAAGAGCAAACTTGGATTTTGAAAATTATATATATATATATTTGAAATTAGTTTTTGATATTTAGTTACATATTGTTAAATCATTCAATTGATATTAAAATTTAAAAGCATATAAGATGATATAGCAAATGCAAGTTTTTTGAGAGTGAAGTTCACCACTTCATGAGAGAAGAATATTTAAATGAGAATGAATGTGAGAGAGAGTAGGGAGAGTGGAAGCATGAGGAAGTAGATAGACTTAGACGTTTATATATATAAGGGAATTATAGACATTATTTATCCTCTTTTTCTCTTTCTATTACTTATTAATTATTTTCATGTCATGTTTTTATACCTCTTTTTCATGCAATGTGTGTCTTGGAAATTCTCACAATTATTTAATGCTAATCTTTTAATTGTGAGTTTTTAATTAGGTAATTTGTCCTTGTCACAATAATATTATGACCTTGAATTCTTTTTTTGCTCATCGATTATATTTTGAAAAAAACTATATAGTTAAATACTGCATGTCATTTAGAAAAGATGCATTTCATGCAAAATGAACACACACACAGTTAATAAATTTTGAGAAAAATGACTATACACTGTCAGTGTAAAATGTTTTACACCGTCATCCAATCACAACCTACCATGTATGGTAAATTTGTTGACTTTTAAAAAATTATCTTAAAAGTCATATCAACGGTGATTTGTGATTGGATGACTGTGTAAAATAGTTTTACATTATCAGTGCATCACCATTAAACTCATATTTTTGTTAATAAAGGAAAATCACTTATATTTTTCTTGTAATAGGGGAGATAATTTTTGTGAATGAAATGCAAAAAAATATTGTAAAATATTACGAGATTTAGCTTCAACAAAGTACTAAAGATAAATAGTGTAAATGAATTAGGGGAGATATTCATTAATTACTTAGGACAATGAGAAAATTATAAACCAAGAATTAATAATTCAAACAAATAATGTAATTATCTATAACTAGGTTAGGCAAAAGTAACTAATTAAAAAATTAGTTGGTAGCTGATATATGTTGGAAATTAAAGTATATTCATTTTGATTTTTAAATGACTAATGGTATCAGTATTATATTTTAATTTTAGGATACATGTAATAACTAATTGAATTAAAATATTTATAATTATAATAAGTGAGCAAATTTAATGAAAAATAATAAGTAGGACAAATTATATATAAGATTCTTTAAATTATAGAATTTGTTGCATGATTTTTCTATATCAAATATTATGCGTAAAATGAATTAAGATGCATAACTATAAATTAAATTATGCATAATGTGGATTGATATAAAATGTAATATTTTGGTAAAAAAAAAATTAAAAAATTATTAAATTTTTGTCATAATTTTCATAATTATAAATTATAAATTAAATTATGTATAATAGGAAATACTAGGATAATTTTTTGTCAAAATAAATTAAAAAGAATAATTCATTTTTGGTCATAATTTCTTTTTGAAAATTTGTAGGTCTATTTTTTTTCTACTTTTGACATATCATCTTTTATTCTTTGTGAAAAATATAAACATGATGAAAATCCTTTTGTATTTCAAATGACAATTGATGACATTATTATATTTTAGGCTTAAATGCAATTTTGGTCCCTCTATTTTGCACAATCCATGATTTTAGTCATCCTATTTTAAAATAAAGACATTTTGTCCCCCTATTTTTGACAATCCGCAATTTTAGTCTCCATGTTTTAAAATAGAGACATTTAATCTCCAGTTTTTGTAAAATCCTTGATTTTTGTCCTTACGTCAAATTAGAAGCGTTGATTATTAAGAGATTAACGTTGACCATGACATGATATGTGATTCAGTGACATGGAACTAGTTTAAAATAAATGATTAAGACTCATGATTTTCATATTAGGGCTCACGACTAACCCCAACCATTAAAATAAATTATTTTACCTTTTTTTAAATATATTTTTCATCAATTATTTTACTCAATATTTAAAATAATTAAAAAATAAACATATAATATCGTGCAATGTCACTATATTTGGACCACATCAATGTCAACATTACGGTCAAAACTTTCAATTTGATGGAAGGACCAAAATTTCATATTTTACAAAATTGGGGGACTAAATGTCTCTATTTTAAAATATGAAGAAAAAAATTACGAATTGTGCAAAATAGGAGAACTAAATATCTTTATTTTAAAATAGAGGAACTAAAATTACGGATTGTGCAAAATAGAGGGACCAAAATTGCATTTAAGCCTATATTTTATTGTAGGAGACATACAACAACTAATTCAATACAAATTTAAATAATTATACATAAATTATAATTAATGACAAAAATTAATGCAAAATAAAAAGTAGAACAAATTATGCATATGATTGGTTAAATTATAAATCAAATCATATGAATTGATATGCATTGAGACAGCGCATAGAAAAGGATGGGGGATGCTCTGGATAGAATGTGACTCCATATCTGTGGTTCAAGCCTTCAAGTCAGCGGATATGGTGCCTTGGAAGCTTAAAACGAGATGGCGAAATTGCATTGCTCTTACAAAAACAATGTCATTTGCAATCTCTCACATTTATCGTGAAGGAAACAGTTGTGCGGACGCTCTTGCTAACTATGCTTTTCGTGTTCCTGGCTTTTCTTGGTGGGACTCCATTCCATCTTTTCTTTGTGATTCCTTCCATAGGGATAAGCTTAGACTACCTTGTTATCGGTTTTGTTAATGTTTATTCTTCATGGGTTTTGGTTTTATGTCCCCCCATGATTGTTTGTTCTTTTGTTTATTTTATTAATAATATTTGGTTTGCTGGCAGGGGATTGGTAGTCCTCATGGTGCCAACCTAGTTGGGATTATGTGGATCTACTTTGATGCTCTTGCAAACCTTTGCATTAAAAAAAAAAATTGATATGATTTTTATATAAAAAAATATTCATAATAAAAATTGATATTATAAAATCAATAATTTTTTTTATCAAAAGAAATTAAAAAGAAGAATTTATTTTAGGTCGTAATTTGCACAACTTATAAATTAAATTATGCATAATACGATCGATATAAAAATGAATATTTTTTTTGGTAAAAATAAATTAAAAAGACTAATTATTTTTCGGTCATCGTTTCTCTATGAGATTATCTTGGTCAAAATTTTCTTTTACTTTTGACATATTTTTTTATTCTCTATGAAAAATATAAATCTAATGAGAATTAGGTTTAGAACATTCACAAAATATTAAATATAAATATTTGATAACATACTTGAACTAAAAATTTAAAAGGATAAAATATAATTAGCGAACATAATTGTTACAAAATAATAACAACTTTTTTCTCTTTCTTTTCAAGGCATGCTTTGCTCACGAAACTTACAATAATTAAAATGAGAATTCTTAGGCACGTTCAACAAATTTTAAAATATTATTATGTTTTAAAATAATAATATATTACAATTTTTGGTGCTTTAGAACAAGAGAGTAGAGAAGAAATAAGGAATACCACTTATAATGGGTTAGGAAGAAACTTAAGAAGATTTATGATGACAATTGAGCCATTCAATTTTGCGTTTTAAAATATTCACAAGAATGAAGAAGGAATACCAACAATATCCATATGTGTGCCAAATTTGTGAGCAAAGAAGACCTCTTTTCAAGAAGTGAAGAAGTAATACCATCAATCTCCAAGTATCCCAATTAAGCAGTCTCCATGAGAATTGTGGCGTCAAATGAGAAATGCACTTTAGAACATTTAGGAGAAGTATGGAAAGGAATACTAGTGAAAAAATGAGAGGAAAGACTACCTTGGAGTGATTGATTTAGGTCAAAATTGACAATAAAGGATTAATTAGCGTATTAAATAATATATTAATGTGTCAACATATATTTTGTAATTCATAATTTATATATTATATACAAGTGGACAAATAAGTTGACCTGACAAATAAGAATATATTGACAATGTTTGATTTTGTAACTCAGAATTTATATATTATAAATAGATACGAGCACATAAATAAGCGAACTCATTTATTTGATTTTTCATGAACGATTTACCATTGTATCTTCCATGGCCATTATATATTTTACCTTCCACATTTCTTTCCTTTAAAAGATTTGTATAGTTTTACCTTTTATAGTGTTTCCTCAAAAGATTCAAATCCAAAATTTAATCTTTCAAACTAAACATCAATGAAACGTACGATGGACATATGACATTAAGAAACACCCCAAAAAAGGATGTAAAACTACCATTTATTTTTCTTGAGAACATACCAGTGATGCCAATAGAAAGAAGAAGACAATTTTGGCAGTTCAAAAACCCACCATAATTAAAGGCAGCAACTGTTTAGATTTGTTCTTTTCTTCTCACAGATCTTAAGATAAACCAAGTTCATAAAGAAAACTATTACATTGTCCAACAAAATGAGATAAACCCTAGACATAACTTTGCTAAATAAAAACAACTACTTAATTTCAATTCATACACTGTGTGATTCAATTAATCCTCCTCAGGAGGCACTTCATTGAGATCGAAGTCAAGAATTTTTGGTGCAGTAACTGAAGTTGACATTTCTTGGTCCATGGAGCCACCATCTCCACTCTTCTCACTCACTTCTTTAGCAACTCCATCATTTGATCCTTTTTCTCCCTTCCCTTCTCCCACACCACCAAAACCTTGATTGTTATCTCCAATGGCATTTTCTCCTTTTTCTTGTTCTTCATTTTCGTCAACGCAATCCTCTGCATCTCCTTCACGCCCCTCAGCAGCAGCTTCATCAACAACTTGATCAATCTCCATGGAAGGACCCTTCACCAACTTCCTCTCCTTCCTCCACATCACTCGTTGGTTCACACTCATTCGCATGACGAAACGCGGCACGGTATGTTTTGAAGTAATCATTACAAACTTTGCACATTAACACTCTTTTTGTCCAACAAATCTTATGTGCGGTGTTTGTCAACCATCTCTTCTCAACTTCTTCCTCAGCCATATGTTATCGTAATCGTCTTCGTCACACGAGTCTTCGTTATCACACTCAACATGATCATCATCAGAGGAATCACGTTCCACGAGGACCCTTTTGTTCCTCATTTCATTGCTACCCCTCTTTTTCTGATTCCTCCAACCAGACCCAACCAAGGACATTGACAAATCGGTGATCTCACCACTGCTTACCTCGTTGTCCCTTCTGCGTGCTGCTGCTGCAGAGGATTGAATCGCTCTTCTGTTGTTCTTCTTTTTACGCGAAAACTTGCTCACTTTTCGGCCCTTGAAATGGACTCTGATGTGGCCACCTAGCCCTCTTCCACACTTGAATTCACGCTTGCAGTAAAGACAGACCTTTTTGTTGTCAGAATAAGGCACCACCTGAAGGTTGCTGGCATCACCACCATTGTTGCTGTTGTTCCCTTCATCCGAAACCCTTTTCTCAGAAGGATCCATCTGCTGAAAAAACAAGAAAAGAGGGAAAAAAAAAGTGTGAGAAATTAAAATCAAGTTATACCTAAATTAAAAAGAAAACTCTAAAGGATATGTGGATTTATGCACCTTCTTTGAGATGATAAAGACACACAGAGAGTGAGAAAAAGAAAGAGCAGAGAGAAAGCAATGAAGGAGAAATGAGAAGCACCGCACAGAATAACGAGGTAATATACAAATGAAATATTCCTAGGTTCTAACGTATATATAAGAAAGAGAAAGTTAAGAACAAGAAACTGAGTTAATGTAATGACATCAATTTATTTTATTTTTTTATTCTTAAAGCATTAATTATTCTTTTGAAAAAAACAAAAAAAGTAAAACTAATTCTCATTTTCTTACACCGACGTTGAACTTTATGTGTATATATATATATATATATATATATATATTTCTCCTAAGATAATGTGAATTGATGATTTTTCAAAAGTAACTGAAGTTTTTTGTTTCAGAGAATTAAAGTTGGTTTGGCCTTCTGTGCAGATTTTGTGCAGGATGAGGTCAAATTGCAGTTCAAACATTCCGTAACCTGCTTATTGGAAAGAAATTCATGTTTTATTACCAGCCTTAAGGAAAGGGAATCATTCATTTTTAACATATTTATTTTAACATGCTTTTATTAATAATAAAATTTAAACTTATATAAAATCACTAATTGGTAAGAAAAAATAATAAATATTGTCACACACTTATTATGGAGAGATAAGACCATAGAAGAGAAAAGTAAAAGTTGTATTAAATAATATAATTACTGTAATAAGAAGAGAGTGATAAAAACAAAAACAAAAAAGAGTATATTAAAAAGTTATTGCTAGTATTTATCTACCTGCATTTAGTGATGCATGCGTAAAAATCATGAATTTTACTACTTAAGGTTTTAGGTTAGGATGAAGAAAGGTTTGAGGGAAGCCATTCAAATCATAAGGTTAACTTTTTGTTCAAAGGAACAACAAACATGGTCATGTAGACAAATTCCTAAGCATTACTCAAGTACAAACAAATTTACAACAATTCACGCATTCTGTTGAATTCACTGAGCTAGATCCTTAGTATTTCCTAAATACTACTAGAGTTAGAGATTTTCTCACTCTATATTATTGAATACGTAGTATATTATCAAGTTGACAACATCCATCTGTTAACGTCAAAGTATGCTGACAAAACTAATAAACATTAAATTAAATTATTTTAAGTTGATAATTATTAAAAAAAAAATATAGATAAAATTAATTTACTATTATTTTTATATTTTATTAGTATTATTTATCTACAATATTAGTGTTATTTTTACTTACATACATTTGCTTGAGATTATAACATTAATACATTTATGTGAATGTGTGTGATAAATATTAATCGACATTTTTATTATTATTTTAAATATGTTTATGATATTTCAAATATATATTATAATATTATTTTAACATTATTAACAGATAAATATTTTTTCTATTGAAGATAATTTGAATTTTAAAATTATTTTAATCTTGTTTAATTGAATTTGAATTTAATCTCTGAATTTTTTTTTTTTAAGTAAAAAGACGAGTAGCTTAAACTTAACACTGCTAAAATTATCCAATGTTGCAAAACACTTGAAACATAACATGAATGACAAAAAATACTCATCCAACAAAACTGTAGAACGATGAAAATTTCTGTTCAAGCTATCAAGACAATATATTAAGTGCTATCAGAAATTAACTGAATTTAAGAAAAGCCACTCAAAATACACGGTACGATATCCCCATGGTACTCTTCAGATACAGGCAGCGAACGTTCTGCCAATTCTTTTTCAACAAAGAGAGAAGAAAGTTCACGCTCAGTTGTACATTTTGGAAGATTTGCTTTTCCTCCATGCTAACATTCCCCACGGCAACTCCCATGCAGAGCACCTTCTTAAGCTGGAATTTGACCATCGCCTTGGTCTCATTAACCTTTGACTCGAGAGATTCTTGGTGAGTCACAAGTGTAGGGAATTTCCCTGCCTTGTGGAGACCAGGTCCCAAGAGACGAGGAATCTGCTTGATGACTGCTTCAGAGGCCAAAAAGGCATGATATTTTTTGGCTAGTTTTTTCACCAAGTTCTTGTTTTTGTTAAGCTTCTTCAAGGCCTCAACATCCATGTAGTCCAATCCTATCTTCTCAGCCTCCTCAACGTGTTGGGCATCTCCAAGCATACAAATCTTCATCTTGGGACGAGGAATGTGAGGCAACTTAACAGAGCCACTGAAACGCTTGTCCTTCTGGGGATCATAGTTTTTCAACCCAATTTGGAGTTCAATGGTCTCCACAAATTTCCTGTTCTTTTCCTTGGAATCAGTCATGATTCCTGAGATAGCTTCTCTTAGAGCATCACTCTGAAGCTTACTCATCTTTGAAGCTTGGACTATTCCAAATCAATGGCTAGGCGGGTACAGATCTAACAGCACGCAGCTGAAACCCTAGCTCTGAAATCTCTGAAATTTTAATTTTCACACATTATATAATAAAGTCAATGTATAATTTAAATAATTTTTTTTCTATTTTTCTTGTCAATTTAAAAAGTTTTATATATTTAAATATTATTTTAAAATTTTTCACTTTTATAATATTATTTTTTTTATTATTAGAATAACAACTTATTATTATGTTTAACTTTTACTATATTTATTTTCCTTTTTTAATATTATTTTCTACTATTTTAGATTTTAGATTATTATATTATTGCTGTAGAATATTTTTTAAATGATAAATATCAATAGACATTTTTATTATTATTTTTAATATGTTTATGACATTTCAATATATATTATAATATTATTTTAACATTATTAAGAGGTAAATATTTTTCTATTATAGATAATTTGAATTTTAAGATTATTTTAATCTTTATTAATTTGAATTTGAATTTAGTTTCTGAAATTTTAGTTACCACACATTATACAATAACGTTAATTTATTTTAATTTATATAATTTTTTTTGTATTTTTATTGTCAATGTAAAATGTCTTATATCTGTAAGTAATATTTTAAAAAATTTCACTTTTATAACGTTATTTTATTTTTTATTATTAGAATAACAATTTATTATTATGTTTAATTTTTTATTTTATTTATTTTACTTTGTTAATATTATTTTTTCCTATTTTAGATAATTATATGATTACTGTAGAATATTTTTTAATTTTTATTGACATTATAGTATTAGTTTGCTGTTATTTTTTATATTTTATTAGTATTGTTTATATTATCTTTATTATTATTTTAAACTTATCATATTTGATTATTAATAATAATAACATTTAATTCCATTATTTATAACTTTAGTATTACTTTACTATTATTTTTATTTTATTTTTTATTAGTATTATTTATGTTATCTATATTGTTATTTTAACCTTATAATAATTATTGAATACTTATATATATATACATGTATATATATATATATATATACATGTATATGCGTGAATTGTTATATATATGGTGTTTATATATTATATTATTGCATTATAATTCAACTAACTTTTGTTGACCAAATATATATACTTATTATCATTTCTTACAAGCATGCTCATGATAACAAACATGGATAAAAATTCGACCTGATGAAAGAAAAATGATACTCCCTCTAGACCAAAATTCTTGATGTTTAAGGTTAAAAGTACATAGCTTAAGAAATATTTAATGTTACTCACCATCCAATATTATATATTTAGTCTAAAATATCCTCATTTAATATCTATGATGATAGTAATTGTGAAATAAATCACATTTTTTAAATAGGGATATATGTGGAAGAAAATAATTAATGAGACTTGGAATCTATAAAACATCAAGAGTTTTGGAACAAAAACAAGAAGTTAAAATATCAAGAGTTTTGGTCCGGAAGGAGTAAATCTTTTTTAGGAGCATTGTACAAAACTAGAGAAATAAATAATTCATTATTTGAAAGGAAGAGTTGAAGGGCCATTTAGTGAAAGTGTAAAATAATTTAAGATAATTATTGTAAAAGTCAACAAACTTACAATATATGATAGTTTGTAATTGAATGACAGTGTAAAACTATTTTACTTTACTCTTTAATATGCCTGTAAATTAAACATGTATTTGAATACTATGTTTTTAGTCCCTTAAATTTTAGATATTTTTGGTTTTGATCCCTCAATTAAAATTTGTTCTTTTTAGTCTCTCAAATTTGTAGAATTCTATTTTCAGTCCTTGGAGTGAATTTAAGGGACTAAAAAGAGAAAATATTTAGTCCCACTCTCTATATATCAGAATACTATGTCTTTAGTCCCTCTCTATATAAACATGTAAGACTATTTGCTTTCTCTCCATTCTTTTCACTTTGACTTTTATTTGAATACTCTTCTTACATGTGATGGACTTTACTTTCCTAACATGGATCTAGTATATCCTCTTATATTTTTAATATCATCTAAACGGTTTAACAAGCTATAACTGAACATCATAAACCAATTTCATATATATATATATATATATATATATATATATATATAAGCTTTTCTTAGTTCACTTTGTGTTCATTGTCTTTTCTTACAAAACCTTGTTTCTGCTACACCTAAATCTCTTCTTGTAGAACCTAATTGAGGAAGGAAGATTTAATATCTAATTGAAAAATATGCCAACTTTTTTTAGCTGCTAGAGCTATTAGAGCTCTATTTGTATCAAGATGAATAATAGGAGAAAATGTAACACCCTAGAGGATATTACCTTTATCTCCTTATATTGCTAAATTAATAGAAATTAGCATATAAGAATATCATAGTTAACTATGTGGAAATTAAAACTTAAACTTATATTACATGAAATAAATCTAGTACAAAGCTCTTGGCATTTATGTGCCGTACAAGTCATAAGAAATATACATAAATCATAAACTAAATTCCCATCCATTGGGAATTATACAAAAACTATACTAATAACATCTTCCTCCTGGAAAGCAGCTCCGTGCTCCAAGCTCTTCCCACAAGGTGTCCATCTGCTAACCTGTAAAAACATGGAAACTAAACGGGAAGAGACATAATGTCTCAGTGAGTGTTCCAAGGACTCTAGGCTGACTCTTTATTCTAGAGATCCTTTTCTTAACTCTCCTGGCTTCTCTTTTCTTTTATAGATGCTCACACTCACAACTATTACCTCATCATGCATGTTACTTTGGCACTTAGAGTTGGTCTCCTATGCCAAATCTAAGGCCACTAGTGCACTAAGGCACCTAGACATCATTCTTTTCTTCTTGACCACTAACTAGGGTCTCACTTTACTATAGCATTGGATGGGAACATGTGTAACCTTCTTTTCCTCTGACTTGCCCAACTTGGGCTTACATCGCCTCTCTCTGTGAGGCATAACATCTTGCATACCTCTCTCGGTAGCTTACATTAACTTTCTATGGGTATAACCCCTCTCCTACCTCTAAGGGTAGTATCCAGCTACACACGTCCTCATCTAATGTATAGATATATCTTACATCACTCACCTAACAACTAGGCTCATGACTCCTCTCATGTTCTAACATAGAACATACATACATTAAGCACATCATCATATCATAGATTGTTTCTACAACTGTGTGGTTGGTATTATTCTTTATTTAAATTTCACTTCCACTGCCTATTTTATTAATTTGGCTGAGCTCTAGCCAACAAGAGGCGTCCCTCTTGAAACAACCTTTAATTAATCCCCACCGGTCCAAGTGGGTTAACTACATCTCCGTTATAAGGAGGAGTCTCTTTTCTAACTTGTTCTTCTCTATGAAGAACCCCTTCTCCCTAAGAAGAAGGTTGTTTTCCCCATGGGTGTCAGGGTGACGGTCCCCATCACTCACCACTAGGGGGCCTCTTAGCCCTAAAACATAACTTATTCCCTTTATTGGGATCATAACTTTCCTTTGAAAACTCTTTCATAAAACCTTTTCATAACCTTCCTGAAACTCATCACTCCTTGGTGACTTAGAGGATCTTTAGCCCTTTGCACACCGTTGTACACCGAGCGTGCGGCTCTCAGATGAGACTGGTACCGGGGAAGGTTCCACCCTATGTCACTGAGGGGATACCTTTTACTAAAAACCTTTCATGAAACTATAAACTTTGCTTAAAAGCCTTTTCTAAAACTTAGGGGTAACTCCCCACCTTTCTCTGAAACCTAGGGGAAAACTCCCCATCTATTTATTAAGAGGCTTAGGTATAGTCTTAAGTGTTTTATGTGTCTTTTATTAAAGAGGGTTTATCGTAAGATACATTCCCAAGCATATGCAACAACCACATTGCAATAAGGGTGCAAGCATAACATCACAAATACAACTACCATACAATAATCTAAACACCTCAAAACAACATAAACATCTTATAATTAAACATATTACATCATATAAATAAAAAGGGAAAAGCTTCAAAAGAATATCGATTAACTAAATTCTTGCCTGGCCACACAAGCTTTCATGCTGAGCTAGAACCCCCATGCCCAACCTCGCAAGCGTTTATGCTGAGATAGACCCTTATGCCCGGCCTCGCAAACGTTCATACTGAGCCCGAGCCCCCTGGAGCTAAATACATATTCTGATACTCTCATGCCCGGCATCACAAACTTTCATGCTAAGCATGAGCTCTCCTGAAAATGAATATCGCTACTGACTCTCTCATGCCCGGCATCCCCAACTTTCATGCTGAGCATGAGAACCCCTGGAACTAAAAATTGCGACGGACTTTCTCATGCTCGGCATGACCAAAAATTCAAGCTGAGCATGAGCGAAAACAGGGGCTGTGACCTGCGACCTCCATGGCAATTAATGGCTTACCCACTCATCCTAACCCTATGCAAAGACTCTCCCAAGCATAGAATCACACCCTAAACACTTCTATTACATTTCCAACCGATTAATCTACTCAAAAACATCCTTAAACATGCATAATCATCAAAATCCCAAATCTCCAAACCTAGGGATTCAAAAGGGGAAAAAGGGATAAACAAGAGTACAAGAACCATGGAAGGATGGAGAAGACAAGGGGAGGAATCACTCACACTATGGGTCTCGGATCTGAGTTCTGGGCACTAGATCTCTGATCTCTGCTCCACTTCTCTCCTCTTCCTCGTCTTCCTTCTTCTCCTCCTTCTCTCTAACTCTTTTCTTTCTTTCACTTTCTCTCTCTAACTCTCCCTCTCCTCTTCTATATAAACTCTGTGTGTGTGTGGGCCTAATGGGCCTTGGCCCATCTTGGGTCTTGGCTCCCCATCAGGGTCCTATTATCTTATTCCTGTCAACTCTTAATATGAGGTAACTATTATTAATAATGCTTAAGGGTATCTTTAAACCATTAAATACAACACTATTCTATAAAGATATCTCTTTATTATTTATTTCTAAGGTCCATAAATTAGGGATGTTACAGAAAACATCTCATTATAATCAACTCTAGGTTGCTACAAGTAGTCATTTGCTACTACTTTATCTTTGTGCTTTTGTATGATGCCATCAGGATTGAGCTTTGTTTTATATACCCATTTTACTCCAATGGAGTCTTTGCCATGTGATCTTCAAGCTTTGAACTATTATTATTATTTTTTAATCTTTTCTTCCATTGCTTTTGACCTATGCTTCTTGCTTTGGTGCTTCTTGATAGCATTTGAGATCAAGCATATCCATGTTGCAAGTTTCATGTGTGTGTGTGTGTGTGAAAGATCTTACTCATCTTGGTGTAGACTCTAGTGCATAAGCTTGTTGTGGAAGTAAAGGAAGCACACATGGTTCTCCTGCTACTTTTTCAACTTCTTCTTGAGGTTGTAGTAGTATGAAAATGTTTCTTTTCTCAATTTCCTCTTCGTAATTTCAAGCAACAATTTTATCGACTTCAACATCTCAATTGATAATGAGCTTCTATGGTTGTAAATTGTAGACTTAGTATCCTTTTGACTATGTGTTATACCCTAAGATGACATCTC
Source organism: Pueraria montana var. lobata (assembly GCA_026413185.1). Lineage (NCBI taxonomy): Eukaryota > Viridiplantae > Streptophyta > Magnoliopsida > Fabales > Fabaceae > Pueraria > Pueraria montana. The sequence continues at coordinate 15,818,476 of CM048655.1, forward strand.
GTATAGTCTTGTCTTCTAGTTTATGCCTTTTTTCATCAAGAACATGTATGTAGTATATAGATCCAAATGTTCTTAGGCGTTTAGCTGATGGCTTTCACCTATTAAAGCCTCGATAAGAGTCTTGTCTTGGACTACCTTAGCTACCTTAGTTGGCCATTTGTTGAGTATGTAAACAATAGTGTAAACTCCTTTAGCCCAAAAGGTGTTGGGAAAACCCTTCTTTTAGAATTGATATGTCCATCTTCATGATTGTGAGATTCTTCTTCTCAGATATGCCATTGTGTTGTAGAGAATATACAACCATAAGTTGTCGCTTAATGCCTTCATCCTCACAAAACTTATCAAACTCATGGGAGTTGTATTCTTTGCTACAATCACTTCTAAGTAATTTTATATGTTTCTCGCTTTAATTCTCGACAAGGGCTTTGAACTTTTTGAATATTCCAAAGACTCTTGATTTTTCTTTACATGAAGTAAACACAAGTATTATAGAAAAATCATTAATGAAGAGTATGAAATACCTATTGTAGTGAAGTGATGGTGTCTTCATTGGTGCATAGATGCCAGTATGTATTAACTCCAACAAGTCTTTAGCTCTCTATTCTTTATCGATTGAAAACGAAAGTCTGTGTTGCTTCCTAAGAAGACGTCCTTCACAGGCTTAATTATTTTCTGTCAAGCATATAGGAGATCTTTCATCATATTTTTCTAATATAATAGCTTCAAGGCATAGGTGCTGAAGTGACCAAATCTTCTATGTCATAGCCATGAACCATCAAGTTGCACTTTCATGGAAATATTTGTAGTATATTTGATGCTTATGGGGAAACTTCTATGTCTTTTGTCCATTTTAACTTAGGCTATCCTCCACCTTTTGTTATAGTTATAATAGATTGTGCATGTATCTCTTTCGAAGTGAAAAGCATAGCCTTTCTCCATCATTTGAACAATGCTCAAAAGGTACTTTTTCAAATTAGGAACAAATAAAACATCTTTGATGAGTCTCATACCTTTCTTTGTAACCATCAAGAAAAGCATAGACTTCTGGAATTCTCTTTATTTCTTGAATTTTCTTTCCTCTATATGTATTCTTTATCCTGAGACTATAATTTGAGCTTTGATTGAAAGACATTTGTGTTGAAGTCTTTGTCGTGCCTATGCCAATTTTTTTTTTTTGAAAAGTCAATGTTAGTTGTTAGTTTTGTTAGAAAGTTAGTAGGAAGGATTTGAACCTACGACCTTTCCCTTCCCCTTTTCCTTTCAACCACCAAGACAATCTTATAACTCCTTGCCTATGCCAAATTGGTTTAGCATTATAATATTTTAATTTTATCCTGGCTCATTCTAGTATATTTTGTATAGAGTAATCAAGATTTGTGCAGGGTAATCTTCTAGGATATTATATTAAGAGTTTTCTAGAAATTTGTGTCAATTTCTTAACAATTGTGATAATATAAGCAACACTTCATGTAGCTGCAAATTAATTCTCTTCCATGATAAGACAAAACATATCGAGTTGGATTGTCATATAGAGAGGGATAAAGATCAAGCTAGAGTCATATTTGATGTCAAATTCATCACATTTGTACATATAGTTGATATATTCACTAAGCCCTTAGCTCCTGGACCTTTCAAAAATCTCCTGTCTAAGCTTAGAATGTTGATATGCCAATTACTTTAACTAGCTTAACTTCCATTTAAGTTTATTTTATGCTATTCTTGTTAAGTTCGTTAATTTTTGTGACTTCTAGTTGAACCCATTAAGTACATGTATATAAGTAAGTCTGAATGAATGTTCAATAAGAATTCTAGCTATTATCTCAGTTTCAAACCAAAAACATTATCTTCTACCTTGAGGTCTTTCAATGTTTATATCAACAACTTTGAAAAGAAAAACTAGGATTCGGTGGGACTTCTATGGATTTTATAGCAAATAATGTAGCAAGTAAACAATCACATTTTATAAAAATTGATTTTTATCCATCATCTTACACTAATATCCACTAAGTTGCAATAGTGTGGAGACGTTTTATTTTATATATATATATATATATATATATATATATATATATATATGTGTGTGTGTGTGTGTGTGTGTGTGTGTGTGTGTGTGTGTGTGTGTGTACAGCTGTCAAAACGGGCTGTGACCTGTGGGCCAACCTGGCCCACCACGGGTTTGGGTCGGGCTAGTCTAAAAAAAATTTGCAGCTTCTGATTATCAAAGAAACTTGACCTGACCCACTAACGACCCGGCTCACTCGGGTTGAACCTGTTATGAGTCGGGCTGACCTGCTAGTTGTGTTATTTACTTAGTAAGTTAAAAAAATACCTAGCCCAGTAGCCCACTTCAACTCTCAGCCCACTTCAAAAAAATCCTACTCTCTCAAGTCTCAACTCATGGACTCATTTCACTGCCTAACCCTAACCTAACCAAACGTCCTAACCTTACTCAGTGCCGCTGCCCTCTTCTCTCTTCAGTGCACCACCGTGCCACCCCGCCACCTCGCCATTGCGCCACAGCTGCGCCGCAAGTTCGCACCAGGCCACCAACATGAGTCAGCGCCATCGTGAGTCCGCACCACTGCACCAGCGTGAGTCCACACCACTGCTTTGGACCTTCGGTCCTTCGGTCCTCCTTCAATCTCTTCTCCATTTTGAAACCCTTAATAGCAAGTCATGTTCTTCAGTTTCCAGATACTCTATTTTCACAGGAAAAAGGTCAACATTCTTGTTGAGGCTGGTGCTGACTTAATAGCCTTTGAAACAATTCCAAATAAGCTTTGTTCTTAAATTTCCATTGATAAAGTTGTCCTTCTTTTTCTGATGTTATATTCATGCTTGGATAACAATTTGATTATGTTTTTTTTTTGGGTCTGGTACACTGGCACTGGCAGCTTATTTGTCTAGCTACTTTTCTCAAGTTTTCAGAGAGTGATACCTTTGATCTGTATCAGGTTTGTCTCTGAATTGCATGATTCTCTGCCCAGTAATTCTACTATTTGTGCTATATTTTAGTTTCAGCCATTTGAACTGTAATCTTAATTCTGCCTGTGACTATAAGTCTATGACTGAACTGTAATTTTAGTTCAGGGCTATATTTTAATTCTATATTTTAATTCTGCCTGTTACTGAACTGAAATTTTAAGTTTTTGTGGTTGCATACTTGCATTTGAACTATTTGTGCTATATTTTAGTTTAGGCCATTTGAACTGTCTAGGATATATTTTAATTCTAAATTGTAATATAAATTTTGGATTATATTTATAGAATGGAATCTGAAATTGTTAATGAACACTACATTGATGATTATTTAAATGAATCAATGCCATCTATTCTAGAAGACAATGAGAAAGAGGGTAATAATAATGATAGAGAAAGTAAGAAGCCTAGGGTAACTACATCTAAAGTTTGGGCTAATTTTACTAGAATTGGTGAAAAAGATGGTAAAGAAAAGGCTAGATGAAATCACTGTGGACAAGAGTATGTTGTTGGTGGTACAAAAATAGGGACTTCATCAATGTTGTGTCATTTGCCGAAGTGTGATGTGCTAAAAAAATTAAAACATGGAGATGTGGGAAATATGATAATTGATCATGCAGGGAAATTGAGGTCTAGGGAAATAGACCAAAAACATGTAGATGATTTGATTTCAAGAGCTATCATTCAGCATAGGTTATCATTTTATTTTGTTCAGTATAAGTGGATTAGGGAATTGCTTATATATTTACATCCTGATATAAAAGTTCCCCGTAGGAATACAATCGTGTCTAACCTTTGGAGAGTTCATGATGAACATAAAGAAAAAGTGAAACTTACATTGCGTAAATCTCATAGTAAGATTTGTTTGATATTTGATTGTTGGACTTCCATCACCCAAGAAAGGTATATTTGTGTGACTGCTCATTTTGTTGATAGTAACTAGAAATTGAATAGCAATATTATTGCTTTTTGTAAATTGGACCCTCCACATGGTGGTCATGAAATGGCAAAAAAAAAAAATTTGATGTTATGCTTGATTGGGGATAGATAGGAAGGTCTTTTCTATCACTTTGGACAATGCTAGTGCCAATGAGTTGCTTGTAAAGATTTGGAAAACACAATTGAAATTGCAAAATAGTTTGATTTGTAATGGTGATTACTTTCATGTGAGGTGTAGTCCCATGTATTGAATCTGATTGTTCAAGAGGACTTAAGGGTGGTTGGTGGTGCTTTGAAAATGATTAGAGAGAGTATAAAGTATGTGAGAGCATTGGAGCTAAGAAAAATTGCATTTAAAGATTGTTTTCTTCAAGTGAGGGGTATTGATACTAAGGTAGGTTTGAGAATGGATGTAGCCACTAGATGGAATTCTACCTATGTTATGCTTGAAAGTGCAATTAAATACCGACATACCTTTGACTATTTGGCTATTCATAATAGAAACTATGTTCATTGCCCATCAAATGATGAATGGAAAAGGGCTGAAAAATGTGAGTTCTTGAAGCCATTTTATGTCATGACTAATTTGATTTCGGGCTCATCTTATCCAACTTCTAATCGTTGCTTCATGCAAGTTTGGAAAATTGAATGTTTGTTGCGTGAATATGTTAAAAGTGATGATCCAATGATTAAAGGCATGGCTTTGAAAATGTGGGAGAAGTTTAGCAAGTATTGGCATGGGTATTGTGATATTCTTGCTATTGGGGCTATTCTTGACCCACGGATGAAGTTTGAAGCAATTTGGTTTTGTTATTCAAAGATTGATCCTTCTACTTGTGAAGAGAAGATTAAAGACTTAAGACAAAAGATGTACAAGTTGTTTGAAGAATATGTGAAAGTAAATTCAAATGAGTCAAATGCTTCAACTTCTCAATTTCTCCTCCAACACAACAAGTTTCTTATGTGGATGATGAACAAGTGATTGATGCATTTGATGTAAGTTAATTAATGTATTTAAAGTACTTTATTTTTTTCATTTAATTTCAGTATTATTTAATTGTTATCATTGATTATTTTATTTCATTTCTCTTATAATGTCTTAGGAATATGTTGATTATTTGAGCCAACATGTTAATTACAATGGAAAGTTTGAATTAGATCTGTATTTGGATGAAGGTAATTATCTTGATCCAAAGTTTTTTGATAAGTTGGATGTGTTGGGTTATTGGAGGGATCGCCGAGACCATTATCCAAACCTCTCTAAGATGGCTTGTGATGTGTTGAGCATTCCAATCACTACAGTTGCTAGTGAGTCCGCTTTTAGCCTTGGTTCTCGTGTGCTAACCAAGTACCGTTCTTCCATTCTTCCTGACAATGTTAAATTACTCATTTTAACCCAAAATTGGTTGCATGGTTTTGTTGAACCGGGTAATTTTTATAACTTATTATTACTACGTTGTTATTTTTTTTTTACTACTTAACTGTTCACTTTTAAATAGCTAACATTGTTTTTTAATTTTTATTGTAGATGAAGATAAACAAGATGTTAAAAGAGATGAAGTTGTTATATATTTATCCGTTCAAGACTCTAATGTTGTTGATGGACAAGGACAACACTAATTTTATGGAGAAAGATTTGTTGTAATGTTGTAGACTTGAAAGTTCTAGACTATTTCCAGTTGTTTTTGTAATGTTGTCAAGACTTTAAACTTGAAAGTTTGTTGGTTATTTAGTTTATTGTTCAAGACTATTTCTAGACTATTTTGAAACCATGATTGTGCTGTTTTTGGTGTATTTTGGCAAGTTTTGGTTGCTTATTTTACATGACAACTTATTTAAATATGGTAGTTGTTGTGGTTGCTTATTTTTTTAAGTGTGCTAGAATGCGCTGGAATTTGAGACATGATAAAACCTGAAATTTGTGCTAGAATTTGAAGGCTGTTACAAGCTTTTTTTTTTTTTAAAAAAATTCATTTTTCATAATTTTTAATTTTAGGTGGGCCAACCCGTTTAACCCACCAACCCGTGGTGGGCCAAGCTGGGCCAGCATTTTGAAGACTCACCAAGAAGTGAACTGGGTTGGGTTGACCCACCTATTAGGTGGGCCGAGATGGGCCGGGCCCAACGGGTCGGGCTGGTACATTTTGACAGCTCTAGTGTGTGTGGAGGCTATACATTATCCCAAACTACTAGATTATAATATTAATTATGACTACATTATCTTAGGTCCACAATTAAAGTTTTCTATACAAGGCTTATTGCTCCATATGCACATTACGATATTTGAATTCAAGGTCCAAAATAAGATACAATTTAAAACCAAAAGAATTAAATGTTTAAGGTGTTTCCTATGCTATCTGAGAAAATTCTTATGTAGGGTTAAAAGTTTTTAATCCTGAATTAAAATATCATTTTCATGGATACGTGACTGCTCTCCAAATTTGATATCCTCTCTTGCCTATATAGTATTTAATTAGCACGGGATTATTTTCCATTTCAACGTACAAGCATTTTGCAACCTATTGACTATTGTTTTGAGAGTATAATATTATTTACTACAACCAAGTAGTGAACATCCATCTATAACTTTGTGTGCATTTGAAGACAAAACAAACAATTGAATACCATTTTAAGTTTTGAATAACTTTTATGACCATATTTTTAGGTCTTCCCAAATAATGGTAGCAATTTTTTTTTTTTTATGAAAGTAAATGGTAGCAATTTACATAACTGATATTACAGTGAAAATAAGGTTGATCAGGTGCATACATTTTTCAATAAATTATGACAGTTTACCAATCATGTTATAAAGTAGTTAGTCTGTTATTTGTATGGCGTGAAATTTTTTCAATAAAAAGAACATTCAGAATCAATTCCCTCATTTGTATATACAAATATAAGACAACATTACCATTTGTACTTTGCAGCCAATTTTAACCATTTCAAAATTATACTATCATTTAGCACCCAGAAATAAACATCGACATGTAACTCAATGTCCATTTTACGGTTATCTCAAAAAAAAAAAAAAATTTAAGGTACAGTTCACCCAACGTCCATAATTCAATCTCCAAATGAATGTTACTATTAGCTCTAATTATGAGGTTCAAAGAAAAGGAAGCATTTTAAGGAAACCCTCACAATGATGCACGCAACAGTGAGGTTGTGAATTAAGCTATGTAAATGTCTTATTATTTCGCACCAACTAAGAATAAAATAAACCACAGTATTTTTAGAATTGGCATAGAATAAATAATGCTATATGGACCATTTAGCAGGTTTTACTTGCATACAAACAGACAAAAGCAAAATTAACAAGCACGTTCATACATTATTCAAATAGCACAGGTTGAGAGAGAGAGAGGATTTAGTCAAAGGTTCAGAATTCAAGCAAGGGGAAATTTTTATTAGACCATAAGCATTTCTCCTACAAAATGAAATTTATTGCATATTTTTCTTACCATAAGCATTAATAAACTAGTTAAGACAGTTTACAAACCATGCTAAAAGTGAATGCCGTGCCTTATTAACAGTAAGTTTAAACATCATTATATTCTTCTCATTCACTTTGTGCTTTGTGTGTAGGAACTGAAGTTGAAGCCTGTTTATCCATGGAGCCACCACCACCACTCTTCTCACTCACAGCTTCAGCAACTTTATCACCATTAACTTCAGCACCAATTTCATCAACAACTTGATCAACTTCCTCTCCATTCTCTTCATTTTCCCTCTCTACTTCCTCCACATCATTATTGGTTGGTGGACACTCATCCGAATGATGAAACACAGCAGAGTATGTTATAAAATAGTCGTTGCAAACTTTGCACATCAACACTCTTGTAGTCCAACAAATCTTGTGTGTAGTGCTGGTGAACCTGTATCTTCTCAACTTTTTTCTCAACCTTATGTTATCATAATCATCTTCATCACACGAGTCCTCACTATTGCATTCAACGTAATCATCGTAAGAGGAATCAGATTCCATGAGAGCCCTTTTGTTCCTCACTTCATTACTACTCCACTTTTTGTGAACCTTCCAACCACACCCCACCAAGGACTTGGACAAATCAGTGATCTCACCACCGCTTACCTCGTTGTCCCTTCTGAGTGGTGCTGCTGTAGAGGATTGAAACCCTCTTATGTTGTAATGGATTTTGATGTGGCCACCCAAGCCTCCTGCACACTTGAATTCACGGTTGCGGTAAGGGCAAACGTTTTTGTTGTCGGAATGAGGCTGCACCTAAAGGTTACTGGCACTACCACCATTGCTGTTCCCTTCACCAGAAACCCTTTTCTCAGAAGGATTCATCTGCAGAAAAAAACAAGAAAAGAGAAAAAAAAAAAAAAAACTGAGAAAAATCAAGCTATGGCTTTCAAAATGGTGTATATATACCTGAATTAACAATAAAACTTTACAAGACATGTGGGTTTCTGCACTTTCATGGAGATGATAAAAACACACACACACAGAGAACGATGTAGAAGAAGTGTGAAGCACAACAGAGAATAACCAGGTAATATGGACATGAAATGTTCCTTCGTTCTAATGTATGTATTAGAATAGAAAGAGAGAAAGAAAGGTAAGAAGGAGAAACGAAGATAAATGTAAGGGCATTAATTTATTTTATTTTATATTTTTAAAGCATTAATTATTTTTTTGAAAAAAACAAAAAGAAGGTATTTACTTGTATATTTATTTCATGTTTTTATTATCTATTTTGATTTTTAATTATAAAATTGCCACATTATTTTTAATTTATTTTCTGTTTTTATATATTTGTACAGGAAACAAAGAAAAGAAAAATTGAAAAAAACACAAAAAAAAACACGAGTAAATAGCTTCTAATGTTTTCATTTTATGTTTTCACCTTTTGATTATAAAATTGTCACATTGTTTTCAATCTGTTTTTTATATTAAAAAATTTGTATAAAAAATAGAGAAAAAAAAGACTTTTTTGGAAAGCAAATAATGCTTTATCACCAACCTTAAGTAATGGTAATCATTCATTTTTAACATGTTTATCTTAACACACTTTTATTATTAATAAATTTTAACTAAAAATAGTCTGTACACTCATTATAGAGAGAAGAGAAGAGAGAAGAGAAAAAGCAAAAGTTGTATTAAATAATCTAATTAACCTCATTGTTAATATTAATATTACATTTAAAAGCTAAAATGACACTTATTAAGGGTATTGATGGAAAAAATTAATTAATATTACATTGAAAAGCTAAAATAACACTTATTTTATAACTTTTTTTTCTTTCATAAACGACACTTTATGGGATGAAGGGAGTGTTAAAAATATTTTCCTAGTAATAATAAAAATAAAATATTTAAAATATTTATGCTCATGCATCGCATGGGTAAAAAAATTTGTTAATTAATTAAAGGTTGTATGAAATATATTAATCTTATTCTCTATATAATTTAATAATTAATTAATACTTTATTCAATTATTAATTTTAATATATCAGGTATGTTTTTCTTTAGGAAAATATATACTAACAAAATAGTAGTATTATTATTCATACTTATAAACCAACCTTACATTTGTCCTAGTAGAATTGGGTTTGAATCCGTTAAACAATATTTTTGGTTTAAATCTTGTAATGGAAAAAAATATTGTGGGACAGAAAACATCACTAAAAACAATCAACCAAGTATTTTTTTTATAGAGATTATTCATTAACAAAATTGATAAATATTTCACATATAACAATAAAAAAATGACATATTTATAAATATCTAAATTATCTATATTTGTGTTAAATAATTATCAACTTAAAATCATTTAACTTAATGTTTATAAGTTTGTCAACATACTCTGATATTAACGGATATTGTCAACTAATTATATAATAAATTCAATAATATAGACTGAAAAAATTTGTTACTCTAGTTTTTTTTTTAATGGACAAATGCCCGTTGTTAATTGTTAGTTTTTTGTTAGTGAAGAGCTTCGAACCCACGACCAGTTGCCCTCGCTTCTTCCTTCATCACTAAACTAACCTTATAATCCCTAATCTCTTACTCTAGTAGTGCTTAGGAATTTGTCTGCAACCATGTTTATTATTCCTTTGAACAAAGAGTTACCTTTATGATTTGAATGGCTTCCCTCAAACCTTTCCTCATCCTAACCTAAACCATTAGTAGTAAAATTCATGACAATTTTAATACATGCATCACTAAATGCAGGTAGACAAATACTAGCAAAAACATTTTAATTTTTTTATTTCTTTAAACTCTCTTTCTTATTACATTGATTATATTATTTAATACAACTTTTATTTTTTTTCTTCTTTCGTCTTATCTCTCTATAATAAGTGTGTGACAATATTTATTATTTTCCTTACCAATTAGTGAGTTTTATATAAGTTTAAATTTTATTAACAATAAAAGCGTGTTAAAATAAATATGTTTAAAATGAATGAATACCTTTACTCAAGGTTGGTAATAAAACATGAATTGCTTTACAATAATCAGGTTACGGAATGTTTGAGCTGTAATTTGACCTCATCCTACACAAAATCAGCACAGCAGGCCAAACCAAACAAAAAACTTCAGTTACTTTTGAAAAATTATCAATTCACATTATTTTAGGAGAAATATATATATATATATATATATATATATATATATTCTCGGTCGGTGTAAGAAAATGAGAATTAGTTTCTTTTTTGTTTTCTTCAAAAGAATAATTAATGCTTCAAGAATAAAAAAATAAAATAAATTGATGTTATTACATTAACTCAGTTTCTGGTTCTTAACTTTCTCTTTCTTATATATACGTTAGTAGGAACATTTCATTTGCATATTACATGGTTATTCTGTGCGGTGCTTCTCATTTCTCCTTCATTGCTTTCTCTCTCTCATTCTCTCCTCTCTCTTTCTCACTCTCTGTGTGTCTTTTTCATCTCCAAGAAGGTGCAGAAACCCACATATCCTTTAGAGTTTTCTTTTCAATTAAGGTATATATACATCATTTGAAAGCCATAACTTGATTTTTCTCACACAAATTTTTTTTCTCATTCTCATGTTTTTTTTTTTTCTGCAGATGGATCCTTCTGAGAAAAGGGTTTCTGGTGAAGGGAACAGCAACGGTGGTGATGACAGCAATCTTCAAGTGGTGCCTTATTCTGACAACAAAAAGATTTGTTGTTACTGCAAGCGTGAATTCAAGTGTGGAAGAGGGTTAGGTGGCCACATCAGAGTCCATTTCAATGGCCGAAAAGCGAGCAAGCCTACGCGTAAAAGGAAGAACAACAGAAGAGCGATCCGATCCTCTGCAGCAGCAGCACGCAGAAGGGACAACGAGGTAAGCGGTGGTGAGATCACTGATTTGTCCATGTTCTTGGTTGGATCTGGTTGGAGAGTTCAGAAAAAGAGGGGTAGCAATGAAATGATGAACAAAAGGGTCCTCATGGAACGTGATTCCTCTGATGATGATGATCATGTTGAATGTGACGACGAAGACTCGTGTGACGAAGATGATTACCACAACATACGGTTGAGGAAGAAGTTGAGAAGTGATGGGTTAACAAACACTGCACATAAGATTTGCTGGACAAAAAGAGTGCTAATGTACTGCAAAGTTTGTAATGATTACTTCAAAACATACCGTGCCGCGTTTCGTCATGCGAATGAGTTTGAACCAACGAGTGATGTGGAGGAAGGAGAGGAAGTAGGTGAAGGTCGTTCCATGGAGATTGATCAAGTTGTTGATGAAGATGCTTCTGAGGGGCGTAAAGGAGATGCAGAAGATTGCGTTGACGAAAACGAAGAACGAGAAAAAGGAGAAAATGCCATTGGAGATAACAATCAAGGTGTTGGTGGTGCGGGAGAGAAAGAATCAAATGAAGGTAATGATGGAGTTGCTCAAGAAGTGAGTGAGAAGAGTGGAGGTGGTGGCTCCAAGGATCAAGAGATGTCAACTTCAGTTACTGCACCAAAAATTCTTGACTTCGATCTCAATGAAATGCCTCCTGAGGAGGATTAATTGAATCACAATGTATGAATTGAAATTAAGTAGTTGTTTTCATTTAAGAAAGCTATGTCTAGGGTTTATCTCATTTGTTGGACAATTGTAATAGTTTTCTTTCCGCCTTGTTTAATTTCTTTATGAACTTAGTTTTTCTTAAGATCTGTGAGAAGAAAAGAACAAATCTAAACAGCTGTTTCCTTAAATTATGGTGGGTTTTTGAACTGACAAAATTGTCTCCTTCTTCCTATTGGCATCACTGATATATTCTCAAGAAAATTTAACGGTAGTTTTACATCTTATTTTTGGTGAGTTTCTTAATGTGATATGCCCATGGTACGTTTCATTGATGTTTACTTTGAAAGATTAAATTTTGGATTTGAATCTTTTGAGGAAACACTATAAAAGGTAAAACTATAAAAATCTTTTGAAGGAAAGAAACGCAGAAGTTGAAATATATAATGGCCATGGAAAGATACAATGGTAGATTGCTAGTTCACTCATTCACGAAAAATCAAATAAATGAGCTCACTTATTTATGTGCTTGTATTTCTTTATAACATATAAATTCTCAGCTACAAAATCATAATCTGCCAATATATTCTTATTTGTCACGTCAACTTATTTTCCCACTTGTCAATGTCTCAATAATTCTGCTTGCTATTACATTTCTTCTCTGCTAACGTTTCATTGTCAATTTTGACCTAAATTAATCACTCCAAGGTAGTCTTTCCTCTCATTTTTTCACTAGTATTCCTTTCCACACTTCTCCTAAATGTTCTAAAGTGCATTTCTCATTTAATGCCACAATTCTCATGGAGACTACTTATTTGGAACACATGGAGATTGATGGTATTCCTTCTTTACTCGCAAATTTGGCACAGGTGGAGATTGTTGGTATTTCTTCTTCATTCTTGGGAACATTTTAAAACGCAAAATTGGACGCCTTAATTCTCATCATAAATCTTTGTAAGTTTCATCCTAACCCATTATAAGTGGTATTCCTTATTTCTTCTCTACTCTCTAGTTCTAAAGCACCAACAATTCTAAAATAATGTTATTTTAAAACATAATAATATTTTAAAAATTGTTGAACGTGCCTCATTAATTCTCATCATAATATTACTAAAAGTTTTGTAAGCAAAGCATCTGCCTTGAAAAGAAAGAGAGAAAAAAGTCCTTATTATTTTGTAACAATTATGTTCACGAATCATATTTTATCCTTTCACATTTTCAGCTCATGTATGTTATCAAATATTTAATATTTTGTGAATGTTCTAGAGCCCAATTCTCATATAGTATTGGGTAGCTTTTACTTTCTTCAAAAATAATATTCCCTCGGGTCTTTTTTACTATAAGACACAATTAACTAATTCATTAGAAGTAAGGAAATCAGTTAATTTAGCTAGTAATATTAAATTGGTCTTAAATTTATATATTTTTTTAAATTACTCTTAATATTGATGAGACATATGTAATTTTTAAAAATATTTTTATTAGTTTTAATTTCTTTAATCTTTCTTAATTACTATATTTATTTTTTATTGTCTATGCATGTGAATAATTTAATAATTAATTACTATTTTATTGAATTATTAATTTTAATATACTAGACATGCCTTTTAAAATATACTGACCAAAATGTATTATAAATATATATACATTGTGTATATTTGTGATAAATAATTATCATTAAAATCATTTAATATAATGTTTTTGGTTTTTTTTTTGTCAACATACTCCGATGTTAACGAATGTTGTCAACTAATTATATAATATATTTAGTAAGAGGAAGGTTAGGAACACACTCTCTACATACTCTTTCCATCGCATAATAATTATCATGTAAGAAAAATAAATAAGTCCCAAAATAATTTTCATTTTAGATTTTTAATATAATATTAATTATTTTTTCCACTTATATCCCTTATAATATTAATGATAGACAACAAAAAATATAAATGGATCAATGATGATAATAAGGTTACTTTTGTAAAATTGTTACTCTTTTTATCTATTTATTAATTTTTCTTGGTCTGTATAAAAAAATGTAGAACGAAAATTATTATGAGATGAAGGGAGTAATTAATATTACATTAAAACCATAAAATGAAAATTATTTTAGGACTTAATTTTCTTTTTATACAACAATTATTATGGGATGGAAGGAGTGAAATTTATCATGATTTTTATGCATGCATCACTAAATGCAAGTAGACAAATGTGAGGAAAAACTTTTTAATACTCCCTCCGCCCCATAAAGTAATGTGTAAGAAGAAAAAATGTCCAAAAATGAGTGTCATTTTAGTCTTTCAATGTAATATTAATTACTTTTTTCCACTAATACCCTTGATAAATGTAACTTTAACTTTTCAATGTAATATTAATAAGAATGTTAGTTTTATAAAATTGCTACTCTCTTCATCTATTTATTACTCCCTCCGATCCAATTTATAAAACCCAAATTTACCTATTCCTCAGGATTAAAGAAAGTGATTAATATAGTTGATAACAATAAAATTGTCTTAAATTTATATTTTTTTTTTCAAAACTACCATTGTCATTAATAACATTTTCTCTTTCTTCTAATTATTTGTCATTACAACCTCTCTTTTAATTAGGGATGTTTTAGTCTAAAAGTAATTAATGCAAGAGACATTATGAATTGGGTCTTATAAAAAGCACTAAGCACCACTTTTAATTTGGGTCATATAAATAAGACTAGAGAAGGAGTATCTTTTCTATATAAAAAAAAATCTAGGACGACACTTATCATGTGACAGAGAGAGTAATATATATATATATATATATATATATATATATATATATATATATATATATATATATATATATATATCCCATCACTCTCTTCTTATTACATTAATTACATTATTTAATACAACTTTTGCTTTTTTTTTTCCTTCTCTCTTCTATTCTCTCTAAAGCGAGTCAACTGAGTTTTAATATTTAGTTTAAATTTTATGAATAATAAAAGTGTGATAAGATAAACATGTTAAAAATGAATGATTACCATTACTTAAGGATGGTAATAAAACATGATTTGCTTTCCAAATAAGTTTTTTTTTTCTCTATTTTTTATACAAACTTTCTAATATAAAAAATAGATTGAAAAAATGAGACAATTTTATAATTAAAAAAGTGAATATAGAAAATGAAAACATATGGGGCTATTTACTTATGTGTGTGTGTGTGTGTTTTTTTTTTTCTATTTTTTTTTCAATTTTTCTTTTCTTTGTTTCCTATACAAATATATAAAAACAGAAAATAAATTAAAAATAATGTGATAATTTTGTAATTAAAAATTAAAACAGATAATAAAAATCAGTGACAGATTGAGAGGGGGCAGGCAGGGGTCCTAGCCCCCCTCCCGTAGGACTTTTCATTTATATACATGTATATTTTTAAGTAAGTTAGTATAAAATTATGTAAAATTAATTATGTAGGTTATTATTATAATAATAGTTAAGGTTAACTATGTAAAATTATGCAAAACTAGTTGTCTTTGTTGTTATTATTATAATGATTAAGGTGATAACTAGTGTAAAATTGCGTAAAACTAGTTGTATATTTGTTATTATTTTGGTAATAGTTAAGATTATTATCATTTAAAATAAAAATTAGTTTCAATTTTACGTCAAAAAATTAGTAAATACTTTTAAAAAAATTATTATTTATTAGAAGTTATACATTCAAACAATTATAAAGAAAGAAAAAAAACTTTAATCACCTTTAATACATTTCTGGATCCATCCCTAATTAATAAAAAACATGAAATAAATATACAAGTAAACGCCTTCTTTTTGTTTTTTTTTTTTTTTGCAAAAGAATAATTAATGCTTTAAAAATTTATCTCAGTTTCTCCTTCTTACCTTTCCTTCTCTTTTTCTATTCTAATGCAAACGTTAGAACGTAGGAACATTTCATGTCCATATATACCTGGTTATTCTGTGTTGTGCTTTACACTTCTTCAACATCTCTCTGTGTCTGTGTGTTTTATCTTCTTCATGAAGGTGCAGAAACCCACATATCTTTTAAAGTTTTATTTATAATTCAGGTATATACACCATTTTGAAAGCCATAGCTTGTTTTTCTCACACAGTTTTTGCTTTTTTTTTTCTCCTTTCTTGTTCTTTTGTGCAGATGAATCCTTCTGAGAAAAGGGTTTCGGGTGAAGTGAACAGCAATGGTGGTGATGGCAGCAACCTTCAGGTGCAGCCTCATTCCGACAACAAAAAGGTTTGCCCTTACTGCAACCGTGAATTCGAGTGTGCAAGAGGCTTGGGTGGCCACATCAAAATCCATTACAATAGAGGAGGGTTTCGATCCTCTGCAGCAGCACCACTCAGAAGGGACAACGAGGTAAGTGGTGGTGAGATCACAGATTTGTCCAAGTCCTTGGTGGGGTGTGGTTGGAAGTTTCACAAAAGGAGGGGTAGAAATGAAGTGAGGAACAAAAGGGTCCTCATGGAATCTGATTCTCTCACAATGATTATGTTGAATGTATAGTGAGGACTCGTGTGATGAAGATGACTATGATAACATAAGGTTGAGGAAAAAGTTGAGGAGACACGGGTTCATCAGCACTGCACACAAAATTTGTTGGACTAAAAGAGTGTTGATGTGCAAAGTTTGCAATGAGTATTTTAAAACATACTCTGCTGTGTTTCGTCATTTGGATGAGTGTGCACCAACCAATAATGATGCAGAGGAAGTAGAGAGGGAAAATGAAGAGAATGGAGAGCAAGTTGATCTAGTTGTTGATGAAGTTGGTGGTGAGGTTAATGGTGATAAAGTTGCTGAAGCTGTGAGTGAGAAGAGTGGTGGTGGTGGCTCCATGGAAAAACAGGCTTCAACTTCAGTTCCTACACACAAAGCACAAATTAAGTGAATGAGAAGAATATAATGATGTTTAAACTTAGTGGTAATAAGGCACGGCATTCACTTTAGCATGGTTTGTAAACTGTCTTAGTTTAATGCTTATGGTAAGAAAAATATGCAACAAATTTCATTTTGTAGGAGAAATGCTTATGGTCTAATAAAAATTTCCTCTTGTTTGAGTTCTGAACCTTTGACTAAATCCTCTCTCTCTCACTCTATATTACTTGAATAATGTATGAACGTGCTTGATAATTTTGTTTTCGTCTGTGTGTTTGTATGCAAGTAAAACTGGCTACAAAAGCAGTTTAAATGGTCCATATAGCATTATTTGATCTATGCCAATTCTAAAAAAAAATTGCAGTTTATTTTATTCTTAGTTGGTGCAAAATAATAAGACACTTCGCATAGCTTAATTCACAACTTCACTATTGCGTGCATTATTGTAATTTAGAGTTTCATTAAAACGCTTATTTTTCGTTGAACCTCATAATTAGAGCTAATGGTAACATTCATTTGGATGGTGAATTCTACCTTAAAATGGACTTTTTATTTTTTCTTTTTCGAGATAACCTTAAAATGGATATTGAGTTACATGTGGATGTTTATCTCTGGGGTGCTAAATGATAGTATAGTTTTAAAATGGTTAAAGTTAGCTGCAAAATACATTAATGGTACTGCATGTTGTCTTTTATTTGTATACAAAAACTAGTTTTAATTCCCGTGCTCCATGGGACATACAAAGTTTACTGGAAAGCATTATAAATATTATATTAATATTAATAATTAATAATACATATTTATTAGCATGAATATTATAAGCACTACACATATGTATATATTTATATTTATTTTCCTTTTAACATATATATGAATTTCTTCGTGGGAGACAGAAAGGTGAAGATAAAAAAGCTAAAAAAACTTACTTAAAAAGGTTAAATAATGACGAAACACAATTTATGTCTTGTGTTGTGTTTTATGTATATTTTTTATACTAATTAATTTATATATAAATTTTAACATGTAAAAATACGAAAAGAATAAGAACTTGTCTGAAATTTTAAGATTTTAAATATCACGTGAAAAAATTGAAACAAAATTTTGAATTGAATTTTAGATTTTATCATTTAATTAAGTATAAACTAATTATTTAAGAGAAAATTAAAGTTTGATTAGAGAAAAAAGTATTCATTAAATTAGTTATGTCAGAAGGTAGTAAGTAAGAGAGAAATAAATTTATATTAAAATTATTACAATAATAATTAAAAAATCAAAATATATAATAGAGTATAATTTTTTTCAAGTAATTTGAATTTTAAGATGACTTAAGTTAAGTCTAAATTTTTATTCATACTTGCATGGAAAATATTCAGCCCCATTTTTTATATTTTTTTTATACTTTCTATGTTTAATAAAATAAAACATTCAATAAATTATTTAAGTCAGGAAAGAGAAAGCAACAAGAAATACATTTCAATTAAAATTATTATTGGCAAAAAAAAAGTATAATTTCACTGTAATAATTTAAATGTTAATGTGATTTCAGATAAATTAAAAAAAAAAAAATCTCATAAAAAAGCATTCTTGCATATAGGTCCATATTATGCATCCTTTTTCAATTTTAATTTCTTATCCACCTATAACTTTTCATTTTTATCTACATCCTATTTATCTTTATTGTACTTCCTCCTAACTAAAATATAAGAAAAAAAAATTCACATCCATTAAGAAAATTAGTTAACATCATTTAATTTTGATAGTCTTAATAAAAAAAATTCATTTCCTAAAGTACCCCTTGCATTTAATTGCATAGGACAAAAAAAGATAAGGTTCTTATAAACGAAACTCTAATTAAATAAAGGGCATTTGGAGATGGTATCCTTAAATAGGAAAAAGTTAGTTAAAATTTGCTTATATTTTAGTCCAACACACATAGAATTTTTTTACTTATATTTCAGTCAAGAGAGAGTAGTGCTCATGACCTTTACCATTTTAAATGATTAATATAATAAAAAATAAATATCAAATAATTAAACTATCATATTTAGATTCTCATTCTATCTTATTTTAATCAAGAACGGGGACTAGTAACATGGGAATAACAAATTCTATATCTTTTCACGATGAACTCTATTGTTTTTAAGGAATGATACTTGCAAATTTTATTAAGTAAACCAAAGGCAAAAGCCTGCACATCATTGGTAGTAATAAGTTGTGCTTTGTGAAAAATGTCCTCAATCCAACACCTCTCGTGGTACACAAAAGTTAGAGTACTTGCTAACCTTATCAGCCAATAAATTGCCTTGTCTCCTTATAAACATCAATCTGTGATCCATGGATGGGAAGAGATCTCTATATCTGCTTGCAAATTGCTGCAATTCGCAGAAATGCTTGTGGCTCCATGCTTAGCATATCATCTGGCAATAAGATTCAAAGAGTACCTCGTGGAATAATAACTCAGCTGCTAACCACAATGCCTACTTGGAGCAACATGCTTATATGCTATCGTGACATCCATACAGTGAGGTGAGAAGTGATTTAGAGTTTCCTCTAATTTCTTATTTTTCGTTGAACCTCATCTATAATCTATAATCTATATCTTTTTTTGACACAATCTATAATCTATATCTATAACAATATATAAAAGGGATATCAGGGGTTAAGTTTGTGGGTCTTCCTCGTTTATATGTTGCTCAACTTTTCCATTTCTACCAAATGTGGGACTTCCTTCACCTTCACACGCACCGCTGTTCCACCATTCCACAGTGTGTGTGAAGGTGATCCCCAGGTAACTGTATACACGTTATACCCTTGCATTTTTAACCTTCGCTCAATGATCACACAACCACCACGATATAACTGATCTCTACCAATTAAAACAGTTTCCTCTGGATTGAATAATAACAGTTGACAAAGTTCCATTACTCATCACACAATCAAGTCGCTCCTGCTTCCCATCTATCTCACCCTCAAATACTCTCCTTTTCCAAACTAGCACCAATTCTGATAGTGCCTGTTTCATTTCAAGTTTGTGTGAATTGGGAGGATGTTGTGTTTGGATCGAGTTACAGGGATGTCCAAGGTTTTAAATATCGCTCCATATCAGTAATGTTGTCCGTGACAACACGTTATCGGAGCTAAACGATACCGATACGGACCGAAATCATGGTGAGGTTGAAAATCACAAATAACGGCCACAACGAAGCGGTATTGCGGCCGCATCAGGCCGCATTGGACCGCAACAAACCGCAGCAGACCGCAACATGTTGTGAGGCATTCACGTTGTAACGTCTACAATCCGTATCGCAGAATCCGCAATACCCATAATCGAGAAAACCTTAACGTGACCACGACCGTGACCGCGACAGCAATTTAAAACCTTGGGGATGTCTTACTCAAGTTGAAGGGTTTGTTTAATTTTATTTCACAATTGGCATTTTTTAGTTTTGCTTCTTTTCTTTTATTAATTTTTGGAGGTATTTAATTGAATGTGATAATTTTTTTTATCACTTCATGGAGATTTCATGTCTGATGGACAGACGTTAATGAGCAAGACGAAGCAATGTTAGAGAGAACAGACAAAGCACGTGAAATTCTGAAATGGAGGGCTTATAGATTTACTAACTTCCCTGCCTATCTCCCCCTCAGTCTTTTTCTGTTTCTTCTCCTCCTTTGGTTTTGTTTTTCTCATTAGATCTTTCTTTTTGGGATTTTGTTTAGTGAGTTTTTTTTTCTCATCCTCCTCACTAAAAATTTGATCACATGGCACATTAATTGTTGTGAGAAATAGCAACAAATTGTTTTCTATTTTTTTGGCATTTGTTTCTTGAATATGCATGTTTGATTGCATACTTAGTAGTATATGTATTTTAACTTTGTATACTAATCATGTATATGTATTTGTGGGATGGCATATTATGATTACTCTATTAGGCTTCGAGAGTATATAAACAAAAATAATTAACTTTAATGATGAAACAATTTACATGTAATTTTTAAAAAATCATCAGTAAAACTTTAGTAACGCTGGTATTAGTGACGAAAAACCATTTTTTGTCACTAAATTTTGTCACTATTACATTAATTTCTTGTAGTGAATTAAGACGTCTTCTAATAATAATTTGAAAGTGTTTGGCAATATGTGTAATCTGTAATGTTTCTATTAAGAAATGCTTTTTCTAGATTGGGTTAAAAATAGAGTTGATCTTACGTTCAATTAAGAAATGCTTTATTCTATATATTGGAATGTTGATTTGTCATTAATTTTTTTATTGTTATGCAGTGTATGTTACAGGTAGATCAATAAATTCATTCAGTGGCCAATCACTGAGTTTTGCACTTCCACATCAATTTCTGGCTACAAGCAAGACATGCTTTGTCCATACAGCATAGCTTATGGAAATGTAAGTACGACTGGGTTCTATGTGGAGGATTATCTTACATTTAATCAAGTCAATGGTGATCCCCATGCTGCACCAGAAAATAGCAGCATGATAGGAAAGTTCTGACATACCCAACATGGCATGCTTTTGAAACAAAAAAAAATACCCCAACTTGGCAAAGAATAAGAAAAGTGGGGATTTAGTGAGAAGCTTGATCACAAAAGCAACTAACGTGACCAACCAGATGTTCTATATGGATGACTTCAATTTGAGTTCCTATGGGAAAAGGTATGGCCTAGTGCAATGGTAGAGATCTTGTAAATGAAGGGTGCAGATAGTGTTTTTAAGGCATATTAATACAAATTCCCAAATGTTGTGACCAAAAAATAGGATGGTTGATTTGGTCCGAAAGTTGTATGATAAAGTATGATGATCATATGTTCTACCTTCTTAAAATTAAACATCTCGAGTTCGTGTGCCTAACCTGCAAATAGGTGCATCTGAATCTTCTTATTATAATGCTTCTAATCTATCCCTTGATGGTATAATTGGTTGTTGACAAGCAATTCATTTATATTTTACTTTATAGCATAGAATCATATTTTGAAATGAATTGATTTAAGCTGAAAAAGATGCTATAGGTGTTATTTTTTTTTATAAATTAAAAAATTTAAATGTGTCATGTAAATATTGGTTGAGACTATGGACATGTGGTCATTGAGCCTATTCTTTCAGATCCCATTTCTCCACAGAGCAGTGGTTTGCTTGAAGCGATAGTCTACAACTCGAAGAGCTTGAAAGGCTCAAACAATGATTTATTATTGCAAGAGACAACTGATACAGCTAATGAAGTAGCCAAGAGTTCAACCTTGAATCATCCCTTCAAGACAGAATGGGATGAACAAGGGGAGCTAAATTCCCCCTTAGGTCAATCTGCTGCTTCAGTTCTGACCGACTATACTCCTGTAAGCATGTGCTCAGTGGATGGGCCCCAATCAATTGAAGCCACTCAGGGTAACACACTAACATTTAGTTCACATACCATTTAGTTGTAAATATGGAATGTTCCTATATTTAAGTTGTTTCATTAATGAAGCTTCCTCCTTGTTTTTTTTTTTTTTTTCTCTCTCTCTCTACAGTTCATGATGATAAGCATGAAGCACTCACCGAGTTCCCAGACAGTTCCAGGAAGAAAAAGAAATTGAAACAGATGGATTATACACGGCCAGATGCTTTACTTGACTTGGGTTGGTTTGGAAATAGCACTGAGTATGAAAGTGATCAATCTGTTCTAAAAGATGCTTTAAGTGCACTTCTCGGTGAAGATTGTCAGGGTCAGCAGTAGCAAGTGGGTGGATATGATTGCTTTGGCCTTAGTGTAGTTCTTGTTCATGACATAACTTCATTTTATTTTTGTCAACTTTCTTAACACTGGTAGGTCATTTTCTTTTTCTTTCTTTCTTAGTAACCTTTAGAATCTTATGTCCTGATGATTGGAGATTTTATGGCACATATTTCAATTTTATTGATGTTATGAAGTTGGTGGTATGCATTCTATCTCATGTTACTTAGTGTTAATATTGAAAGATTGGTATTTGAAAAGGTTATTAGCACATATGGAAAAGGCATTGAACTTGTCTAGTTCAATTGTTCTCTCCAAAAAGAGACTTGTTCAAGCTTTTAAAAGTTATGCACATTACATGCTTTATGCTATATTTATTAACTTATTTAAAAAAAATGCAATTAGACATACGAGGTTTAATTTTATTTAATATGGTCAGAAGTTTTGCTACAAAAGAACCTCACAGGGAAAGTTTATGTGAGGTACAATAATTATGAGCATAGTGTCGATTGAAAAAATGAATTGGTTCCAACACTAATTTCTAATGTAGGATGTAATTACAGCTAGTTTCATCAATTAGTAATTTAGAGAAATAAACAATAGTTGTATGTAGGTGTATCACAGGTCTATGATATTAATTTCTGTAGTTGATTATTTTTCCATCCAATCTCTCCCATTTTTTCCTTGTCTAAGTATATTAATCTATTTCTCTGTTTCTAAAAAAATAAAAATAAGTATATTGACCTAAGAGTGACAAATTTCCCGATGAAGTAATTCTTTAGTCCTTGGAGACATTTTGCATCTAACTCGATGTTGCATTTTTACTTCTTTTGTGTAAAGATGTGATGTTGCTCTATTTCCAATTTTTTTATTGCAGCAACACCACCCTTATATACTATTTTTTTTTTCTTTTTTCTGAATTTCCAATTTCCTATTTAAAGAATATGAGTAACGAGGTCTAGGATAGATTTTTTTTTCAATAAAAAAAGTAGTAGAATGAAAAAACATTCTCAAAATTATTGGATAAAACATCAATAACACGTTGGAGATGTCAATATGTCATTATCCAAAGGATTATTGCATAGGCTTAAACCATAAGCAGTTTCATCCATTTTCATCCGGTCACAATTATTCAACTAGTCTATAGACGTTAGAAGGTCGAAGAAGGTTGTTTACCAAATGAAATTTTAGTAGACATCTATGAAGACAAGATAAGACAATGAAAGTTAACCCACACCTAGGATATTAAACCAAGCTTTTGATTAATTAGTCAATAATTCCCATTTGCAAGCAGTGTGGTCATATAGCCATTGCAATCTGCATTTCCGACATGGGTCTCCATAACAGCTCGGTTCTCTTGGTGAATACGTCATGCGAGGCTGCTGCGTCTGCACTTCACGTTTGCATAAGAAACTTTTAGGTGAGACACAGTTGCGGCGCTGCGCTGTGGAGTTTGAGGAAGAAGGCAGGGTCTTAGTTACGGTTTTCATAAAATAATAAGGGTTGAGAGAACTTGGCCAATGGCCCAACGTTTGTTAAGTGTTTTTGCTCTTTCTTTTTAAGCCTTCTAGGCCTCTATTCTGAGTCAGGTGTTTCTTCTCTTTTTATTTATTTTTTAAATAAGCATAACATATAATATAATAGCTAAACTAAATAATAATAATAATAAATATATTAAACTAAATAATAATAATAATATAAATTATTTAAAGCATAATATATAATATAATAAATTAAATAATAATAAAAAAAAAACTAAATAAAACATAACATATAATTATAAATTCTAATTCTATTAATCTATATGTTATAAACTTATAATTTATTATGATTTTGATTTTTTTATTTAAGTTTATTTAATTCTATAATTTAAAGAGAAATATAGGATCTTACAATCTAAGTTACGATCAAGTTAATATCTTTCATTCCTTTCCCGATCTAGATAAAATCTCGATTTTAACAACCTTGGGTGTCATCTATATATACCTCTATATATACAGCAGAAATTATTACTGAATATAAGAAAACCAAAGAAGTGACACCAAGAAACAAACAATATATCATCAAAATTTAAAGTGGTCCACTCTGTGAAATCAAATTCACATCTAGTTTTGAAGATTTGTACATGTCATTTGAAAGTTGACTTGGCCCACCGAATCGGTTACAAGCTTATACAACTTCAACAAGTTAAAAAGTTAACACTTTAGATTTTGTCAAAACTAGATATTATTTATGTTATAATTTAAAAAAAATTAGAATGATATAAATATAATATTTATACATGTTTTCATTTAAAAAGGATAATATATATATATATGTTTTTTTATAGCGATATTTATATGTTATAATTTAATGAAGGAAAATAAATAATATTTATACATGTTTTCCTTTAAAAATTAAATGAGTCATTCTTAGCGATTCCTTCATATTTTGACAAATTAGTGTAATTAATAGGGTATTACATTTTTTTTATAAAATACTAGTATTTTAGTTTGTGCATTTCTTCCCTCAAAAAAAAAAAAGTTTGTGCATTTCACAAATTACAATGTTTATTTTATACAATTAAATTTATAATTTATAATAAATAAATATTTCTCAATATATAAATTATATTAGAATTGAAATTAGTAATAAATATTTTTTAACTTATAAATTATATTTTAGATTTATGATAAATAATTTATGTTGTGATATATTGTTATTTTTAATTGTTGAATATTTCTTTTAAAAAATATTCAAATTCAAGTTAGAATTAAAAATGTTAAAAATGATAGATTTAAAGAGATAAAAACTTAAGTTAAACTGTGATCAGTTAATATTAGATGATATATGATATGCATGTTAAGAGCAAACTTGGATTTTGAAAATTATATTTATATATATATATATATATATATATATATATATATATATATTTGAAATTAGTTTTTGATATTTAGTTACATATTGTTAAATCATTCAATTGATATTAAAATTTAAAAGCATATAAGATGATATAGCAAATGCATGTTTTTTGAGAGTGAAGTTCACCACTTCATGAGAGAAGAATATTTAAATGAGAATGAATGTGAGAGAGAGTAGGGAAAGTGGAAGCATGAGGAAGTAGATAAACTTAGACGTTTATATATATAAGGGAATTATAGACATTATTTATCCTCTTTTTCTCTTTCTATTACTTATTAATTATTTTCATGTCATGTTTTTATACCTCTTTTTCATGCAATGTGTGTCTTGGAAATTCTCACAATTATTTAATGCTAATCTTTTAATTGTGAGTTTCTAATTAGGTAATTTGTCCTTGTCACAATAATATTATGACCTTGAATTCTTTTTTTGCTCATCGATTATATTTTGAAAAAAAACTATATAGTTAAATACTGCATGTCATTTAGAAAAGATGCATTTCATGCAAAATGAACACACACACAGTTAATAAATTTTGAGAAAAATGACTATACACTGTTAGAGTAAAATGTTTTACACCGTAATCCAATCACAACCTACCATGTATGGTAAGTTTGTTGACTTTTAAAAAATTATCTTAAAAGTCATATCAACGGTGATTTGTGATTGGATGACTGTGTAAAATAGTTTTACATTATCAGTGCATCACCATTAAACTCATATTTTTGTTAATAAAGGAAAATCACTTATATTTTTCTTGTAATAGGGGAGATAATTTTTGTGAATGAAATGCAAAAAAATATTGTAAAATATTACGAGATTTAGCTTCAACAAAGTACTAAAGATAAATAGTGTAAATGAATTAGGGGAGAGATTCATTAATTACTTAGGATAATGAGAAAGTTATAAACAAAGAATTAATAATTCAAACAAATAATGTAATTATCTATAACTAGGTTAGGCAAAAGTAACTAATTAAAAAATTAGTTGGTAGCTGATATATGTTGGAAATTAAAATATATTCATTTTGATTTTTAAATGACTAATGGTATCAGTATTATATTTTAATTTTAGGATACATGTAATAACTAATTGAAATAAAATATTTATAATTATAAATAAATTATAATAAGTGAGCAAATTTAATGAAAAATAATAAGTAGGACAAATTATATATAAGATTCTTTAAATTATAGAATTTGTTGCATGATTTTTCTATATCAAATATTATGCGTAAAATGAATTAAGATGCATAACTATAAATTAAATTATGCATAATGTGGATTGATATAAAATGTAATATTTTGGTAAATTTTTTTTTTTAAATTATTAATTTTTTGTCATAATTTTCATAATTATAAATTATAAATTAAATTATGTATAATAGGAAATACTATAAAAAGGATAATTTTTTGTCAAAATAAATTAAAAAGAATAATTCATTTTTGGTCATAATTTCTTTTTGAAAATTTGTAGAACCTTTAATTAATCCCCACCGGTCCAAGTGGGTTAACTACATCTCCGTTATAAGGAGGAGTCTCTTTTCTAACTTGTTCTTCTCTATGAAGAACCCCTTCTCCCTAAGAAGAAGGTTGTTTTCCCCATGGGTGTCAGGGTGACGGTCCCCATCACTCACCACTAGGGGGCCTCTTAGCCCTAAAACATAACTTATTCCCTTTATTGGGATCATAACTTTCCTTTGAAAACTCTTTCATAAAACCTTTTCATAACCTTCCTAAAACTCATCACTCCTTGGTGACTTAGAGGATCTTTAGCGCTTTGCACACCGTTGTACGCCGAGCGTGCGGCTCTCAGATGTGACTGGTACTGGGGAAGGTTCCACCCTATGTCACTGAGGGGATACCTTTTACTAAAAACCTTTCATGAAACTATAAACTTTGCTTAAAAGCCTTTTCTGAAACTTAGGGGTAACTCCCCACCTTTTTCTGAAACCTAGGGGAAAACTCCCCATCTATTTACTAAGAGGCTTAGGTATAGTCTTAAGTGTTTTATGTGTCTTTTATTAAAGAGGGTTTATCGTAAGATACAATCCCAAGCATATGCAACAACCACATTGCAATAAGGGTGCAAGCATAACATCACAAATACAACTACCATACAATAATCTAAACACCCCAAAACAACATAAACATCTTATAATTAAACATACTACATCATATAAATAAAAAGGGAAAAGCTTCAAAAGAATATTGATTAACTAAATTCTTGCCTGGCCACACAAGCTTTCGTGCTAAGCTAGAACCCCCATGCCCAACATCGCAAGCGTTTATGCTGAGCTAGACCCTTATGCCCGGCCTCACAAACGTTCATACTGAGGCCGAGCCCCCTGGAGCTAAATACATATTCTGATACTCTCATGTCCGGCATCATAAACTTTCATGCTAAGCATGAGCTCTCCTGAAAATGAATATCGCTACTGACTCTCTCATGCCCGGCATCCCCAACTTTCATGCTGAGCATGAGAACCCCTGGAGCTAAAAACACATACTGACACTCTCATGCCTAGCATCCCAAACTTTCATGCTGAGCATGAGCACCCCTAGAACTAAAAATTGCGACTGACTTTCTCATGCTCGGCATGACCAAAAATTCAAGCTGAGCATGAGCGAAAACAGGGGCTGTGACCTGCGACCTCCATGGCCATTAATGGCTTACCCACTCATCCTAACCCTATGCAAAGACTCTCCCAAGCATAGAATCACACCCTAAACACTTCTATTACATTTCCAACCGATTAATCTACTCAAAAACATCCTTAAACATGCATAATCATCAAAATCCCAAATCTCCAAACCTAGGGATTCAAAAGGGGAAAAAGGGATAAACAAGAGTACAAGAACCATAGAAGGATGGAGAAGACAAGGGGAGGAATCACTCACACTATGGGTCTCGGATCTGAGTTCTGGGCACTAGATCTTTGATCTCTGCTCCACTTCTCTCCTCTTCCTCTTCTTCCTTCTTCTCCTCCTTCTCTCTAACTCTTTTCTTTCTTTCACTTTCTCTCTCTAACTATCCCTCTCCTCTTCTATATAAACTCTGTGTGTGTGTGGGCCTAGTGGGCCTTGGCCCATCTTGGGTCTTGGCTCCCCATCAGGGTCCTATTATATTATCTTATTCCTGTCAACTCTTAATATGAGGTAACTATTATTAATAATGCTTAAGGGTATCTTTAAACCATTAAATACAAAACTATTCTATAAAGATATCTCTTTATTATTTATTTCTAAGGTCCGTAAATTAGGGATGTTACAGAAAACATCTCATTATAATCAACTCTAGGTTTCTACAAGTAGTCATTTTCTACTACTTTATCTTTGTGCCTTTGTATGATGCCATCAGGATTGAGCTTTGTTTTATATACCCATTTTACTCCAATGGAGTCTTTGCCATGTGATCTTCAAGCTTTGAACTATTATTCTTTTTTTTTAATCTTTTCTTCCATTGCTTTTGACCTATGCTTCTTGCTTTGGTGCTTCTTGATAGCATTTGAGATCAAGCATATCCATGTTGCAAGTTTCATGTGTGTGTGTGTGAAAGATCTTACTCATCTTGGTGTAGACTCTAGTGCATAAGCTTGTTGTGGAAGTAAAGGAAGCACACATGGTTCTCCTGCTACTTTTTCAACTTCTTCTTGAGGTTGTAGTAGTATGAAAATGTTTCTTTTCTCAATTTCCTCTTCGTAATTTCAAGCAACAATTTTATCGACTTCAACATCTCAATTGATAATGAGCTTCTATGGTTGTAAATTGTAGACTTAGTATCCTTTTGACTATGTGTTATACCCTAAGATGACATCTCGTATAGTCTTGTCTTCTAGTTTATGCCTTTTTTCATCAAGAACATGTATGTAGTATATAGATCCAAATGTTCTTAGGCGTTTAGCTGATGGCTTTCACCTATTAAAGCCTCGATAAGAGTCTTGTCTTGGACTACCTTAGTTGGCCATTTGTTGAGTATGTAAACAATAGTGTAAACTCCTTTAGCCCAAAAGGTGTTGGGAAAACCCTTCTTTTAGAATTGATATGTCCATCTTCATGATTGTGAGATTCTTCTTCTCAGATATGCCATTGTGTTGTAGAGAATATGCAACCATAAGTTGTCGCTTAATGCCTTCATCCTCACAAAACTTATCAAACTCATGGGAGTTGTATTCTTTGCTACAATCACTTCTAAGTAATTTTATATGTTTCTCGCTTTAATTCTCGACAAGGGCTTTGAACTTTTTGAATATTCCAAAGACTCTTGATTTTTCTTTAAATGAAGTAAACACAAGTATTATAGAAAAATCATTAATGAAGAGTATGAAATACCTATTGTAGTGAAGTGATGGTGTCTTCATTGGTGCGTAGATGCCAGTATGTATTAACTCCAACAAGTCTTTAGCTCTCTATTCTTTATCGGTTGAAAACGAAAGTCTGTGTTGCTTCCTGAGAAGACGTCCTTCACAGGCTTAATTATTTTCTGTCAAGCATATAGGAGATCTTTCATCATATTTTTCTAATATAATAGCTTCAAGGCATAGGTGTTGAAGTGACCAAATCTTCTATGTCATAGCCATGAACCATCAAGTTGCACTTTCATGGAAATATTTGTAGTATATTTGATGCTTATAGGGAAACTTCTATGTCTTTTGTCCATTTTAACTTAGGCTATCCTCCACCTTTTGTTATAGTTATAATAGATTGTGCATGTATCTCTTTCGAAGTGAAAAGCATAGCCTTTCTCCATCATTTGAACAATGCTCAAAAGGTACTTTTTCAAATTAGGAACAAATAAGACATCTTTGATGAGTCTCATACCTTTCTTTGTAACCATCAAGAAAAGCATAGACTTCTGGAATTCTCTTTATTTCTTGAATTTTCTTTCCTCTATATGTATTTTTTATCCTGAGACTATAATTTGAGCTTTGATTGAAAGACATTTTTGTTGAAGTCTTTGTCGTGCCTATGCCAATTTTTTTTTTTTTGAAAAGTCAATGTTAGTTGTTAGTTTTGTTAGAAAGTTAGTAGGAAGGATTCGAACCTACGACCTTTCCCTTCCCCTTCTCCTTTCAACCACCAAGACAATCTTATAACTCCTTGCCTATGCCAAATTGGTTTAGCATTATAATATTTTAATTTTATCCTGGCTCATTCTAGTATATTTTGTATAGAGTAATCAAGATTTGTGCAGGGTAATCTTCTAGGATATTATATTAAGAGTTTTCTAGAAATTTGTGTCAATTTCTTAACAATTGTGATAATATAAGCAACACTTCATGTAGCTGCAAATTAATTCTCTTCCATGATAAGACAAAACATATCGAGTTGGATTGTCATATAGAGAGGGATAAAGATCAAGCTAGAGTCATATTTGATGTCAAATTCATCACATTCGTACATATAGTTGATATATTCACTAAGCCCTTAGCTCCTGGACCTTTCAAAAATCTCCTGTCTAAGCTTAGAATGTTGATATGCCAGTTACTTTAACTAGCTTAACTTCCATTTAAGTTTATTTTATGCTATTCTTGTTAAGTTCGTTAATTTTTGTGACTTCTAGTTGAACCCATTATGTACATGTATATAAGTAAGTCTGAATGAATGTTCAATAAGAATTCTAGCTATTATCTCAGTTTCAAACCAAAAACATTATCTTCTACCTTGAGGTCTTTCAATGTTTATATCAACAACTTTGAAAAGAAAAACTAGGATTCGGTGGGACTTCTATGGATTTTATAGCAAATAATGTAGCAAGTAAACAATCACATTTTATAAAAATTGATTTTTATCCATCATCTTACACTAATATCCACTAAGTTGCAATAGTGTGGAGACTTTTTATTATATATATATATATATGTGGGTGTGTGTGTGTGTGTGTGTGTGTGTTGTGTGTACAGCCGTCAAAACGGGCTGTGACCTACGGGCCAACCTGGCCCACCACGGGTTTGGGTCGGGCTAGTCTAAAAAAAATTTGCAGCTTCTGATTATCAAAGAAACTTGACCTGACCCACTAACGACCCGGCTCACTCGGGTTGAACCCTTGATGAGTCGGGCTGACCTGCTAGTTGTGTTATTTACTTAGTAAGTTAAAAAAATACCTAGCCCAGTAGCCCACTTCAACTCTCAGCCCACTTCAAAAAAATCCTACTCTCTCAAGTCTCAACTCATGGACTCATTTCACTGCCTAACCCTAACCTAACCAAACGTCCCAACCTTACTCAGTGCCGCTGCCCTCTTCTCTCTCCACTGCGCCACCGTGCCACCCCGCCACCGCGCCACTATGCCACCTCGCCATTGCGCCACAGCTGCGCCGCAAGTTCGCACCAGGCCACCAACATGAGTTAGCGCTGTTGTGAGCCCGCACCACTGCACCAGCGTGAGTCCACACCACTGCTTCGGACCTTCGGTCCTTCGGTCCTCCTTCAATCTCTTCTCCATTTTGAAACCCTTAATAGCAAGTCACGTTCTTCAGTTTCCAGATACTCTATTTTCACAGGAAAAAGGTAAACATTCTTGTTGAGGCTGGTGCTGACTTAATAGCCTTTGAAACAATTCCAAATAAGCTTTGTTCTTAAATTTCCATTGATAAAGTTGTCCTTCTTTTTCTGATGTTATATTCATGCTTGGATAACAATTTGATTATGTTTTTTTTTGGGTCTGGTACACTGGCACTGGCAGCTTATTTGTCTAGCTACTTTTCTCAAGTTTTCAGAGAGTGATACCTTTGATCTGTATCAGGTTTGTCTCTGAATTGCATGATTCTCTGCCCAGTAATTCTACTATTTGTGCTATATTTTAGTTTCAGCCATTTGAACTGTAATTTTAATTCTGTCTGTGACTATAAGTCTATGACTGAACTATAATTTTAGTTCAGGGCTATATTTTAATTCTATATTTTAATTCTGCCTGTTACTGAACTGAAATTTTAAGTTTTTGTGGTTGCATACTTGCATTTGAACTATTTGTGCTATATTTTAGTTTAGGCCATTTGAACTGTCTAGGATATATTTTAATTCTAAATTGTAATATAAATTTTGGATTATATTTACAAAATGGAATCTGAAATTGTTAATGAACACTACATTGATGATTATTTAAATGAATCAATGCCATCTATTCCAGAAGACAATGAGAAAGAGGGTAATAATAATGATAGAGAAAGTAAGAAGCCTAGGGTAACTACATCTAAAGTTTGGGCTAATTTTACTAGAATTGGTGAAAAAGATGGTAAAGAAAAGGCTAGATGAAATCACTGTGGACAAGAGTATGTTGTTGGTGGTACAAAAATAGGGACTTCATCAATGTTGTGTCATTTGCCGAAGTGTGATGTGCTAAAAAAATTAAAACATGGAGATGTGGGAAATATGATAATTGATCATGTAGGGAAATTGAGGTCTAGGGAAATAGACCAAAAACATCTAGATGATTTGATTTCAAGAGCTATCATTCAGCATAGGTTATCATTTTATTTTGTTCAGTATAAGTGGATTAGGGAATTGCTTATATATTTACATCCTGATATAAAAGTTCCCAGTAGGAATACAATCGTGTCTAACCTTTGGAGAGTTCATGATGAACATAAAGAAAAAGTGAAACTTACATTGCGTAAATCTCATAGTAAGATTTGTTTGATATTTGATTGTTGGACTTCCATCACCCAAGAAAGGTATATTTGTGTGACTGCTCATTTTGTTGATAGTAACTAGAAATTGAATAGCAATATTATTGCTTTTTGTAAATTGGACCCTCCACATGGTGGTCATGAAATGGCAAAAAAAAAATTGATGTTATGCTTGATTGGGGATAGATAGGAAGGTCTTTTCTATCACTTTGGACAATGCTAGTGCCAATGAGTTGCTTGTAAAGATTTGGAAAACACAATTGAAATTGCAAAATAGTTTGATTTGTAATGGTGATTACTTTCATGTGAGGTGTAGTCCCATGTATTGAATCTTATTGTTCAAGAGGGCTTAAGGGTGGTTGGTGGTGCTTTGAAAATGATTAGAGAGAGTATAAAGTATGTGAGAGCATTGGAGCTAAGAAAAATTGCATTTAAATATTGTTTTCTTCAAGTGAGGGGTATTGATACTAAGGTAGGTTTGAGAATGGATGTAGCCACTAGATGGAATTCTACCTATGTTATGCTTGAAAGTGCAATTAAATATCGACATACCTTTGACTGTTTGGCTATTCATAATAGAAACTATGTTCATTGCCCATCAAATGATGAATGGAAAAGGGCTGAAAAATGTGAGTTCTTGAAGCCATTTTATGTCATGACTAATTTGATTTCGGGCTCATCTTATCCAACTTCTAATCGTTGCTTCATGCAAGTTTGGAAAATTGAATGTTTGTTGCGTGAATATGTTAAAAGTGATGATCCAATGATTAAAGGCATGGCTTTGAAAATGTGGGAGAAGTTTAGCAAGTATTGGCATGGGTATTGTGATATTCTTGCTATTGGGGCTATTCTTGACCCACGGATGAAGTTTGAAGCGATTTGGTTTTGTTATTCAAAGATTGATCCTTCTACTTGTGAAGAGAAGATTAAAGACTTAATACAAAAGATGTACAAGTTGTTTGAAGAATATGTGAAAGTAAATTCAAATGAGTCAAATGCTTCAACTTCTCAATTTCTCCTCCAACACAACAAGTTTCTTATGTGGATGATGAACAAGTGATGGATGCATTTGATGTAAGTTAATTAATGTATTTAAAGTACTTTATTTTTTTCATTTAATTTCAGTATTATTTAATTGTTATCATTGATTATTTTATTTCATTTCTCTTATAATGTCTTAGGAATATGTTGATTATTTGAGCCAACATGTTAATTACAATGGAAAGTCTGAATTAGATATGTATTTGGATGAAGGTAATTATCTTGATCCAAAGTTTTTTGATAAGTTGGATGTGTTGGGTTATTGGAGGGATCGCCGAGACCATTATCCAAACCTCTCTAAGATGGCTTGTGATGTGTTGAGCATTCCAATCACTACAGTTGCTAGTGAGTCCGCTTTTAGCCTTGGTTCTCGTGTGCTAACCAAGTACCGTTCTTCCATTCTTCCTGACAATGTTAAATTACTCATTTTAACCCAAAATTGGTTGCATGGTTTTGTTGAACCGGGTAATTTTTATAACTTATTATTACTACTTTGTTTTTTTTTTTTTTACTACTTAACTGTTCACTTTTAAATAGCTAACATTGTTTTTTAATTTTTATTGTAGATGAAGATAAACAAGATGTTAAAAGAGATGAAGTTGTTATATATTTATCCGTTCAAGACTCTAATGTTGTTGATGGACAAGGACAACACTAATTTTATGGAGAAAGATTTGTTGTAATGTTGTAGACTTGAAAGTTCTAGACTATTTCCAGTTGTTTTTGTAATGTTGTCAAGACTTTAAAGTTGAAAGTTTGTTGGTTATTTAGTTTATTGTTCAAGACTATTTCTAGACTATTTTGAAACCATGATTGTGCTGTTTTTGGTGTATTTTGGCAAGTTTTGGTTGCTTATTTTACATGACAACTTATTTAAATATGGTAGTTGTTGTGGTTGCTTATTTTTTTAAGTGTGCTAGAATGCGCTGGAATTTGAGACATGATAAAAGCTGAAATTTGTGCTAGAATTTGAAGGCTGTTACAAGCTTTTTTTTTTTAAAAGAAAATCATTTTTCATAATTTTTTAATTTTAGGTGGGCCAACCCGTTTAACCCACCAACCCGTGGTGGGCCAAGCTGGGCCAGCATTTTGAAGACTCACCAAGAAGTGAACTGAGTTGGGTTGACCCACCTATTAGGTGGGCCGAGGTGGGCCGGGCCCAACGGGTCGGGCTGGTACATTTTGACAGCTCTAGTGTGTGTGGAGGCTATACATTATCCCAAACTACTAGATTATAATATTAATTGTGACTACATTATCTTAGGTCCACAATTAAAGTTTTCTATACAAGGCTTATTGCTCCATATGCACATTACGATATTTGAATTCAAGGTCCAAAATAAGATACAATTTAAAACCAAAAGAATTAAATGTTTAAGGTGTTTCCTATGCTATCTGAGAAAATTCTTATGTAGGGTTAAGAGTTTTTAATCCTGAATTAAAATATCATTTTCATGGATACGTGACTGCTCTCCAAATTTGATATCCTCTCTTGCCTATATAGTATTTAATTAGCACGGGATTATTTTCCATTTCAACGTACAAGCATTTTGCAACCTATTGACTATTGTTTTGAGAGTATAATATAATTTACTACAACCAAGTAGTGAACATCCATCTATAACTTTGTGTGCATTTGAAGACAAAACAAACAATTGAATACCATTTTAAGTTTTGAATAACTTTTATGACCATATTTTTAGGTCTTCCCAAATAATGGTAGCAATTTTTTTTTTTATGAAAGTAAATGGTAGCAATTTACATAACTGATATTACAGTGAAAATAAGGTTGATCAGGTGCATACATTTTTCAATAAATTATGACAGTTTACCAATCATGTTATAAAGTAGTTAGTCTGTTATTTGTATGGCGTGAAATTTTTTCAATAAAAAGAACATTCAGAATCAATTCCCTCATTTGTATATACAAATATAAGACAACATTACAATTTGTACTTTGCAGCCAATTTTAACCATTTCAAAATTATACTATCATTTAGCACCCAGAAATAAACATCGACATGTAACTCAATGTCCATTTTAAGGTTATCTCAAAAAAAAAAAAAAATTTAAGGTACAGTTCACCCAACGTCCATAATTCAATCTCCAAATGAATGTTACTATTAGCTCTAATTATGAGGTTCAAAGAAAAGGAAGCATTTTAAGGAAACCCTCACAATGATGCACGCAACAGTGAGGTTGTGAATTAAGCTATGTAAATGTCTTATTATTTCGCACCAACTAAGAATAAAATAAACCACAGTATTTTTAGAATTGGCATAGAATAAATAATGCTATATGGACCATTTAGCAGGTTTTACTTGCATACAAACAGACAAAAGCAAAATTAACAAGCACGTTCATACATTATTCAAATAGCACAGGTTGAGAGAGAGAGAGGATTTAGTCAAAGGTTCAGAATTCAAGCAAGGGGAAATTTTTATTAGACCATAAGCATTTCTCCTACAAAATGAAATTTATTGCATATTTTTCTTACCATAAGCATTAATAAACTAGTTAAGACAGTTTACAAACCATGCTAAAAGTGAATGCCGTGCCTTATTAACAGTAAGTTTAAACATCATTATATTCTTCTCATTCACTTTGTGCTTTGTGTGTAGGAACTGAAGTTGAAGCCTGTTTATCCATGGAGCCACCACCACCACTCTTCTCACTCACAGCTTCAGCAACTTTATCACCATTAACTTCAGCACCAATTTCATCAACAACTTGATCAACTTCCTCTCCATTCTCTTCATTTTCCCTCTCTACTTCCTCCACATCATTATTGGTTGGTGGACACTCATCCGAATGATGAAACACAGCAGAGTATGTTATAAAATAGTCGTTGCAAACTTTGCACATCAACACTCTTGTAGTCCAACAAATCTTGTGTGTAGTGCTGGTGAACCTGTATCTTCTCAACTTTTTTCTCAACCTTATGTTATCATAATCATCTTCATCACACGAGTCCTCACTATTGCATTCAACGTAATCATCGTAAGAGGAATCAGATTCCATGAGAGCCCTTTTGTTCCTCACTTCATTACTACTCCACTTTTTGTGAACCTTCCAACCACACCCCACCAAGGACTTGGACAAATCAGTGATCTCACCACCGCTTACCTCGTTGTCCCTTCTGAGTGGTGCTGCTGTAGAGGATTGAAACCCTCTTATGTTGTAATGGATTTTGATGTGGCCACCCAAGCCTCCTGCACACTTGAATTCACGGTTGCGGTAAGGTCAAACGTTTTTGTTGTCGGAATGAGGCTGCACCTAAAGGTTACTGGCACTACCACCATTGCTGTTCCCTTCACCAGAAACCCTTTTCTCAGAAGGATTCATCTGCAGAAAAAAACAAGAAAAGAGAAAAAAAAAAAAGAAAAAACTGAGAAAAATCAAGCTATGGCTTTCAAAATGGTGTATATATACCTGAATTAACAATAAAACTTTACAAGACATGTGGGTTTCTGCACTTTCATGGAGATGATAAAAACACACACACACACACAGAGAACGATGTAGAAGAAGTGTGAAGCACAACAGAGAATAACCAGGTAATATGGACATGAAATGTTCCTTCGTTCTAATGCATGTATTAGAATAGAAAGAGAGAAAGAAAGGTAAGAAGGAGAAACGAAGATAAATGTAAGGGCATTAATTTATTTTATTTTATATTTTTAAAGCATTAATTATTTTTTTGAAAAAAACAAAAAGAAGGTATTTACTTGTATATTTATTTCATGTTTTTATTATCTATTTTGATTTTTAATTATAAAATTGCCACATTATTTTTAATTTATTTTCTGTTTTTATATATTTGTACAGGAAACAGAGAAAAGAAAAATTGAAAAAAACACAAAAAAAAAACACGAGTAAATAGCTTCTAATGTTCACCTTTTGATTATAAAATTGTCACATTGTTTTCAATCTGTTTTTTATATTAAAAAATTTGTATAAAAAATAGAGAAAAAAAAGACTTTTTTGGAAAGCAAATAATGCTTTATCACCAACCTTAAGTAATGGTAATCATTCATTTTTAACATGTTTATCTTAACACACTTTTATTATTAATAAATTTTAACTAAATATAAAAAGTCTGTACACTCATTATAGAGAGAAGAGAAGAGAGAAGAGAAAAAGCAAAAGTTGTATTAAATAATCTAATTAACCTCATTGTTAATATTAATATTACATTTAAAAGCTAAAATGACACTTATTAAGGGTATTGATGGAAAAAATTAATTAATATTACATTGAAAAGCTAAAATAACACTTATTTTATAACTTTTTTTCTTTCATAAACGACACTTTATGGGATGAAGGGAGTGTTAAAAAGATTTTCCTAGTAATAATAAAAATAAAATATTTAAAATATTTATGCTCATGCATCGCATGGGTAAAAAAACTTGTTAATTAATTAAAGGTTGTATGAAATATATTAATCTTATTCTCTATATATTTTAATAATTAATTAACACTTTATTCAATTATTAATTTTAATATATCAGATATGTTTTTCTTTAGGAAAATATATACTAACAAAATAGTATTATTATATTTCATACTTATAAACCAACCTTACATTTGTCCTAGTAGAATTGGGTTTGAATCCGTTAAACAATATTTTTGGTTTAAATCTTGTAGTGGAAAAAAATATTGTGGGACAGAAAACATTACTAAAAACAATCAACCAAGTGTTTTTTTTAATAGAGATTATTCATTAACAAAATTGATAAATATTTCACATATAACAATAAAAAAATGACATTTATAAATATCTAAATTATCTATATTTGTGTTAAATAATTATCAACTTAAAATCATTTAACTTAATGTTTATAAGTTTGTCAACATACTCTGATGTTAACGGATATTGTCAACTAATTATATAATAAATTCAATAATATAGACTGAAAAAATTTGTTACTCTAGTTTTTTTTTAATGGACAAATGCCCGTTGTTAATTGTTAGTTTTTTGTTAGTGAAGAGCTTCGAACCCACGACCAGTTGCCCTCGCTTCTTCCTTCATCACTAAACTAACCTTATAATCCCTAATCTCTTACTCTAGTAGTGCTTAGGAATTTGTCTGCAACCATGTTTATTGTTCCTTTGAACAAAGAGTTACCTTTATCATTTGAATGGCTTCCCTCAAACCTTTCCTCATCCTAACCTAAACCATTAGTAGTAAAATTCATGACAATTTTAATACATGCATCACTAAATGCAGGTAGACAAATACTAGCAAAAACATTTTAATTTTTTTATTTCTTTAAACTCTCTTTCTTATTACATTGATTATATTATTTAATACAACTTTTATTTTTTTCTTCTTTCGTCTTATCTCTCTATAATAAGTGTGTGACAATATTTATTATTTTCCTTACCAATTAGTGAGTTTTATATAAGTTTAAATTTTATTAACAATAAAAGCGTGTTAAAATAAATATGTTTAAAATGAATGAATACCTTTACTCAAGGTTGGTAATAAAACATGAATTGCTTTACAATAATCAGGTTACGGAATGTTTGAGCTGTAATTTGACCTCATCCTACATAAAATCAGCACAGCAGGCCAAACCAAACAAAAAACTTCAGTTACTTTTGAAAAATTATCAATTCACATTATTTTAGGAGAAATATATATATATATATATATATATATATATATATATATATATATATATTCTCGGTCGGTGTAAGAAAATGAGAATTAGTTTCTTTTTTGTTTTCTTCAAAAGAATAATTAATGCTTCAAGAATAAAAAAATAAAATAAATTGATGTTATTACATTAACTCAGTTTCTGGTTCTTAACTTTCTCTTTCTTATATATACGTCAGTAGGAACATTTCATTTGCATATTACATGGTTATTCTGTGCGGTGCTTCTCATTTCTCCTTCATTGCTTTCTCTCTCTCATTCTCTCCTCTCACTTTCTGTGTGTCTTTTTCATCTCCAAGAAGGTGCAGAAACCCACATATCCTTTAGAGTTTTCTTTTCAATTAAGGTATATATACACCATTTGAAAGCCATAACTTGATTTGTCTCACACAATTTTTTTTTCTCATTCTCTTGTTTTTTTTTTTTTTTTCTGCAGATGGATCCTTCTGAGAAAAGGGTTTTTAGTGAAGGGAACAGCAACGGTGGTGATGACAGCAATCTTCAAGTGGTGCCTTATTCTGACAACAAAAAGATTTGTTGTTACTGCAAGCGTGAATTCAAGTGTGGAAGAGGGTTAGGTGGCCACATCAGAGTCCATTTCACTGGCCGAAAAGTGAGCAAGTCTACGCGTAAAAGGAAGAACAACAGAAGAGCGATCCGATCCTCTGCAGCAGCACGACGCAGAAGGGACAACGAGGTAAGCGGTGGTGAGATCACTGATTTGTCCATGTTCTTGGTTGGGTCTGGTTGGAGAGTTCAGAAAAAGAGGGGTAGCAATGAAATGAGGAACAAAAGGGTCCTCATGGAACGTGATTCCTCTGATGATGATGATCATGTTGAGTGTGATGACGAAGACTCGTGTGACGAAGATGATTACCACAACATACGGTTGAGGAAGAAGTTGAGAAGTGATGGGTTAACAAACACTGCACATAAGATTTGCTGGACAAAAAGAGTGTTAATGTACTGCAAAGTTTGTAATGATTACTTCAAAACATACCGTGCCGCGTTTCGTCATGCGAATGAGTTTGAACCAACGAGTGATGTGGAGGAAGGAGAGGAAGTAGGTGAAGGTCGTTCCATGGAGATTAATCAAGTTGTTGATGAAGATGCTGCTGAGGGGCGTGAAGGAGATGCAGAAGATTGCATTGACGAGAACGAAGAACGAGAAAAAGGAGAAAATGCCATTGGAGATAACAATCAAGGTTTTGGTGGTGTGGGAGAGAAAGAATCAAATGAAGGTAATGATGGAGTTGCTCAAGAAGTGAGTGAGAAGAGTGGAGGTGGTGGCTCCATGGATCAAGAGATGTCAACTTCAGTTACTGCACCAAAAATTCTTGACTTCGATCTCAATGAAATGCCTCCTGAGGAGGATTAATTGAATCACAATGTATGAATTGAAATTAAGTAGTTGTTTTCATTTAAGAAAGCTATGTCTAGGGTTTATCTCATTTGTTGGACAATTGTAATAGTTTTCTTTCCGCCTTGTTTAATTTCTTTATGAACTTAGTTTTTCTTAAGATCTGTGAGAAGAAAAGAACAAATCTAAACAGCTGTTTCCTTAAATTATGGTGGGTTTTTGAACTGACAAAATTGTCTCCTTCTTCCTATTGGCATCACTGATATATTCTCAAGAAAATTTAACGGTAGTTTTACATCTTATTTTTGGTGAGTTTCTTAATGTGATATGCCCATGGTACGTTTCATTGATGTTTACTTTGAAAGATTAAATTTTGGATTTGAATCTTTTGAGGAAACACTATAAAAGGTAAAACTATAAAAATCTTTTGAAGGAAAGAAACGCAGAAGTTGAAATATATAATGGCCATGGAAAGATACAATGGTAGATTGCTAGTTCACTCATTCACGAAAAATCAAATAAATGAGCTCACTTATTTATGTGCTTGTATTTCTTTATAACATATAAATTCTGAGCTACAAAATCATAATCTGCCAATATATTCTTATTTGTCACGTCAACTTATTTTCCCACTTGTCAATGTCTCAATAATTCTGCTTGCTATTACATTTCTTCTCTGCTAACGTTTCATTGTCAATTTTGACCTAAATTAATCACTCCAAGGTAGTCTTTCCTCTCATTTTTTCACTAGTATTCCTTTCCACACTTCTCCTAAATGTTCTAAAGTGCATTTCTCATTTAATGCCACAATTCTCATGGAGACTACTTATTTGGAACACATGGAGATTGATGGTATTCCTTCTTTACTCGCAAATTTGGCACAGGTGGAGATTGTTGGTATTTCTTCTTCATTCTTGGGAACATTTTAAAACGCAAAATTGGACGCCTTAATTCTCATCATAAATCTTTGTAAGTTTCTTCCTAACCCATTATAAGTGGTATTCCTTATTTCTTCTCTACTCTCTAGTTCTAAAGCACCAACAATTCTAAAATAATGTTATTTTAAAACATAATAATATTTTAAAAATTGTTGAACGTGCCTCATTAATTCT
Organism: Pueraria montana var. lobata; assembly: GCA_026413185.1. Taxonomy (NCBI): domain Eukaryota; kingdom Viridiplantae; phylum Streptophyta; class Magnoliopsida; order Fabales; family Fabaceae; genus Pueraria; species Pueraria montana. The sequence goes on from CM048655.1 coordinate 15,860,702, forward strand.
CATCATAATATTACTAAAAGTTTTGTAAGCAAAGCATCTGCCTTGAAAAGAAAGAGAGAAAAAAGTCCTTATTATTTTGTAACAATTATGTTCACGAATCATATTTTATCCTTTCACATTTTCAGTTCATGTATGTTATCAAATATTTAATATTTTGTGAATGTTCTAGAGCCCAATTCTCATATAGTATTGGGTAGCTTTTACTTTCTTCAAAAATAATATTCCCTCGGGTCTTTTTTACTATAAGACACAATTAACTAATTCATTAGAAGTAAGGAAATCAGTTAATTTAGCTAGTAATATTAAATTGGTCTTAAATTTATATATTTTTTTAAATTACTCTTAATATTGATGAGACATATGTAATTTTTAAAAATATTTTTATTAGTTTTAATTTCTTTAATCTTTCTTAATTACTATATTTATTTTTTATTGTCTATGCATGTGAATAATTTAATAATTAATTAATATTTTATTGAATTATTAATTTTAATATACTAGACATGCCTTTTAAAATATACTGACCAAAATGTATTATAAATATATACATTGTGTATATTTGTGATAAATAATTATCATTAAAATCATTTAATATAATGTTTTTGGTTTTTTTTTTGTCAACATACTCCGATGTTAATGAATGTTGTCAACTAATTATATAATATATTTAGTAAGAGGAAGGTTAGGAATACACTCTCTACATACTCTTTCCATCGCATAATAATTATCATGTAAGAAAAATAAATAAGTCCCAAAATAATTTTCATTTTAGATTTTTAATATAATATTAATTATTTTTTCCACTTATATCCCTTATAATATTAATGATAGACAACAAAAAAATATAAATGGATCAATGATGATAATAAGGTTACTTTTGTAAAATTGTTACACTTTTTATCTATTTATTAATTTTTCTTGGTCTGTATAAAAAAATGTAGAACGAAAATTATTATGAGATGAAGGGAGTAATTAATATTACATTAAAACCATAAAATGACAATTATTTTAGGACTTATTTTTCTTTTTATACAACAATTATTATGGGATGGAAGGAGTGAAATTTATCATGATTTTTATGCATGCATCACTAAATGCAAGTAGACAAATGTGAGGAAAAACTTTTTAATACTCCCTCCGCCCCATAAAGTAATGTGTAAGAAGAAAAAATGTCCAAAAATGAGTGTCATTTTAGTCTTTCAATGTAATATTAATTACTTTTTTCCACTAATACCCTTGATAAATGTAACTTTAACTTTTCAATGTAATATTAATAAGAATGTTAGTTTTATAAAATTGCTACTCTCTTCATCTATTTATTACTCCCTCCGATCCAATTTATAAAACCCAAATTTACCTATTCCTCAGGATTAAAGAAAGTGAATAATATAGTTGATAACAATAAAATTGTCTTAAATTTATATTTTTTTTTCAAAACTACCATTGTCATTAATAACATTTTCTCTTTCTTCTAATTATTTGTCATTACAACCTCTCTTTTAATTAGGGATGTTTTAGTCTAAAAGTAATTAATGCAAGAGACATTATGAATTGGGTCTTATAAAAAGCACTAAGCACCACTTTTAATTTGGGTCATATAAATAAGACTAGAGAAGGAGTATCTTTTCTATATAAAAAAAAATCTAGGACGACACTTATCATGTGACAGAGAGAGTAATATATATATATATATATATATATATATATATATATATATATATATATATATCCCATCACTCTCTTCTTATTACATTAATTACATTATTTAATACAACTTTTGCTTTTTTTTTTCCTTCTCTCTTCTATTCTCTCTAAAGCGAGTCAACTGAGTTTTAATATTTAGTTTAAATTTTATGAATAATAAAAGTGTGATAAGATAAACATGTTAAAAATGAATGATTACCATTACTTAAGGATGGTAATAAAACATGATTTGCTTTCCAAATAAGTTTTTTTTTTCTCTATTTTTTATACAAACTTTCTAATATAAAAAATAGATTGAAAAAATGAGACAATTTTATAATTAAAAAAGTGAATATAGAAAATGAAAACATATGGGGCTATTTACTTATGTGTGTGTGTGTGTGTTTTTTTTTTTCTGTTTTTTTTTTCAATTTTTCTTTTCTTTGTTTCCTATACAAATATATAAAAACAGAAAATAAATTAAAAATAATGTGATAATTTTGTAATTAAAAATTAAAACAGATAATAAAAATCAGTGACAGATTGAGAGGGGGCAGGCAGGGGTCCTAGCCCCCCTCCCGTAGGACTTTTCATTTATATACATGTATATTTTTAAGTAAGTTAGTATAAAATTATGTAAAATTAATTATGTAGGTTATTATTATAATAATAGTTAAGGTTAACTATGTAAAATTATGCAAAACTAGTTGTCTTTGTTGTTATTATTATAATGATTAAGGTGATAACTAGTGTAAAATTGCGTAAAACTAGTTGTATATTTGTTATTATTTTGGTAATAGTTAAGATTATTATCATTTAAAATAAAAATTAGTTTCAATTTTACGTCAAAAAATTAGTAAATACTTTTAAAAAAATTATTATTTATTAGAAGTTATACATTCAAACAATTATAAAGAAAGAAAAAAAACTTTAATCACCTTTAATACATTTCTGGATCCATCCCTAATTAATAAAAAACATGAAATAAATATACAAGTAAACGCCTTCTTTTTGTTTTTTTTTTTTTTGCAAAAGAATAATTAATGCTTTAAAAATTTATCTCAGTTTCTCCTTCTTACCTTTCCTTCTCTTTTTCTATTCTAATGCAAACGTTAGAACGTAGGAACATTTCATGTCCATATATACCTGGTTATTCTGTGTTGTGCTTTACACTTCTTCAACATCTCTCTGTGTCTGTGCGTTTTATCTTCTTCATGAAGGTGCAGAAACCCACATATCTTTTAAAGTTTTATTTATAATTCAGGTATATACACCATTTTGAAAGCCATAGCTTGTTTTTCTCACACAGTTTTTGCTTTTTTTTTTCTCCTTTCTTGTTCTTTTGTGCAGATGAATCCTTCTGAGAAAAGGGTTTCGGGTGAAGTGAACAGCAATGGTGGTGATGGCAGCAACCTTCAGGTGCAGCCTCATTCCGACAACAAAAAGGTTTGCCCTTACTGCAACCGTGAATTCGAGTGTGCAAGAGGCTTGGGTGGCCACATCAAAATCCATTACAATAGAGGAGGGTTTCGATCCTCTGCAGCAGCACCACTCAGAAGGGACAACGAGGTAAGTGGTGGTGAGATCACAGATTTGTCCAAGTCCTTGGTGGGGTGTGGTTGGAAGTTTCACAAAAGGAGGGGTAGAAATGAAGTGAGGAACAAAAGGGTCCTCATGGAATCTGATTCTCTCACAATGATTATGTTGAATGTATAGTGAGGACTCGTGTGATGAAGATGACTATGATAACATAAGGTTGAGGAAAAAGTTGAGGAGACACGGGTTCACCAGCACTGCACACAAAATTTGTTGGACTAAAAGAGTGTTGACGTGCAAAGTTTGCAACGAGTATTTTAAAACATACTCTGCTGTGTTTCGTCATTTGGATGAGTGTGCACCAACCAATAATGATGTGGAGGAAGTAGAGAGGGAAAATGAAGAGAATGGAGAGCAAGTTGATCTAGTTGGTGGTGAAGTTAATGGTGGTAAAGTTGCTGAAGCTGTGAGTGAGAAGAGTGGTGGTGGTGCCTCCATGGAAAAACAGGCTTCAACTTCAGTTCCTACACACAAAGCACAAAGCACAAATTAAGTGAATGAGAAGAATATAATGATGTTTAAACTTAGTGGTAATAAGGCACGGCATTCACTTTAGCATGGTTTGTAAACTGTCTTAGTTTAATGCTTATGTAAGAAAAAAATGCAATAAATTTCATTTTGTAGGAGAAATGCTTACGGTCTAATAAAAATTTCTTCTTGTCTGAGTTCTGAACCTTTGACTAAATCCTCTCTCTCTCACTCTATATTACTTGAATAATGTATGATCGTGCTTGATAATTTTGTTTTCGTCTGTGTTTGTATGCAAGTAAAACTGGCTACAAAAGCAGTTTAAATGGTCCATATAGCATTATTTGATCTATACCAATTCTAAAACAATTGCAGTTTGTTTTATTCTTAGTTCGTGCAAAATAATAAGACACTTCACATAGCTTAATTCACAACTTCACTATTGCGTGCATTATTGTAATTTAGAGTTTCATTAAAATGATTATTTTTCGTTGAACCTCATAATTAGAGCTAATGGTATGTACCTTAAAATGGACTCTTGTTTTTTTCTTTATCGAGATAATCTTAAAATGGATATTGTGTTTCATGTGGATGTTTATTTCTGGGGTGCTAAATGCATGATAGTATAGTTTTGTAATGGTTAAAGTTAGCTGCAAAATACATTAATGGTATTGTTGTCTTTTATTTGTATACAAAAACTAGTTTTAGTTCCCGTGCTGCACGGGACTTACAAAGTTTTTTGATAAGCATTATAAATATTATATTAATATTAATAATTAATAATACACATATATTAACATGAATATTATAAGCACTATACATATGTATATATTGATATTTATATTCCTTTTAACATATATATGAATTTGAAGATAAAAAAGCTTAAAAACTTACTTAAAAAGGTTAAAACCCACCTCATAGTAATGACGAGACACAATTTACGTTGTGTTGTTTTATGTATATTTTTAATAATAATAAATTTATATATATATTTTAACATGTAAAAATACTAAAAGAATAAGAACTTGTCTGAAATTTTAAGATTTTAAATTTTAAATATCACGTGAAAAAATTGAAACAAAATTTTGAATTGAATTTTAGTTTTTATCATTTAATTAAATGTAAACTAATTACTTAAGAAAATATTAAAATTTGATTAGAGAAAAAGTATTTATTAAATTAGTTAAGTCAGAAGATAGTAAGCAAGAGGAAAATAAATTTATATTAAAATTATTTTAATAATAATTAAAAATTCAAAATATATAATAGAGTTTAATTTTTTCAAGTAATTTGAATTTTAAGATGATTTAAGTTAAATTGTTTATCTTATAAGTTAAGTCTAAATTTCTCTTCATATTTTCATGAAAAGTATTAATTCTCATTGGTTATATATTTTATTTTTCATAAAAAAAAATAGATGTTAATGTGATTTTAGATAAATTGTTCATCTCCATAAAATTTTCCTACTTGCTTTTATAAAAAAAAAAAAAAAAAAGTGATCTATGTGTTATATTGTATATATAATTTATATTTTAATAAACTGGCATATATACATGTCAATGTATAAAACAAAATTAAAATTTGTCTAGATAAAATAAAATCTTTAATAATTTATTTAAGTGAGAAGATAAAGAAAAGTAGAATTGAATAATGATTTGCCTAAAAAAATTTTTTAGACACTAATTCTGCATGGAGAAGATAATAACGATTACATGGATTTAAGTTGGCCTTTGTTTTATATATATATATATATATATATATATATATATATATATATATATATATATATATATATATATACTAATTACGAAAATAAATTTTAATTTTGATTGGACAAGAATATTTAGTTTAAAAGTTCATCACTGTAAATTAATTATAAATTTCCCTACTTGCTTTCATAAAATAAAAAAAAATTTCATCCTCATGTTATATTTTATATATTTTATCTTGTAATTAAGTTAAGTCTAAATTTTTCTTCATACTTTCATGGAAAATATTCAGCCCCATTTGTTATATTTTTATACTTTTTATGTTAAATAAAATAAAACATTCAATAAATTATTTAAGTCAGGAAAGAGAAAGCAACAAGAAATAAATTTGAATTAAAATTATTATTGCATAAAAAATGTATAATTTCACCGTAATGATTTAAATGTTAACATGATTTCAGGTAAATTTAAAAAAAAAAAAAAAACTCTTAAAAAAGCATTCATGCATAGGTGCATATTATGCATCCTTTTTCTATATTAATTTCTTATCCACCTATAACTTTTCATTTTTATCTACATCCTATTTATCTTTATTGTAGTGCTCATGACCTTTACCAATTTAAATGATTAATATAATAAGAAATAAATATCAAATGATTAAAGTATCACATTTAGATTCTCATTCTATCTCATTTTAATCAAGAATAGGGATTAATAACGTGGGAATAACAATTTTTATATCTCTTTCACGATGAACTCTATTGTTTTTAAGGAATGATACATGACATTTTTATTAAGTAAACCAAAGGCAAAAGCCTGCACACCATTGGTAGTTATAAGTTGTGCTTTGTGAGAAATGTCCTCAATCCAACACCTCTCGTGGTACACAAAAGTTAGAGTACTTGCTAACCTTATCAGCCAATAAATTGCCTTGTCTCCTTATAAACATCAATCTGTGGTCCATGGATGGAAAGAGATCTCTATATCTGCTTGCAAATTGCTTGCCAATAAATTTCATTTTGTAGGAGAAATGCTTATGGTCTAATTGAAATTTCCTCTTGTTTGAGTTCTGAACCTTTGACTAAATCCTCTCTCTCTCACTCTATATTACTTGAATAATGTATGAACGTGCTTGATAATTTTGTTTCGTCTGTGTGTTTGTATGCAAGTAAAACTGGCTACAAAAGCAGTTTAAATGGTCCATATAGCATTATTTGATCTATGCCAATTCTAAAAAAAAATTGCAGTTTATTTTATTCTTAGTTGGTGCAAAATAATAAGACACTTCGCATAGCTTAATTCACAACTTCACTATTGCGTGCATTATTGTAATTTAGAGTTTCATTAAAACGCTTATTTTTCGTTGAACCTCATAATTAGAGCTAATGGTAACATTCATTTGGATGGTGAATTCTACCTTAAAATGGACTTTTTATTTTTTCTTTTTCGAGATAACCTTAAAATGGATATTGAGTTACATGTGGATGTTTATCTCTGGGGTGCTAAATGATAGTATAGTTTTAAAATGGTTAAAGTTAGCTGCAAAATACATTAATGGTACTGCATGTTGTCTTTTATTTGTATACAAAAACTAGTTTTAATTCCCGTGCTCCATGGGACATACAAAGTTTACTGGAAAGCATTATAAATATTATATTAATATTAATAATTAATAATACATATTTATTAGCATGAATATTATAAGCACTACACATATGTATATATTTATATTTATTTTCCTTTTAACATATATATGAATTTCTTCGTGGGAGACAGAAAGGTGAAGATAAAAAAGCTAAAAAAACTTACTTAAAAAGGTTAAATAATGACGAAACACAATTTATGTCTTGTGTTGTGTTTTATGTATATTTTTTATACTAATTAATTTATATATAAATTTTAACATGTAAAAATACGAAAAGAATAAGAACTTGTCTGAAATTTTAAGATTTTAAATATCACGTGAAAAAATTGAAACAAAATTTTGAATTGAATTTTAGATTTTATCATTTAATTAAATATAAACTAATTATTTAAGAGAAAATTAAAGTTTGATTAGAGAAAAAGTATTCATTAAATTAGTTATGTCGGAAGATAGTAAGTAAGAGAGAAATAAATTTATATTAAAATTATTACAATAATAATTAAAAAATCAAAATATATAATAGAGTATAATTTTTTTCAAGTAATTTGAATTTTAAGATGACTTAAGTTAAGTCTAAATTTTTATTCATACTTGCATGGAAAATATTCAGCCCCATTTTTTATATATTTTTTTTTTATACTTTCTATGTTTAATAAAATAAAACATTCAATAAATTATTTAAGTCAGGAAAGAGAAAGCAACAAGAAATACATTTCAATTAAAATTATTATTGGCAAAAAAAAAGTATAATTTCACTGTAATAATTTAAATGTTAATGTGATTTCAGATAAATTAAAAAGAAAAAAAATATCTCATAAAAAAGCATTCTTGCATATAGGTCCATATTATGCATCCTTTTTCAATTTTAATTTCTTATCCACCTATAACTTTTCATTTTTATCTACATCCTATTTATCTTTATTGTACTTCCTCCTAACTAAAATATAAGAAAAAAAAAATCACAACCATTAAGAAAATTAGTTAACATCATTTAATTTTGATAGTCTTAATAAAAAAAAAATTCATTTCCTAAAGTACCCCTTGCATTTAATTGCATAGGACAAAAAAAGATAAGGTTCTTAGAAACGAAACTCTAATTAAATGAAGGGCATTTGGAGATAGTATCATTAAATAGGAAAAAGTTAGTTAAAATTTGCTTATATTTTAGTCCAACACACAGAATTTTTTTACATATATTTCAGTCAAGAGAGAGTAGTGCTCATGACCTTTACCATTTTAAATGATTAATATAATAAAAAATAAATATCAAATAATTAAACTATCATATTTAGATTCTCATTCTATCTTATTTTAATCAAGAACGGGGACTAGTAACATGGGAATAACAAATTCTATATCTTTTCACGACGAACTCTGTTGTTTTTAAGGAATGATACTTGCAAATTTTATTAAGTAAACCAAAGGCAAAGCCTGCACATCATTGGTAGTAATAAGTTGTGCTTTGTGAAAAATGTCCTCAATCCAACACCTCTCGTGGTACACAAAAGTTAGAGTACTTGCTAACCTTATCAGCCAATAAATTGCCTTGTCTCCTTATAAACATCAATCTGTGGTCCATGGATGGAAAGAGATCTCTATATCTGCTTGCAAATTGCTGCAATTCGCAGAAATGCTTGCGGCTCCATGCTTAGCATATCATCTGGCAATCAGATTCAAAGAGTACCTCGTGGAATAATAACTCTGCTGCTAACCACAATGCCTACTTGGAGCAACATGCTTATATGCTATCGTGACATCCATACAGTGAGGTGTGAAGTGATTTAGAGTTTCCTTAAAATGCTTATTAGTTGAACCTCATCTATAATCTATATCTAGAACAATATATAAAGGGGATATCAGGAGTTTGGTGTACACATTTACTTAGACTAAATTACCCTTATAAACTCCCTAAATCTTAAGTGAGGGATTGCCTAGATATTCGACAATTAAAAGGCTAAAATAGTCCATCTATAATCTATAACAATATATATAAAGGGGATATTAGGGGTTTGGTGTACACATTTACTTAGACTAAATTACCCTTAAAAACTCCCTAAATTTTAAGTGAGGGATTGTCTAGATATTGGGCAATTAAAAGGCTAAAATAGTCCAACAAGATGTGGAAACCAAAACAGTTTCTATGACATTTTCTCTCTCCTTCCGTTTATTCTCTCACTCCTTGCACGTTGCAGTTAGTTACCCTTCTACACTTTCCTCTTCCCCATGTTTGTTTCAGATTATTTGAAAATCTTGTTGAAATAAATAAAACTGTCAAACCCACAAATAAACTGCCAAAACATTCACACGTAAATAACACAGAAGATATCGGTGAAGCAACAACAACCACTTACTCAAGTTGAAGGGTTTGTTTAATTTTATTTCACAATTGGCATTTTTTAGTTTTGCTTCTTTTCTTTTATTAATTTTTGGAGGTATTTAATTATGATATGAATGTGATAATTTTTTTTATCACTTCATGGAGATTTCACGTGAGATACAAACTTGAGTGATGTTGTAGAAGGTTCTGCAAGCTGCATCAAAAGGGCTCAATGATTTGGCCAGTGGCCACCATTTGAAGGAAGGATGTATGCAAATTTCAAAAAAGGGAAAAAAGAAAACCAACCAATGTCATGGAGAGTTTTGGACAGATGGACACACGTTAATGAGCAAGACGAAGCAATGTTAGAGAGAACAGACGAAGCACGTGAAATTCTGAAATGGAGGTCTTCTAGATTTACTAACTTCTCTGCCTATCTCCCCCTCAGTCTTTTTCGGTTTCTTCTCCTCCTTTGGTTTTGTTTTTCTCATTAGATCTTTCTTTTTGGGATTTTGTTTAGTGAGTTTTTTTTTTCTCACCCTCCTCACTAAAAATTTGATCACATGACACATTAATTGTTGTGAGAGATAGCAACAAATTGTTTTCTATTTTTTTGGCATTTGTTTCTTGAATATGCATGTTTGATTGCATACTTAGTAGTATATGTATTTTAACTTTGTATACTAATCATGTATATGTATTTGTGGGATGGCATATTATTATTACTCTATTAGGCTTCGAGAGTATATAAACAAAAATAATTAACTTTAATGATGAAACAATTTACATGTAATTTTTAAAAAATCGTCAGTAAAACTTTAGTGACGTTGGTATTAGTGACGAAAAACTATTTTTTTTCACTAAATTTTGTCACTATTGCATTGATTTCTTGTAGTGAATTAAGACGCCTTCTAATAATAATTTGAAAGTGTTTGGCAATATGTGTAATCTGTAATGTTTCTATTAAGAAATGATTTTTCTAGATTGGGTTAAAAATAGAGTTGATCTTACTTTCAATTAAGAAATGCTTTATTCTATATATTGGAATGTTGATTTGTCATTAATTTTTTTACTGTTATGCAGTGTATGTTAGAGGTAGATCAATAAATTCATTCAGTGGCCAATCACTGAGTTTTGCACTTCCACATCAATTTCTGGCTACAAGCAAGACATGCTCTGTCCATACAGCAGAGCTTATGGAAATGTAAGTACGACTGGGTTCTATGTGGAGGATTATCTTACATTTAATCAAGTCAATGGTGATCCCCATACCGCACCAGAAAATAGCTGCATGATAGGAAAGTTCTGACATACCCAACATGGCATGCTTTTGAAACAAAACAAAAAATACCCCAACTTGGCAAAGAATAAGAAAAGTGGGGATTTAGTGAGAAGTTTGATCACAAAAGCAACTAACGTGACCAACCAGATGTTCTATATGGATGACTTCAATTTGAGTTCCTATGGGAAAAGGTATGGCCTGGTGCAATGGTAGAGATCTTGCAAATGAAGGGTATATTAATACAAATTCCCAAATGTTGTGACCAAAAGATAGGATGGTTGATTTGGTCCGAAAGTTGTATGATAAAGTATGATTATCATATGTTCTACCTTCTTAAAATTAAACATCTTCAGTTCGTGTGCCTAACCTGCAAATAGGTGAATCTGAATCTTCTTATTATAATGCTTCTAATCTATCCCTTGATGGTATAATTTGTTGTTGACAAGCAATTCATTTATATTTTTTTTTTTATCATGAATTCATTTATATTTTACTTTATAGCATAGAATCATATTTTGAAATGGATTGATTTAAGCTGAAAAAGATGCTATAGGTGTTTTTTTTTTTTATAAATTAAAAAATTTAAATGTGTCATATAAATATTGGTTGAGACTATGGACATGTGGTGGTTCAGGACCAGTCACCTAATATATTTTACTTTAGTTTTAATTTAATATATCTTTTAAATTAAAAGATTTTTTTAAGATAATTTCTAAAACTGAAAATCATTCAACTTTCAGAATGAAGTTAAAATGTAAAAATGACACAATAAAATTCTATTAATCCAATAGAAATGCGGATACACAGGTGTTGTTGCGCTTGTTTCCGCTAGACATTAGAAAATGAATTATGGACATTGGGTGAACTGTACCTTAAAATGGACATTTTTTTTTTGGAAAAAATAAATGGACATCCAAATGCTATAGGACACCTAGAGAGACGAGAGAATGATAGATGATATGATGCGATAAAAAGAGAGAGATAGAAAAAAAAATAGGAGTGTTGATGGAGTGTTTGATATTTAGGGGTGTCTAAATATTATTGTTTTTTTTTTTTTTAGATAACCTTAAAATGGACGTTGATTTACATGTGGATGTTTATTTTTGGGTGCTAAATGATGTAGTATAATTTTTTAATGGTTGAAATTGGCTGCAAAATACATTAATGGTAATGTTATCTTATATTTGTTTACAAAAATGAGGGACTTACCATACAAATAATATCTAACAGACCAAATACTTCTTATAACATGATTTGTAAATTGTCATAATTTATTGAAAAATGTACGCACCAGATCGATCTTATTTTCATTGTAATATCAGTTATGTAAATGCTACCATTTACTTTCATAAAAGAAAAACTGTTACCATTTTTTAGGAAGACTTAAAAATCAGGTCATAAAAGTTATTCAAACTTAAAATGGTATTCAATTGTTTGTTTTATCTTCAAATACACGCAAAGTTATAGATGGATGTTACTTGGTTGTAGTAAATTATATTATACTCTCAAAACAGTATTCAATAGGTTACAAAATACTTGTATGTTGAAATGGAAAATGATCTCGTGCCAATTAAATACTATATAGGCAAGAAACGAAAAAATATCAAATTTGAGAGCAGGCAAGTATCAATGAAAAATGATATTTTGGTGCTTTTAAGTCACCAAAATAGAGGAGGTGGCGACTTCATGGCAGCTGGCACTGTTGTGTGCCCTTGGTCCTTCCTTGCTCCAAAAACAAATCCATTTGCCTCTACCAAAACATCACAATCACCTTCTATTATCCCAATCACCTTCTATTATCCATCCCCAAATCCTTCGCACAAGCTCTATCCAACTCCTGTGTTATTCCCTTGAGCCAACTCCCAAAACCCTGTGTTAAGGGAGATGCAATCTCAATAAAAATCTCTAAGGATGAGTACCAACAAGGGCTACATAGTTGCAAGAACAACCTTCATGGTAGTTTGATTCTAGCCAAAGGATCCAAACCTGTCTCTTCCTTTGAACTATGGGAGAAGTTTTCAAAGCTACGGAAACCTATTGGTAACTAGAAGGTTTATTCCTCTAGGAAGAGGTTATTTTGAATTCAATTTTGCTTCCTTAGAAGACTTGCAAAGCGTCTGGACTGTGGGATGCTGGAATCTTCATCCAGGTTTGCTATCTCTCTCTCAATGGAGTGTCAATTTCAACCCCAACAATATGAAACAAACTCACGCACAAGGTTGGATAAGAATCTTCAATCTTCCTCAAGAATATTGGAGACCAAAGATTCTGTTTGAAATTGCCAGTGGAGTGGGAACCCTAATTGCTCTTGATGAGCCTACTAAATGCATAACCATGGGGTATTTTGTTAGAGTTTTGATTGATCTCGATTTATTTAGGAGACAACCTTCTGAAATCATGGTTGAGAGGGAATCTTACGCCTTCTTCGTGGCCATTAAGTATGAGAAGCTTCCCCTGTTTTGTTCTTTTTACAAAATTGTTGGGCATGCTCTGGATAAATGCAAAAAGAAGGATTCCCAAACATCAAAGAAACAACACTGATAATTAATACTCACTAGCAGGCTCTCAAGTTCCTAACTCTAGGACCTCTTCTGGAAAGGATATTCAAGCCGTTGGAGCCAAAAATCAAGCTGAATCTTCACACCCTACAGTTGTTCAACAAAAGTCTCAAGAAAATCTTGCTCACATTTCCTGTAAGAAAGTACAACAACATTCTGCCTAACCAGGACTACAACCCATCATTGTAGAATCTAGGAACAACAATGCTTGCATTAAGGCCATTCCCCTTAATGCGAGTGATTAGAACAATATGGGTCATGCGGATGTGTGTGATGCGGGAAATGTTTGTACATTGGTCACTAATTCCTCTCATAAGGAAGATACTAATGTTCAAAACAAAGATATTGTGTTTTTTATACAAAAGATTCTGAACGGGTGCTAAGCAGGGTGGTTTCTACGACTTTTCAAAAGTGTCACCTTGAAATATATCTCAATGAGATTAAAGCTCATGAGAGCACACCAACTGTTTGTGAAAAGGATATTGTTGATGTTTTGCAGGGTCAACATCCAACAACTCAAGAAGTAGATCATGTCTCTCCTACTCAAGATGCTTATGGCAAGAATGGTTCAATGAATCCTTGGGTTCAACATGATATGCACATTCTATATCAAGGTTTTGGGGTGATGTTGAAAATGCTGAGACAGAAGAAGACATACCCCCTGATAGACCTTTGCAAGAGCTCAACAAGGATACTAACTATACCAAGGTCCTCCCTAAATCCCAAAAGAAAAGGATATAAAAAAAAGCTAAGCAAGTCTCTAAACATAAGGAAATTGGAGCCAGTTCAAGGGCGGGCCCACAAGACTATGCTTGATGGAATTCCCTTACTGGAATGTTAGTAAGCCTTGATCAATTTTTTTTATCAAATCTCCTCTACTTTTGGGGTCAGAATTATCTCAATTTTTTTGTTGTTTACAACAGAATTATCTCAATTTAGCATAGGCAGTGAAGCATGCTAGTAAATAGGCAATGTAATCAGCATTACATATAGCAGTTAAGAAAGGGAAATATATGTCATCAAAGCCAAGTTTATGAAGCTCAACATTCCAATTCATTATATTTCCAATAAAAGCATTGTAATCATTTCAATACACTATAGACTCCAACAAATTTTTTTACCTATATTCTGATTTTATGGATGGTATCAAAGCTACATTCGGTCATATACTAAGCATAGATACATCACCCAACCGCTTACTAAAAACGCTACTATACACTACACAACTCAAAAAAAATTAATCCTTATCCAATACCATTCAACTATCATTTATTCCTATCCCTTTTTTAGAGGAGATAATTATGATTCGGAGCATTAAATGAAGACATTTTTCTCTCCAGATTTATATGACATTATAAAAGATGGGTTCATTGCTCCTGGAGATACATCAACTCTTACTACAACCCAGAATAAGGAGTAAAACAAGCAAAAAGACTCAATGGCGTTATTTATTCTGCAACAAGTGATAGCTGACAAAATTTTTCCAAGAATAATGGGTACCAAAAGTGCTAAAGATGCGTGGATACTCTATAAGAAGAATTTCAATGAAGTGCTAAGGTACATACCATTAAACTTCAAACTCTAAGATGTGAATTTGAACTAATTAAAAATAAAGAAGTTTGAGAATGTAAACGACTACTATTATAAGATAAAAGCAATATTTAGTCAAATAAGAGCATATATATGGGGAAGATGTTCTTTACAAGAAAATTATTGTTGAAAAATTTTAATTTCTATTTCCTGTAAGTATGATGCAATCATGACTATAATATCGATTAAGCAAACCAAAGATTTGTCTACTTTATTAAAGATAAAACTAATGGGCTCTTTGTTGAGACAAGGTCTCTCCTGGAACTAAGTGTTTTAATGATGACAAACCACTTGAGGCAAAATCAAAGTTACTGAACCTAGCTACTAATGGTTGCTTGAGAGTTCTTCTTAAGATAGGACATATTCAGGAGCATAGCAAGGGTGTGAAGCATAAGCCTACAGTGGAAGCTTCGCCATGACATAGATTCTGCAATCAGAAGCAGAACTACCAGAAGGAGAGCTATTCAGAAGTTGGAAAGACAGTCATGTTTTTTGGGTCAAAGTGCAAATATCAGAAGCTGTGTATGATCAGAGGCATGATGTTGGGGATAACTTAAGTCAAGGGGTAGATATCAGAAGCTACACATGACTTGAGGATCATCAGAAGTTGTGTTGTAATTGGAACGTGAAGACAAACGTGTCTCGCACTCCAGAAGCACTCACCAGTCATATGCATCAGTGCTTGGACAACACTAAACCTGATGCTATTTTTCCTTGAGTCTCGTGACACAGCCCAAGTCATAAGAGCTCAAAGGAAATAATTGTCCTAGTCGAAAAAAAGAAGAACCAGCAACCAATGGTAGAAGATAGATTGTCAAAAGTAGTAAACCACTTTTCTCAAGAAGACTTGCTGCAGAAACAATCTCCAGAAAACTTCCTATGATTTCAAAATTTGAAATCACGTGGAAGCCACTAAGATCACAGCTAGCATCAACGGATCCTTCAACATATTCAAGGTGAAAGCTGGCGACGGTTAAGCAAAAGCAAAGATGTACAAGACAACTCGATGAGTTGTGTGGTTTAGATTGAATCGAGCTTAAATGGTTACCTACATAAACATGGACAACTCATGTAGCATTAGAGTTCAATCTCCAACGGCCACAAACAGCTAGCTCATTGATCAAGTCTATAAGTTGATTAAGTGCAAAGGAGCTAAGTGCAAGGAAGGTTGCCAAAGTAGTGGGTAAAGGTCAGTTGACAAACCCTTATCTAAAGGAACTTCCTTAGCCCGAAACACTCTAGGTGAAAGCCAATTGTGCTTAAACCAAAAGTGTTTTGTCTACCACTCCCTTGGTGTGAAGGGACCACAACATGTAATTGTGTGTATCTAGTAGTAGTTGCTACTGTAGATTGCTTAGAAGAGTAGTCAAATGACTACTGCTTTTGATGTCCTGTGTTTCCAGCAGAGGTGTTGCTGAAGAGGACTAAGAAGGACAGTCAGGTGATTATGGTTTCTTAGGGTATAGTTTACACAACAAGTGGCTATGTGTTTCCAATAGAGGTGCTGCTGAAGAGGACTAAGAAGGACAGTCAGGGGATTGTTGCTTCTTAGGGTCTAGGCAACATAATAGGTGGTTTTGTGTGTCCAGTAGCAGTTGCTACTAAGGGTTAAGCCTAGAGAGGCTTGTTGAAAAAATACTTGGGTGAGCCTGCAGAGGCTTAGAGAATACTGGTTGTAGGAGCCTAGGGAGGCTTCAGTAAAGAAATAATACCTAGTTGTAGGAGCCTGTGGAGGCTTTAGGAAAGAAAGAATACCACAGGGTGTTGGTCTTAGTGGAGCCTACAATTGTAGGGACTGGACGTAGCCTAGGTTGGGTGAACCAATATAACTCCTTGGTGTGTTGTTTCCGTCTTTGCTGCTTCTCATTATTGTTGCTTATACTTTAACCTGTTTTACAAAAAGTTTGTTTTATAACTTAAACTTGATTTATAGTCAAGGGGTTTTTTAAAACTATTTTATTATTAAGAAGCAACTCTACTCATTGCAACCAAGTGAAAATTAGAAAGCTGTTTCTAACAGATTGTGTATCATTTGTGAGTAGATCTGAAGTAGCTATAAGACAAGTTTACTTGGTGATCTGTCATAGTACATATCATAATATCCATGTACTTGTAAGGAAACATGATACTTCTATTAGTCTTCTATTTCTTAAAGCTGAGAAGCTTGAAGAGAAATTCAGAAGCTAGTGTGCTGGTGCAAACAAATAGCCAAATCAGTAAAGGGTCTCTATTCAACCCACTTCTAGTAACTAACTAATTTACTTCACTCTCTTGAAGCTTATGAACAAAGATTGAGTAGGCACGACAAAGACCTCAATGAAAATGCCTTTCAATCAAAGCTCAAATTATAGTCTTAGGATATGGAGGTAAGAAAAATGGTGGAGGAAAAAAAATCTAGAAAAAAAGAGAATTCTAGAAGTTTCTCTAAAACCAATCAATATATAAATATCATCCATGTGACATCTACAAGAAAACAAGTCACTTGGAGAAAGATTGTTGGCATGGTGAGAAGTTATAATGACAATATTGCAAGAAATTTGGACACGTGAAGAAGAATTACCGGAACAAAAATAATCATTAAGCGAACTTCATTGAAGAACGTGAGCATGAGAAACATCTTTTCTATGCTACCCAAAATTCCATTGATGAAACAAGTGAAAATTGGTACTTGGATAGCAATTGCAACAATTACATGGCCAAAGATGGGAGCATCTTCAAGAATATTTATGACTCAGAAGTCAGAGTTCGATTAGGAAATTAATAACATCATGGTTGAGTCAAAAGGCAAAGACACTATCATGATGGTGATAAAGTAAGGTACGAGACTTATCAAAGATGTCTTACTTGTTCCTAATCTTAAAGAGAACCTCTTGAGCATTAGTCAAATGATGGAGAAAGGCTACGCTTTTCACTTTGAAGGAGGTACGTGCATAATCTATTATAACTATAACAAAAGGTGGGGGATAACCTAAGTCAAAATGGACAAAAGAAATACTACCTCTGTTCTGATATATAAGAAACAAATGAGAGCATTTTTTTTTTCCAAATATAAGAAATATATTACTACTTTTAATGCATTAATTGTTAATTTCCCTTTATACGCTAATTTATTGTGAAGTCTATTAATGAGTATTTCTGGAATAAAATTTAGATTTATGATATTATTAATTAAAATTAACCAACTCAACTACTTTTATTGGTCTTGATGAAATAGATATTTGTTTCTTATATATAGGATCAAAGGTAGTAGAAGTTTACCTATAAGCATCAAATATACTTTAAATATTTCCATAAAAGTGCAACTTGATGATTCATGGCTATGGCATCGAAGATTTGGTCACTTCAACTCCTATTCCTTGAAGTTGTTTTATCAGAAGAATATGATGAAAGATCTCCCATGCTTGAAAGAAAATAATTAAGCATGTGAAGGATGTCTTCTCAGGAAGCAACACAGACTTTCGTTTCCAACTGATAAAGCATGGAGAGCTAAAGACTTCTTGGAGTTAATACATATTGACATCTACGTACCAATGAGGACACCATCACTTCACAACAATAGGTGTTTCGATTCTCTTTATTAATGATTTTTTCTATAATGGCTTGTGTTTACTTCATTTAAAGAAAAATCAGAAGTCTTTGAAATATTAAAAAAGTTCAAAGCCCTTGTCGAGAATTAAAGCGAGAAACATATAAAATTACTTAGGAGTGATTGTAGCAAAGAGTACAACTCCCACAAGTTTGATAAGTTTTGTGACGATGAAGGCATTAAGCCAACAAAATGGCATATCTGAGAGCAAGAATCTCACAATCATGAAAATGGTCAGATCAATGCTAACACCTTTTGAGCTAAAGGAGTTTACACTATTGTCCTCAAACTAAAAAATGTCCATCTAAGATAGTCCAAGACAAGACTCTTATCGAAGCCTGAATGGGCGAAAACCATAAGCTAAACACCTAAGAATATTTGGATCTATGTACTACATACTTGTCCTTGATAAAAAATAAAAAATAATAAAAAATAAAAAAAGGCACAAGCTAGAAGACAAAACTATATGAGGTGTCTTCTTAGGGTATAACACATAGTCAAAAGGATACTGAGTCTACAATTTGCAACCACAGAAGCTCATCATCAATCAAGATGTTGAAGTTGATAAAATTGTTGCTCGTAATTAGGAAGAAACTTGCAATGAGGATATAAAAAAATAATTAATATTATTCAGCTACAGAATAAAAAAATGCAAGTAGGGAGTTAAGGTAGTATGCATGAGGAGTTAGGGTAGTATGCATCGTAAAAGTTGAAGTTGGGATTCATGTTGTGACATCATAAAATACTTTAGATGTTTTATGCTGAATTGTAATTAGTTTTAACCCAATTAATGTTACTCATTTATTCATTTGTGTAAGGTTAAAAAAAAGAAAAGGCTGCAATTTCACGAGGTATTGTCCTAAAAAAATGAAATAAAAATAAATTTCCAATGAGTTTATAGCTCATGTTTTTTTTACTAAAGAGTCGAAGTGGTTTATAACAACTCACACACACTACTCAACCAACTAAGTTAGACCCTTAGAATTTATAATTCGTATAGTATCAATTATAGTTTATACTTTTTCTTTTATTACTTCTTTGAGTATTACTTAATTATAATAAAACTTTCAATAAAAAGTAATATTAAATTTAATCAATTTTTTATATCAATAACAATCACAATACCACAAAGATAATAGGTTTATATATTCACTCCTCGTAACTGCCACTATACCCAAAAAAAAGAGTAAAATATGTTTTTGGTCTGTCATTTTATTTTGATTTCTATTTTTAGTCTTTCATAATTTTTTCACTATTTTTAGTCCCTCATAAATTATTCTGTTTTGTTTTTAATCCCTAGCGTTAACCTAAACTGTTAAGTGATGACATGGCGGGCATAAACTATGTTTGAAAATTTCCTAATTAAGTTTCTAGTGACTTTTAACCGCTACAAATTTTTTGGCGGTCAGAAATGTTTATTTTTGTAACATTTCTTGTGGTTTCATAAAATCTGGTGCGCGAGGTTTTCATTTTTTTCAACATTTCTAACGGTTTTAGTCTGTCAGAAAATTTGCAGCAGTTAAAAACTGCTAGAAACTTAAATAGAATTTTTTCAAGCGCAAATTCTGCTTACCACGACATCACTTAACAGTTGAAATTAATGTCAGAGACTAAAAATAAAATGAAACATTTTTTTAGGGACTAAAAACAGTGAAAAAATTTATGAGGGACTAAAAACAGAAATCAAGATAAAATGAGAAACCAAACACATATTTTACCCAAAAAAAAAAGAGTAAATTATATCTCTCTCATGAGATATGTGAAAATTACACAATCATAGGTTATTTAAAAAAAATTAATTCATTTAACTTAACACTGTTAAAGTAAATTACATTATCCCTTGAGAGAGGTGAGTATTACGGTACTCTTCCCTCTTATATTAAAATATATAGTTTAATTTATTTAACTTAATATTGTTAAATAGTATTCTGTAAAAGATTTTAAAATGAATTTTTAATTCAAAGTATATTAAAATATTTTTAATTTACCAAGTTACCCTTAACTTTTTTTTAGAGAAAGTTACCCTTAATTTACTCATGCTCTAACATTACTTCCTAAACGTTGCTTCTCTTTATAAAAGATTGTAGGCAAAGTAAATGTTTTGGGAATCACAAAATGCCTAATCATTTTTTGTTAGTAAGTAGTAGTTTTTTTTTTATCCGTATGAATCGAAGATAATTATCAGGGAGTTTATAACAACTCACATACCTTGCTCGATCAACTGAGTTAGACCCCTTGATTGTTGTTAATAGTTTATAAAAGGCTAGAAATGGCGTTCATTTTTTTTGTGAACCAAAAATGGTATTCATTGTAGAAAGAATTTATGCCAAAAAATATATTATAAAAATCAAATAATTTAGTAACATAGTAAATAAATGCATAAATATATTAACAAATTATTTTTTGTCAAAAATTATTCTTTAATAAAATTATTATATTTTTTGTAGAAAACATAAAAATGGTAAAAAAAAAATGTGGTGTGTTTTCATATGTTAAAAGGAGAAAATTATATATTTTGAAATAAAAAAGAGAAAAGTGTAATATTTAAATATCTCGTAATACAGAAGTATAAAAGTATTTTTAACAAAAAAAATTTAAAAAGAGTAAAGTGTAATATATTTGTATTTGTCAAGGTAGGGGAAAGCGTATCTTAATACAAGATGGGAAAACAGTATAATACTTGCATTTATAGGGGAATGTTAGTGTAAAGAATATTTTGGTAATAACTTTTTTAATGGAAAACTAACAAAACTTTAATTGGAAAATTAAAAAATGGGGTAAAGTGTCAATAATCGAATTTGTCAAGAGAGGCAAGTATATGTTTTAATAGTTATAATTTAATAGTTACATCATTGAAATTTAATAGTTAAAAATTAACTTAAAGAGGAAAGTGTAATTTACTTAAAAATGATAAAAAGCTTCAATAAAACTTATAATTTAATAGTTACATAATTGAAATTTAATATAGATTAAAGGGTAAACTATGTTTTTCGTCCCTGAACTTTTCAGCATTTATGGTTTTAGTCTCTAAACTTTTCGACAACCGGTCAACATCCTCAAACTTTTTTCCCGTCCAATGTTCTAGTCTTTTCCATCTACTTTGGACGTTAAGTGATGACGTGGCATTAGTTTTATTATTATTTTATTTTATTACATTTTCTGGCGATTAAAAACTGTCAAAATTTATATGGAAATTTTTTTTAAGGATTAATAATTTGTGCCGCCACAAATTTTAAGAACCTAAAAAAATAATAATCTTTGAGATCGTATCACATATGGAAAGCATTTGACCCAACCTACTAAAATATACACACACATGTCACGCTACACATAAAGGATTAAACTTGATAGAAAGTGAAGGACAATATGTTCGGTGGTTTTCTCCTTGGTGTGTTAGTGAATATTATGTAAAATATGTTCTTATCAGTGTGATACATTGACACTTAAATGATGTAATACAGGGAGGGGTTTCGTTCAAGGCCAGATCCACAGCTTCTGCGGCTAGATCGACGGTCTCCGTGGCCAGATTCAACGGCCTCCACGGCCAAATCTGCGACTTTGGCAATCAGATCTGCAGCCCATAGATATCATATTTACAGCATATCTCCATTTACTCAAAGCTTCGATGGAACCATGCATGGGACTTTGATGATGGCTTCGCGAATCCAGCATACGTATGCCTTTCCGAATCGGACGCAACCTCGATGAGCTCATCATCAGTGGAGTTGATCCTCGATGATGCCTCATTTGTTCAGCGCCGCCGTCGGACCTAACTCCCTTCTCAACTTGTTCCTTAACCCTCCCTCCAACTCCTCGTAGAGCTCGAAGTCGGCGTTGGTGATTTTGGAGATCGTGGTAACAAATTTTGAAACAATTGTTCCTGCAAATGCTTTATATTATATGACCAGAATCAAGTTCTTCTATCAAAAAATGCTTAAACATAATACCAAACAAATACATCAATTCAAGCTCCAAAAACTTGGTAATGCAATCTCAAATCTACCTTATATCTATTAAAGGTTGAAGCAAATGCTTTCAAATGTGATATTAAATTACTCATTATAATTTTTAAAAAACAAACAAAGACCAAAAAATGCAAAATAAATTTAAACAATGCAAGAGAAATAGCAACCACAAAAACGAGAATAACAAATAAAAGGAGAAAGCAACACATAGCCCAATAAGCAATGAAGAAGTTGAAACACATAGCTCAATAAGCAACAAATTTGTTATTCAAGATGTATCAATTTGTGACGACTAAAAAGCGCCACAAAGTATTTAATTATTTTAAAATTACAATTTTCTAGACATTTTTAGCCGCCAGAAAATGTAATAAAATAAAATAATAAAAAAATCAATGTCACGTCATCACTTAACGTCCAAAATTGACGGAAATGACTAAAACATTGGACGGAAAAAAGTTTAAGGACATTGACCGGTCGTTGAAAAGTTTAGGGACCAAAATCATAAATGAAAAAAAGTTCAGGGACGAAAAACATAATTTACCATTAAATTACTTTGTTGGTCCTAAATTATTTGAAAATTTAAAGTAGGTTCCTAAACTAATAAAAAAAATTAATTGGGTCCCTAAACTAAAAAAAAAAAGGTCCTAGAGCTAGTTTGTTGCAGCTTGAAACTGCTAGAAAATAATAATTTGTGGAGGTTTTAATAAACCTAGGGACTTAATTAAAATAATTACATAATCACACAAACAAAGAATTATCAAACATAGTAATTCTACTTCCCTTCAAAAAAAAACATAGTAATTCTACTGAGAGTTACTTTTGGATTAACTTCATCCCCATTCATTTTTTTTAACCTAGTGTTTGGTTGGAGGAAAATGGAGAGGAGGGGAGGGGAGGAGAAGGGAGGGATTTTAAAAAGCTTTTGTTGTTTAGTTTAATTTTTATGAGGGGAGGGGAGGGGAGCAAAATCCCTCCTCATCCACTTTTAGCTCCCCTCCAATATTGGGGGGATTTGGAGGGGAGGAGAAGGGGGTTTAAAACATTTCAATTGTAATGTCTAAAATATCCTTATTTATGTTTTGAAATTTAAAATATAAGGGATATTTTAAAATAGAGACATTTAGTCCTCCTATTTTGCACAATCCACAATCTTTGTCCCTCTATTTTAAAATAGAGACATTTAGTCCCCAATCTTGTAAAATCCGTAATTTTGGTCATTCCATCAAATTGAAAGCAATGACAATTAAGAGATTAACGTTGACTTTGACGTGTCCCAAATATAATGACGTGACACAAAATTATTATTATTTTTAATTATTTTAAATACTGAGTAACAATTATTTGTTTATCTACGTCACTAAAGTATATGTCACGTCGATTTTAATGGTTGGGATAGTCGTGAGTCATAATATAAAAATCACAAGTCTTAATCATTTATTTTAAACTAGTTCTACGTGGTTGAAGCACATGGCACGTCGTAGTCAAATAAATGATATTACCTTTTTTTAAAATGTATTTTTGATCAATTATTCTACTCAATATTTAGAATAATTAAAAACTAAATAAATAATCTCATGTCACGTCATCATATTTGGACCACATTAAGGTTAACGTGAATTTATTAACAGTCAACGCTTTCAATTTGATGAAAGGACCAAAATTATAGATTTTACAAAATTGGAGGACTAAATGTCTCTATTTTAAAATAGGGGGACCAAAATTACGAATTGTGCAAAATAGGGAAACTAAATGTCTCTATATTAAAATAGAGTGACTAAAATTGCAAACTGTGCAAAATAGAGGAACCAAAATTGCAATTAAAATCCCTCTCCTCCCCTTGTGAACCAAACAAGAAAAGGTTATCTCCCCTCCCCTCCCCTCCCCTCCCCTCCTCTTAACCAAACAAGATGTCAAATCAAAATCCCTCCTCTTCCTTCCCCTTCCTTCCCCTCCCCTCCCCTCCTTTGAACCAAATAGTCCCAGGTCTATTTTCAAATTAATCTTCTTCTATATTATAAATTAAACTAGATGTCAACTTGTGGCTTGTGCAATGCACGGTTTATTTTAGAAATTTTCATGATAAATTTATTTTAAAAAATTAAGCAATTTCTATTTTGTTAAAAAATTAAGCAATTTCTATTTTGTTAAAAAATTAAGATATATTATGATTATAGATAAGATTTTGAGTATTTATAATATATATATATATATATATATATATATTTAATTTAAATGAAATTTATTTTAATTACATGTAATTTGTGAGAAAATAATAATTTTATTTTCCTTAAAACTTTATATGCTTTAATTCTCATGGTTTAAAATAATGAAAAAAAAAAGAGAGTATAGTTGTTGATCTTTTTTTTAATTTATAATCAAATGCATTTTTATCAAATTATTGGTAAATGTTTGATATATAGTTTCTTGTTTTGTTGGAATGTCAAAGATTAGTTTGATAAATCTACAACTGGAGTAGATTTATAGAGCTATTCTACATGAGTTTTGCGTTAGTTCATAGGAAATCAATGAGAAAAACAACCCAAATACAACCATTTTCATGTTATTCCTATTCTATTGAGACCTTTTATTGAAAATTGCATGATTTTACTTGGATTATATCAATGTTGGAGACATGAGCAGGAAAACAAGGCAGCATTTGGATGCAAAAAGAGTGACTTCCCAATTGCAAGAAAGGATAGTCTAGTTGATGCCCAACACAGGCAAATTGGCATCCAGTGCCAGGGACGGATGCAAGGGCGCCAGCCACCCCCCTCCCCCCGTTTGAGATTTTTTGTGTATATACATATATATTTTTAAATTAGTTAGTATAAAATTGTGTAAAATTAATTGTGTATATTATTATTATAATACTAGTTAAGGTTAACTAGTGTAAAATTCCCTCCCTCAAGATTTTTCATGCATATACATATATAATTTTAAATTAGTTAGTGTAAAATTGTGTATGTTGTTATTATAATACTAGTTAAGATAAACTAGTGTAAAATTATGTAAAACTAGTTGTGTTTGTTGTTATTATTGCAATAGTTAAGATGATAACTAGTGTAAAATTATGTAAAACTAGTTGTGTTTTTGTTGTTATTATAGTAACGGTTAATATTATTATCATTTAAAATAAAAATTAATTTCAATTTTACCTAAAAAAATAGTAAATAATTTTTAAAAATTATTATTTATTAAAAGTTAGAAATTTAAACAATTATAAAGGAAGGGAAAAAAAAAACCAAATCCCCCCTTTAATAGGTTTATGGATCCATCCCTACCAGTGCCAAGTCGATGCCTAGCAATAGCCAAATGGTGCCCAATGCCAATACAAAGAAAAAAAAATTGAAAAAAATAATGATCTTGACTCTATGCCCAACGGAGTACAATTGGCACCCAGGAGGGTACAATTGACACCCAACGCCAGATACACTTCACTCAGCACTAGTTCATCCGCAGAATTTTGATTCTTGATGATTTTTAAGGCCCAGTGTGCTTTTGCTGCCTAAAAAGTCCCAAACTCACATATATTCAAGAAAATTACATTCTTGGGACATTCTTTTACTGATATGATGACTGGAAGCGAGGAAGAGCTTAAGAATTCATCATTGGCTATTGGATCTTGAAGAATTTGATTTGATTCTCAAATATTCATGACTACCTCTATCTTTTTTCTTATCTTTGTTTTATGTTTAGTATTTTCATGAGTAGCTAAACACCTTTATTTTAGGTTAGGATGAACCTTGTTTGAAATTTTTGTAATCGACTTCTTACTTAAATCTTTCTTTTGTCTTGTTAATTTAGTTATTGAATTTGCACTCAATGCCTTTCTATGATTGACATTCATTAAACATTGTCCGATAATTCAAATTTTGCAATTGGAAAATTGGGATTTGAAATGTTCTGATTCAATAGTCATATAAATCTTGAGCCTATGGATAGGAATATATTGTATGCTTTTGTGTAAATTTCTTTTTCTTAATGCTTATAATCAATCATGTTCGCCTAAGAGATTAGGGTACATAATTGGGGATAAAGGGTTTATTGCCTAAGGAATTAGGATTAAACTAATTTAGAGAGAGTGAAGTAAATTATATAACAAAAGAAGATTAATTTAGAAAAAAAAAATTAGAGATTACATTAAGGAAAATCAAGGGGATTCTGACACCTAACCGTTTTTCTCAATTGAATTTCTATTAATTGTTAATTATTTTTTATTCCATTTTGAATTAAATCAAAAACCCAAAATTCATTCCTTCTGTAATCTTAAATCAACTAGTAATCGATTAGTTGTGTCGTTGTTAAATCACAATTCTTGTGAAGATGATAACTTACTTTCACTTTTACAGCTAGTACGCTTGTCACGATCCTTACATAGTAATTAATAATAAATATGTATGTGACACTGATATGTGGTAAACTCTTCTCAATTGAATAGTTTAGTATCATGCAATGTCTTTTGTTATTATATAATGTGAAACATCATAGTGAATTGCTTAATCACTTCTCTCCTAAAATGTAATTGAAATTATTAAGTAATTAGTGGGGTTTAGGGTTAATTAAACAGAAAACTTTAGCATAAATCACCTAAAAGCGTAAGACTTGTTTGCATTTAAACTCTATATTGCAAATAGTAAAAAAAAAAAATTTATAGTAGTAGCATAATAGATTAAAAAAACTAATCATCAATGTTCTTGTAGAAATTAACATCTTTATTATGCTTCTACATATTAAATTTAGAGAAAAAAGGCTATGCACTGACAGTGTAAAATAGTTTTACACTGTCATCCAATTACAAATCATCATGAATGATAAGTTTGTTAACTTTTATAAAATCATCTTAAAAGTCATATCAATGATAATTTGGGATTAGGTAAAATTATTTTACACTGTCAGTACATCATCATTAAACTCTTAAATCTATATTTACTTGATTAAACGTTATTGTACTCTATAAAATATAAAATAATTAAATTAAAAAAATTTCAAAAAAAAAAGGTTAGAAATTGATATTTAATTCATGTTTAACATTAGAATCAATCAACGCACAAATGATACATCCTACAAAATTAGTAAAAAAATAAATGAAAGTATTTGTACAACTTAAAATTAACAATTCTATATAAAGAGCTACAAACCTTTGAAACAAAATCGCATAAACTATAAATTTTCAATGGAGTAAACTACAATTGATCTTATTACAATCTGGAGCGCTTTCAACATGTTTATAATTTGGTATATCTTTTTATATGCAATAATAATTGTTTTTAATTTAGTATAATGTTTTAATATATGCAATAATAATGACAAAAGTGAGGGCCACTAAACATTACATTGATGTATAAGGTTAATAGTTTTTAAAGTTATTAATTGACATTAAAGGTATGATTAATTAAGAGTTGTAAAAAAGAAAATGAAAAAAAATATAAAATAGAAAGGCACTGCTTATCAACAAGCTTGTTAAGACATTACTTTTTTACTTTACGTTTTCTCACTTTGAAGATCATAATCCATCTCAACCCAAAAATCAAACGATTATGTGAGATGAATAATGAATTTGTGTTATTTTTGTTTTGCAGTATTTATATGCACTTTCGATTTAAAACTATATACATAATAATATTTATATGTAAATTATGTAAAAAGATTATTTTTTTGTTATGCTATCATAGTATCATGCATAATATTTATTATGACATAAAAAAATATAATTTTCCATTTATTTTAATAATTTTACTAAATTTAAGTTATATTTCAACAACTTCTTAAATTATTTAATATCTTGAAATAAATTCAATATTAATTCATTATACATATTAATTATGTGGTGAGAAGTTTTGAAGAGTTAGCGTTTTTTTTTTACTCATATGAATCGAAGACAGATACCGGGGATTTACAACAACTCACGTATTTTGCTCAATCAACTGAGCTAGACCCCCTCGGTTGAAGAGTTAGCATTTTCAACAACTTTTTAAATTATTTAATATCTTAAAAATAAAATAAATATTAATTATGTGATGAGAAGTTTTAGATAATTAGCATTTTATTATCTACATTTTTTTATGCGTGGGAATTGAGCTCGGGAAATAAGGAGTTTACAACAACTTGTGCATACTTCTCAACCAGCTAAGCTAGATCCCCTTAATATTTTATTATTTAAAAGCTACTCATATATTATGAATTTGAATCTCCATCTTTTTGGATTAAAGTATTTTCAGGAATTATTCTCATTAAGGCACGTGACTTATGCTATTTAATGTATTCCTCATTTTTTATTTTTTATATTTTATTCCTGTCAAACATCTTTCTTAATTTTAATGTTAAACTTAATTTTATTTAAATTTTAAATTCAATACATTGTATTAAATTGAAGATATCTTTCTTTCAATAAAAATTTAAATATCATAAAAATATGTTTAAAAATTATTCAAAGTCAAACAATATCATTTTATGTAAAACAAAACTCATATGGATAAATGTATTATATTTGTATTGAAATGTAAACTGAAATTTCATTTAAAGTTTTAAAGAAATTAATAAAGTCATGAATTGTGATAAATAAATGTTTTTGAATATATAAATTATATTTTAGATTTTTAATAAATAATTTATATTGTGATATATTGTTATTATTAATTATTAATAATTTTTTTAAAAAAATATTCAAATTAAAGTTAGAACTAAAGATTTTGAAAATGATAGATTGGACGACATAAGAAGTTAATTTAAATCATTCAATTGATATAAAAAAACATAAGATTATATTTCAAATGGATGTTAGGAGTGTATTTAAATTTTAAAGATAATAAGGAGACTAAAGTTCACTACTTTATGAGATTATGAGAGAAGACTACAACAAGAAGGTATGTGAGGGAGAATGGATAATGAGAGCACAATTAGCGCGTTTATATACATAATAGGATGTGAAAGATATCATCTTTACTCCAATGGTGAAATAATTAAGTTTTAGAGCAATTATTTAAAAATATTCAAATAATTTAATTTTTTCCACCTTACTCAATGTGCGGTATTGCCATATTTCCATTTCCGTTTGTTTCTATTTAGTAAAACACATTAATTAGGCATAAAAATAATCAATTATATTAATTTTTTTTTGTAACCATGAGGATATTGAGGCTTCTATTTGATACACAACTAATCTCCTCTTACCAGATTTTGACCCATTTTGGGATACAGTGATATTTCTAATTGCGACTTCATTCTCATGCAGGAGAATCAAACCCCAACCTTTGGTTAAGGGTCCCAAGTGTCAAACTACTTGTGTCAATGACTTTTGGTAATTATATTTTTTGTTTATCTAGTTTTTTTTTGTTCTGGGTCAAAGACTAATCCCGCTCGTGGTGCATTTGCACACGGAGGGAATCGAACACAAATTCTCCCGCTAAATAGATTATTCCCCACATGTGAACGTAGCGGGCCTTACGCCACTGCACCAACCCAATGAGTTTTTGTTTATCTAGTTTAATTGTATTTAAATTATTTTGTTGTTTAATTTTCTTTTTGATAAATTAACTTTCTTTATTCTAAAATTGAATTATGTGGTATTTTTTTCCATTTTTGTTTTACCTGAATAAAGCAATCAAAATATTGTCTTTCATATAAATAGATGAGAATTTGTGATGAATTGAAGATTTTTTATTTTGTTTTCCATAGGTATTCTCCTTTGTAGGCAATTTTGTTCAAGATATAGTTGCACATCAACGAGAATTTAAATCTTGATTCACTATTGTTGGGGACTAGTCCCTTTCACTTAAACCCAATCCCGCTTATTGATGAATTTTTTTTTTTTTTGACACAGCTTATTGACGAATTTAATATATGAAATTATTAAATTTTTAAATTTCCATCTAAGGAGGAATTTAATATATGAAATAATTATAAAAGTTTAAAAGATGGAAATTTAAAAATTTAATAAAATTTGAAAGATTAAGTAGGATGTAAGATTGTGAAGAGAAGGAGAATTAAGGAAATTTATTTTGGGTGAAATTTGATATTTTTGTTTGAGTTTTTGAATGAAAAATTGTTCAAAATAATATAATTTATTCAATTTATAAAGATTTGTGGTTAAAAAGAACAAGTTTAAATAAAAGTGACGAAAATTTAATTGTAACAATTAAAAAAATTGAGGAATTAAATTTGTCAAAAATATCATTGACAAATTAAAATAATAAATTATTACCACTAAGAGCATCTTCAAATGATGCGTGGCTGTTCAAGGGAATTTTGCTAATGGAGGGAATCAAATACGGGTTCTTCCGCTGAATAGATCATTCTCCAACATGTAAGCGAGACATTACACCACTGCATCAACCCTATACGTTTTTTATCTCCAGTTAATTGGCTCTCACAATACCACATTATAGTTATGCAACTCATACACATTTTGTTCCAATGATATAATTTTCAACAACCTTAAATGTTATGTTTTATTACCCAAACGACCAATTTTGCATATGTTATGTTATATTATGAAAAATTGTCTTACTTTTCTTGATCAACCCCTTAGGTTATATATAATAACATAATATAAATATAATATAGTGACTAGATTATATATAAACATGTAAATAGAAAATTGCTTTAATTGCTTGTTATTTTTAAAATTAATTTACATGCAAAGCTTTTTTACGCAGACATTTAATAGTATTTGATTATTTTACCGTGTCATTTTATTAATTAACATGATGTAACGACATGGTAATTTTTTTTATTAAATATCTGTGTAAAAATGTTTTAAAAATGTCTAAACATGTAAATAAAAATTAAAATAATTGTATTATTGCCTTGAATATTTTAAATATAAAAATTAAAAACTATATAATTCAAATTTTAGAGAAAAATTAATTAGGAAAATAACACTAATGACATGATCATACACAAAAATCATATTTTATATAATAATATTAGAGTATTATATTAAATTACTGTGATTTTTAATTACCTTAACTACATTAATTCTTTACATATTAAATTAGATTATATTTCCATAATCATTAATTTCAATAGTGTTTTAATTTCTTTGATTTAATACATAGCATGATAATTTTTTTTTGAAGTAACATAGCATGATAATATGATTAGATAAAAATATGAGTTCTAAACAAAAATCGCATGAATTGCTTGATTTTCTTTGATTGCTCCAAATATATATAAGTTGTAAAAAAGAAAAATATAATATAATTTATTTGATTTGCGTTGATTGATCTAACTATATTAATAATAAAGAAATATAATATAATTTGACTTTTTGATATAAAAAAAAACTGATTATTTAAAAAAAGTTACATAACAGAGAAATCATATGCAGAAATCTTATTTTATATAATAATATTAAATTAGATTAGATTGTGTTTAAATGGTAGAAACTATTCTTTAAGATTTATTCAAAAAACACAGGACTGTACTTTTGAAATTATTTCTCTTGTTTTTATAATTAAATATTCTCCTAAAATTTATATATCATCAGATTATTGTGAATAGTCAATCGGAATATCTGTTATAAAAAAAAAGTCAATCGGAATAAATTGGTGCGCACAACAACGTTAAGAACGAGAAAACGTTTCTTTCCTCTAAGTAATAACTGATATTCAAAGACAGTCTCTGTGATGGAATCCGAATCCGAACAAAATTCGTGTTTAGTCAAAGTGTTTGTGGAATCCTTTGCAAAATCATGGTTGATTATTTTTATTTTTTGAAATTAAAGAAAATAATTGCTGATTAGGATCGACTTGAATTTTCTTAAGGGCCTCTATCTCGAATTTTCAAAATCGAAAAACCAACAGAAATTGAAAAGATAAAAGATTAAGGCTTATTCTAAAGGTTATTTGAAAATCAAATATAAAAAGATAAAATCAACAGAAATTAAAAATCTACAGAACACTGTCATAGAATGGCAAAAGTATACAATATGAACGGAAAGGAAGCTTAATCAAGTAAAACAAAGGAGAGTTGCTATGGTACCAAATTAAATTTAAGAGTTTTAGACTAATACTTGAATGAGTTTAAGCACATCAAGAGACAGAGAGAAAGAGAGAGAGTTTCTCAATATTAGTACCAAAACTCTTAAATTTAATTTAGAGCCTACCATAGAATTTCTAAAAACAAAATTCTATTAAAACTTACAATAAGATTGCAGGACTGATATAAAAACATCTAAATGTATATAGCAAAATGGAGAACTATACAAACTGCTTAATCCTCCATACCACAAGGCAGCTCATTCAAATCAAAGTCCAATTTTTTGGTACCTGAGGATTGACATGCCTCATCTGCTGGTAATGGTGCTTCATTCTTCATTGTTGCCTCATCTGCTGGTAATGTTGCTGCTTCATTTGTTGTTGCCTCATCAATCTTGTGCATGTTACTAGAGCTGGAAGAATTGTTTTCTTCAGCAACAGCAGCATCGGAGTGGTTTGACTTTGACTCATCCATGGTTACAATGTTCTTCTCCTTGTGCACTGATCTGTGTCCTCCTAAACCTTGGAATGTTGTGAAAATTTTCCCACAAGCACCACATTTGTACCCACCCACTTTCTCTTGATTTCCGTTATCATTTGCCTTAGATTTCAACACCAGTTTCTTGCTGTTTCTCCCTTTCTGATCCTCCTTCTTCACCTTCTTTTCATCTACATGATTTTGCACCCTAGCAGGAGTAACCACTTCAGCATTCACATCATCAAAACCCTCATCCATATCCACATCCTCCTCATCATCATCATATGAAATTCTCCCAACCCCCGATTCTGATAAACCCTTGCACCTGTTCACCTTATCACCCTCATCATCACATCCACCATCATTCTTCTTTCCAATCTTCAATTCACCCTTCAAATAAAACTTAATCTTCTTCACCTCATGCTTCTTGCTCGTCGACGATTCGCCGATCTTCCTCTTGTGCTGCTGCTGCTTGATCAGAAGTGGAGCACTCTTTGGCAGCACTTGATCCTTCTTGGGGGAAACCCTATTAGACTCACCACAAAAGTACTTAGAATAAGATCTGAGGTAAGCAAGGGTTTCAGCAGCCTCATAACCCCCAATACATTTTCTGCCCCTTGTATCAGTCTTAAGCCAGCTTGGTGAAGTAAGCTTTGAAAGATCAATAACATCATCATCTGGTGCAATCACCCTATTACCATTACCCCCACCACCAACACAATCATCATCATCGTCATCACCATCATGATCTTCTGTGTTCTTCTCCATGGAATCAGAATTGAGGGAGGAAGAAGAATAAGAAGAAAGAGAATTAGAAGAAGAGTTCTTGTGAGAGTGAGTAGTGGGAGGGGACACACCCCTCCATGACCTCTCAGGGTGAGATCTCATGTGCCCAAAAAGCGCGTTCTTGGTGGGGAATTCCTTCTTGCAAATGCAACAAACGTGTTTTCCATCATCATCGTCATAATCACAATTAGCCCTATTGCTGCTATCACCAGCTTTTGATGAGTGATTGGTGAAACGGACTTTTACCTTCTTCTGATTCTTCTGGAAGTGCGATCTTCTGTGGCCACCCAAAGCCTTGCCGCTGCTGAAGGTCTTGCCGCAAATATTGCACTCGCGCATCGTCGGAGACGGGTTTTTTACCTCTTCAGCCATTGATTCAGCTTCAGCTTTGCAAGACCCCACAAGGGATCTCTTCATCTTCTCCTTCTTGACAGATTCACCCCACCCATGATCTGAAACTGCGTGCTCATCTCTGTCTTTTTGATCCATCTAAGAAGAAAAAAAATTTGAGCTAAGGCTAAGAAAAGAGAAGAATTGAAACAACAAGCACCAAGAAGAAGATGAAGAAGAAAAAAAAAAAAAAACTGCAAGAATCATGCACCAAAGAAACCTTTTTTACCTTTGGAAAAACAAAAGTCAACAGAAGATTGATGAAAGAGAAGTAGAAGATATGGGTTTGGATTCAGAAAACCGAAAATTGTGAGTGTGGTTGTTGGGTTATGCTGAAGATTCAGAAGCATATAAGAGGAAGAGAGAAAGTGTAGTCATCTGGGGTAACTGAGAAGAAGAAAAGAAAAAACACAATAGAGAGAGAGAGAGAGAGTGAGAAAGAAATAATCTCTCACAAAGAGATGTGACAATTAATTCAGTATTGAATAATTTTGAAAGTGTTAACAGATTTTCTACTGCCGATGACTCTTTAATTATCACAATTAATCTTTTTATTCTTATATGGAAATATTTTCTTTATCAAATTATCCTTGAAAGGTTTTGGTCAGAAATATTAAATTTTTTTTTTTTTTACAATGACCACACTGAGATTAAAAATATTATATTTATTGGAGAGTTTATATGTTAATTATCCTAATTTTATTTTTTCACCGTGGGTCTCTTTTACTCCCTAATTATTGAGATAAATCTTTAAATCTCTTGTGACGTGTAAATCTATTGAGACCCGTTTTTCTGAAGCGGTGAAACGTAAAGTTACCGTGTTTTCTCTAGACACAAGAATGTATACATTGAGAAGTACAAACAAATTTTATTAAATGCCTTTAAAAAAAACAAATGTTATTAAATAGAGCCTAATATCAATAGTTATAAGGTCTAATAATTATTTATGGTATAAAATCATATATTAATTTCTTTTTCTTTTTTACAAGATTTTCTTTAGTTATTTAAGAAGATCAAGATCGTTATCTAGTAGTAATTTTTTTTTCGCGAGTTTCTCCTTTCTGATGCAATTCTATATGGTCGGATACTAAATATGAACATCTTTTTCAATCAAAATTCGAACATTAGTTCATCACATTACTAGAGACTAACCTCTTTCACTAACTCAATATTTTTTTGGTAAAAAAAAAAAGATTGGTCGAGTGCAAGGAGCTAAACTGAACCCCTTTAATAACCTTTAATTTAAAACTATATATTATATAACTGGTCAAACTCTTTTTTTTTATCTTTTGGGAAATTCTGATTTCTGTGTTATTAGTCAACACAACAAATCAATACTGATAATAATTTTATTATTATTTGTAAAGTAACTCGCCATTGGTTTTCACAAGGATTTTTTCCACAAGGTCAAATTTTTGTGTAAATGATCATTGACCAATCTATTTAAATATACTTTTTCATTAAAAGAAAAAAATAAAACGCATTTTTCTTCCACAACAAAAAGAGTACCATTCCCATCCCTCAAATGTTATAAAGTCAAATTCATGAACAATGGTCAACTAGTCAAGTAGGAAGAACAAAATGTTGTTACCTCTTAAAAGGAAGAATTATTTTTCAAGTCCTTTGATTATCTATTTACTATAATATAATATACTTGGAAGAAAAGTATTTATCCTTGCATAGGATCTACTTTTTTATCAACTAATAATAAACACACACATATATGGGTAAAATATAAAATAAATAGCTTAAAAGATTATAAGTATTCAAAATCATAAAAAAAAATATACATAATTAGTTTGAGTAGAATATATAAATAATTAAAGGAAAATATTTAAAATTATAAAATTATAAAATTGGTAATATATATATATATATATATATATATATATAAACAATTCTTTTTAATTTTTAAAATGTGAGTATAAATCTAAATTATAGAATCATACATGAAAATGAAAATTAAAAGGTAGTTAGTAATCACATGGTCATTTAAAAAATCATATTATTTATATTTTAATAATCATCCTAATGACAATCTACTCTTCTTACAAATTACAATACACAATTTTAAAAATGAAACTCTCACTCTCTTTTTCCATTCTCTCTCTTCTTTCCTTTGTTGTTACATTTCACATACTACGTCTAACACATAATATTATTCTCTCAACTATATGAAACTATTCATTTTTATTTTTATCTACATATTTTATATCCTTAATAGTCTATCTTTTTCAATTTACCTTCTTTATCTTTATTTTTTAATTTTTTAATTGAATTTCAATAATTGTTTAAAGAAATTGTCAATAAATAAAAAAAAATTATCTCAATTTAAATAGTTTATAGTAAATTTAAAAATATAATTTATGTATTCAAAGATATTTATTTTCAATTTTAATTATAATATAATTTATATATTAAAAATATTTATTTATTTATTATAAATTTTAATTATATAAAATAAATATTTATTTTGTACTATATATAGAATAAAATACTAATATTCATTATTCTCAAATAATGTGCTCTCACTTGAGTAATATGGAACCCTTAAATGGATATCAGTATCTCGAAGGATTAGTTCTTATAGCAGGTTCACCCCAAAAAAAAATATATGGACATATATAATGAGAGTAGTTTTTTTTTTTTTTTTTTGCCACAAATGAGAGTAGTTCTTATATTAAGACAGCGAGAATAATAAATTTTGACCATACAAATCATATATAAATCATTTATATTAAAAGTGCACTAGCGCATATAATTATTATTTTGATAAAGATCACTTATATTTTCTATAGGAAGCAATTGTGTTCGAGTTGGGTATAATTAGTATGTTAAAGTTTTCTCTTTAAGTTTTCTCTTTAATAAGGTTGGCTTGGTGGTTGAAGGGAGAAGGGGGGAGGGAGAGGTCCTAGGTTCAAATCCCTCCCACTAACAAATTAATAACTAACATTTGCCAATAAAAAAAATAAAAGTAAAAAAAACTCTAGACTACTAATTAAATAAAAATAACCTTATGCTAATTGATCTTTAAGGTGGATAATAGTACATATAATTATTTTTAAAAAGTCATATATTTACATTTTAATATATTGATTATTTTATTAAAATCTAATAACGTATATTCTTTATAAGAAATAATCCTATCTAAGTCTCGTTGAACATCCAACGTGAATGTCTATTCCAATAAGAATTCAAACTATAACTTATGAAAGAATCGCTCCATCTATTAGATCCGACAATGAAATGTAAAAATATAATAATGAATAGGGCATTTAGTCATGAGAAAATATTTTTAAATATTGAATGTTAAATATTATTTTTTTTCATGACTCTATAACTTAAATGGTATGAAATTAATTGCTTTGATTCTATGGAATAAAAATATATGTCCAATTTCATGTCCTGAAAAAAACTTATATAAATTCGTATTTTTAATAGTTTATATTGAAATGTAATTTTGTATATATAAATACGAAAAGTCTTGAAAAGTTAGTCAATAGCAAATTAAAGAACTTGTCAAAAAAAAAAATTAAAGTACTGAAAAAATAACTACTTAAAGCTTTTATTATGATAGTCAATTTCAATATTTAGTAACATAAAATTTATAAATAACTTTTTAATTAAATAAAATATAGGAAGTTTCTCAATTGATTAATTTTTTTACGAAAATTTAATAGAAGGAAATGACATCCTAGTTCAAAGTAGGAAATGTCTCCAAATTAAAAAAAAATATATGCTTATAATTATAAAAGTATTTATATTTACCTTGTCCCAAGAAGATAAGTAAGAATTCGAATTTACGATTATTAGATGTGAGACCCTGTCTTGCTCTATTCAACCAACCCTTGGAGTTAATTAATTAATTAATTAAAGAAGTGCTAGAAATTTAATTTTTTTAAGAATATTTCTTAAGAAGGGTGTCCTTTAAAATTAAATTTAGAGTAAATTACATAAACCTCCCCTCCATTTTCAAAACCTACAAAAATCCCCCTAATTGTTCACTAAACCTTACACTGTCCTCCCCTCATTCATTAACAACGTTAAATTCTTTAACAGAACTGAGTCACATGACTTTAAGGCTCTGTTTGGTATAAAGGATGGAAATAGAGATGATGAAAATAAAAAAGATAAATTTGAATTAAAGTATAGTGTAGAAGGTGTGGGACCCACCCTAAAAAGGTAAATTTCTCTCCTCCCTCCCCTCCATTTCTCTCATAACAAACACAGCATTAATGAAATATGTTTCCAAAAAATACCCTCTCCTTCAACCTTGGAACCACTTCTTTCTTCTTCACCTTGAAACCACTTCTTCACCAGACACTCAGTGGCTTCAACATTGCTTAACACAACACATCATGCCACCTTTGACTTACCCCCAATCAACACTTTTTTTCTCCCAATTGCTTCCTACGATTTATACATATGTAATGTGACAATTCTGGTAGCGAGAAAAAGAAAAAGACTTCATGTTTGTTTGGTTTCACGTTGGAAAATTAATTCTGAGTCCAGAATTGATTTTGGATAAATTTTGACATGTTTGGTTTCACGTTGGAGAAGAGTTCAGAATTGATTCTGAGTAGAAGTAACTTTGAGTAGCTTTTGAGTTGGATCCAAAATTTTGTACTGAATTTTACTTCTAACTTGATTTTATAAGAAAAACATCCAAACATAAATCACATCGCTTCAAAATCAATTTTAACCAAAATCAATTTTATAAAATCAATTATATTCAAAATAAATTTTGCTAACACTCATCCAAACACGCACTTCCACTCATCACAAACAATAGCCGCATTATTTGATCTTCAAATACATGTATGCCGCAAAGTTCAAACTCCTCCGTACAGCAACGCTAGCCAAAGATCACAATCAATTTACCAATCAAGAGAAAAAATAATAATAATTACCATAATTAAACCCCAAAGCTCAGTAAAATTAAAAAAGGAACCCCAAACCCACACAACACCCTCACCATCCCTCATGGCCATACATCAACCAACACCAACAAGCATCATTCTAGCTTTTTCCTCCAAGAAAACACCACGGTTAACAGTATAACAGAACTCAAATTAGTTGTAGTAGAGAGGAAAAGGGGAATAATCGAGTTAAAAAAATTTAAAATCACGGCACGATAATCAGAGACAGAGCGCGGTGCAGTGAAGATCATCATCCGCAGTAGCGTCATCAAACGGCAGCGCATTGAGATCGAACAACAAGGGGGGGCGAAACGACGAGAAAACAATGTTGTCGTCGCCGACAACGGAAGATGGAGTGTCGCAGTCACTGTGACAGTACTCGGCAGAATCAAAGGTTCCTAACCAAACCCTCGCTTTCTTCGACGGGTCTCTAATCATCGTCGCAAACCTTCCCTACAGTCTCTTCCTCACGCCCCGGTGCCGAGGATTCGTTAACCACCGCTTGCTTAGGTCTTTTGATAGAAAGAGAGAGACGATGTGATTTGAAAAGGGCACAAATGGAATATCCAAAATACATATCCAAAATATATTTTGTGAAGTAAACGGCGTTAGACGGGTGTTAGTAAAGGGGGTAAAAGTAATGTGTCAAGAAAAATGCCATAGACTCCGAAAAGTTTCAACCGAATAAAATGCCGATCCATTCAGCCGGTGACATTTGGTAATCTCATTTATTATAAAATATTCAACTGTTTTAACCTTTTAAAAGAAATCTCATTTCCTAATTTACCCTTTCTACTATCCACGAATAGAGGATATCAAAAGGCACGCGCCTCTTTCTTTTCATTCTTTTTTTTTTCTAACACAGTAATGCACGACATTTGTTGGGAACAAAACTTGAAGAACACTTTTTTTTCCTATCAGTGAAGAATGCCTATGAAAAATTCAAAGAAATATGGAAGTTCAAATCAAGGATATCCATTTTACAGGGTCAATGAGACAAGGCACCATAGCTTCTGTTTGTAGAAGTTCAAAAAAGAATTGATATATATATATATATATTGGCATTTGTAAATACAAGTTACAACTGGATGTGAGTGGTGATGGGTTTGTGAGCCTTGAGGAGTTGAACTGGATACTCCAAATGACGGGTACAAATCCTAATTCAACACCTCTGAAAAAGAATGACGCGGGCAAAAATTGAACAAGTGCAGCACTTCGGGCAGAAGAAGAAGGCGGTGACAGTCACCACTTCACCGGCGTCAAGAGCGGTGGCCACACCCAGAACTACGCCCTCTACCAGAGCACGGGAAGAGATCGTCGCCGTGCTTATGTAGTGGTGTGGTCACAATCGTCGCATAAGTAGGGGACTAGGGGTAAGTTTGGAAAGAGAGTTAATTTTAAAATGTTAAATATTTTAAAATAAAATGAGCAAGCACGTGTTAAAGTTTTATGGTTCAAAGGCTTATTTGGCATTTATGTTTTGGAGTTTATAGCCTCATGTGTCAAATTAAAGGAGATGCGTGTAATTTCTTCAAACCTCAGGAGACTGAGGTTTATGTAATTTACTCTTAAATTTCTTACTCTTTCCTTGTTTCCCCTCTATTTCGTTACAAGGGAAAATAATTAGAAAATGCTAGAAATTAAAGTACAAATTTGTCTCATAGAAACTATATATAAGGCAACCCGCCAGTGATTTCTATCAAACATCTTGCTTTTTTTTTTCTTTTTCAATTTAACATTTATCCAATAATATATCAACACATGGATTTTGTATTCTTTCATACATAAGAACTCCGTACCATATAGCATTACTGTAAATAATTCAACTTGAAAGCTGTAAAATGAATTAGAGGGATATTTTTGCATTTTTACTTAATTCCAATTTTAGAATCAGAAATGCGGCAGCAACCTAATCAAATATATATATATATATATATGGGTGCGAATCTAATATTGTGTTTGGTTAAGAGAATGAAAATAGGAGAGAGCTATTTAAATTAAAGTAGAGGGTAGAAAGTGTGGGATCCACATGGGACCCACACAAATTCCCCTCTATTTCTCACTTCCTTCCCTCAACCAAACACAGCATAAATGTAAAATGGAAAAAGATAAAAAAAAAAAAAATACTACTCGATCATTCGTCAGGAAAAGGAAAAAAACTCTGTATATAAGCATAATACATGAGGTTTTTCTTTAAAAAATCATAAATATATTATTTAAATATTAAT
The DNA here is from genome assembly GCA_026413185.1 of Pueraria montana var. lobata. NCBI lineage: Eukaryota > Viridiplantae > Streptophyta > Magnoliopsida > Fabales > Fabaceae > Pueraria > Pueraria montana. Next base: position 15,901,879 of record CM048655.1, read on the forward strand.
ACAACATTGTATATTATAAATTTAAACTACTAAGTTTGAATGTTTTTATTTAAAAAATTATAGAAAAATAAAATTTATATATTAAAATATATAAAAAAAAGTTTTATTAAATTCTATTTACTTAAAATAAAGAGTATACACTTCTCTCTCTAAAAATATGAGAATATTACATCATTCTCTCATCTTATATATTAAAATATATTCCTGACAAATAAAAATATACCACACCTTTTTTTTAAAAAAAATCCATCTAAATTATTTTTTGTTAAGAAAAATTATTATCAAAATATTCTTTACAAACCTCTCTCCCCAATGCTGATCAATTAAGGTTTTGGGTTTCAAAAGCATTCTCTAATTAATCGATTATAAGTGAGTTCTAGATTAGAAAGAAACTCTCAATCGATTAGAAAGTTTGATAATGCTTTTTAGATTTTATGAATAAATCTAATTGATATAAGAATATGAGTTTGATGAATTAAATGCTCCCTAGAGAAATGAGAAATTTCATATAAAACATAAAAAGGATGAGAAATTCATGAAATAAACCATAAACACATGACATGTAGTAAACCTCTCGGTATTGTGTTCGATTCCTACAGATAAAAAAAACACATGATATGTAGTAATAAAACATGATCAGCTGGATCAAGTTATAAGCAAATCAAATATTTAGGTTACGTGAGTTTTTCATCCTCTAAACCCCCAAAAGATCAATTTTAGATATGGATTCTAATTTCATCCTTATGTTAGAGCAAGATTTGTGGGAAGCTTCTAAATACAAGGGAAATCCTGAAGATATGGGATAAAGGTTAAGTTTGAAGGGTTGGAGGACTATATATATCTCAAGGTGAATTTGGTTCTTCTAAGACCCAAATCTATATCTTCAAACTCTACATAGTCAAGACATGGTCACCAGAGTTTATTGCGAAAGTTGATACAATTGATAATATTTTGGTGTGGGTCCATTTTTCGAGTCTCAACATGGTGTTTTATGATGAAAGTTTCTGTTTGGGTATGGCTTCAGTGTTAGGAAAACCCATTAAGGTCGGTATGAATATGTTGCATGCAGATCGTGGGATGTTTGTTGGAGTATATGTTGAGATTAATCTCAATAAACTTGTGGTGGGACAGATTAGTGTTAGAAGGCACTAGTATCATGTGGAAAATAAAGGTTTACACTTTTTTATGATAAATGTGGTAACTATAGGCGTAGAGGAAGAGATTGTTCCATCCTTCCTCCTGAAGCAGCTTTGTCGGATTCACCACAGCCCACATCTTAGGTCAGGTGGTGGCGCAATCCTCTTTGCAAGTAGTGACAGAAACTCGGATCCCTATTGATTATGGAGTAATTAATGTGGCAATAAAAATGGTAATTGTTTAAGCTAATATTTTAGAGATTTATGATTCAGTTATTAACACAATGACAATTTTGAGGTCCATGGTGATCGGCTCGTAGTTCAAAAAAAGAAAAAAGTTAACTACTCCCTCCGTTTCAAATTATATGACGTGTAAGGTTTTGGCACAGGTATTAAGGAATGCAATTAATTTGTTGAATTTCCTAGTATTAGGTAACTTCCTAATATACCCTTTATCTCTCTAATTAATTACTCATAGTACTCCCACTAAGTATTAATTAAGGGTAGTCCTGGAAAAAGACATTTAATGCAGCATTGGTTTTGTAAAACGACATCTATTTTGGAACAAATTTTTTTCTCTAAAACGTCATATAATTTGGAACGGAGGGAGTAAAAGAATATTAATGCAATCATTATGGTCGGGTCAAAAGAGCTCAGCATAATGGTCTTGTTTCCACGAATTCAAAGTCATTTAATGCCTCTCATCATGGGCATAATGAGGTGCAAAATTGTAGGAACTATGCACTAGATTCGGAACGGAAAAGGCCATGTAAGGACGTGAACTTTAATTCACGTGCAGACCCTAGCTCATCTCATGCACCGCCTCACGTCCAATATCCCTTTCATCAAAGGATCATTCTCCCTCCCATGCCAAAGATGCTAAGTTCCATGCTAGGATTTGCCAAAGAAACCCACAAACAGAGGTGGATCTTTCCTCTATTGTGAAAATGAAGAAGTTGTTGAATCTTGGCATTAATCCTCCTTCCCCACGAATGATGTGGTTAGTCACTTGAAGATGAATGAGATTCCCTAAAAAGAAAGGGATAATAACGTGAACATGATTGACTCCTCCCAGGAGATTGATCTTGGCCCTTAATATGAAATCGCCTTTCTTTCTCTCATTTTTGGTATTTATGGATAGATTTAATTTCAACATGCTATCTTGGAAAATCAGAGACGTTGTGAATGTCCATGGTTGTAGATATACAAGTAATATTGTTAGGCAATTCCAAACTAAGGTGGTTTGCCTTTATGAACCTCATTGCAAGTTTAGTCATGCCCAAAATTTTTGGCTTAAACTTGGTTTTGAAGAATATGTTATCCAAGAAGCAGAAGCCCACATGGGAGGAATTTGGATGTTGGCTTCGATCAACAGGGATTTTCAAATTTCTTTGGTGGATATTCATCTACAGGCTATCACTATTAATATATCAAAGAGAGATATTTCTTGGATGTGTTCTGCTATATATGCTCACCTTAATCCTCTACAAAGGCCCCATCTTTAGGATTATTTGAGGAACCTCATGAACAACATCTCATCTTTTTGGATGATGTTTGGTGACTTCAACAAAATTACTCTTCCATCTAAGGTAAGGTGGAATTTTTTAGGTTTTTAGAGATAATGATTTCATGGTTGTGATTGATGGTTTCCAGATGATGGAAATAGAAGCAAAAGGAACCAAATTCACTTGGTTTCGAAAAGAGAATATGGGTTTGACTATTGCAAACAAGATTGATAGGGTTTTGGTGGATTTCTCTTGGAGGAGTGTCTTTCCAAGATCCCATGCTACCATATTATTAATCTTTGTAGAGCCTACTTTTATCACTATCCTATCTTAATTAGCTTAGGGAGTAGGATATGATCAAAACTAATTGTCCTTGGAGGTTCCTTGCTACTTGGTCTCACCATCTGACTACCATGGTGTCATTAGTAGAGCCTGGTCATCCAATTCTATGATGGTGCACCACAAATTAGAGGAGGTGAAATCTATTTTAAAATTTTTTAAGGGTTTCTTATATCTTTTTAGTTCCTAAACTTTTTAGGATTTCTATTTTGAATCCCTGAACTTTTTTTACTGGTAAACATCTCTTAACTTTTTTCTCCGTCCTTAATAGGGACTAAATGTAAGAAAGGAAAAAAAGTTAAGGGATGTTGACTAGTAAAAAACAACTCAAGGACTAAAAACAAAAATCCTACAAAATTTAGGGACTAAGAAGATAGTAAACCCAAATTTTAATAAATAAAAAAAGCTAAAATATAATTTTGCTCCATTATATTTTCGCATTTTTTGTTTTGGTCCTTTATTGGTGTGTAAAATATGTTCGCTTAAGGGAAAGCGTACCCTACACTGTAGTAACAATGGACTTTAAGTATGGATATCAGACCCAAAGGACTAATGGCAGTTCCCAAGTAACTTAAATTGCGTTAAACTAAACAATTCAAATTAAACACCAAATTTGAGAGGAAATTGTTATCAATCACTTTATAGAAAAAGAGTAGAACAAGCAAGCAGTATCTATTTAACGATAATTATCAGAGGAGCAAGCCCAGGATTATGATTTTACTTGTACCCCTTTTCCCCCAATTCATATTCTAACAAAACCCTAACTTATTCTTCAATTACCAATTCCTCTTAAATTCATCAGTTAGCCTTTGGTCATGGTCTAACGATGTTATTTCCCTGAATTAATTCTCAATTGGTCATAGACAAATTAAATTAGGGCAAAAGATAATTCACAGAGAGGTTGACTAAAAGTAATTTAATCTACAATAAATTCGTACAACTAGTTTAATCATGCAAGTTATACAAATTCAGTTTCTTTAGAGATCGATTAATCACAGGAAGATGATCACTGATGCAATTAATTAGGTTATAGAGTGATCAGTTCTAAAAAGACAATAAAAGTAGTGAAGAAACATAATTGACTAAATAACATTGAGAATTTTTTTATAATTAGAACTGGGGTTCAAGGTACTATTACATCACAATCCGGACTATGAGAATTTAGCCACTTATGGTTATGAAGAAGCGGAAAACTCCAATAAAAGACATAAAGATTACAAAAGGGTAAGAGAGTTTATAGTGACAAACCCCAATGAAGCTCTCAATGTCCTTCCTTAGCTAAGAATCCCTTACACAGGAACTTTCTCGCTCAGAGCCCTCAATTTCGTAAAACAAAGAAAGAGATAAAAAAATGATTAGGGTTTCTAATTCCTATTTATAATGACCCAAAAAATGCAACTGACTCGCGAGACCACCACGACCGTGGTTCTTGGGTGGCCAACATTGAATTTCAAATATGCTTCTTTGCTCCCAGGATCAGCACGACTATGGTGGTGAGTACCACAGTCATGCTCAGAAATGACGTTACCCCCTTCATTTTTGGCGAAATAAACCTTGATTGACTTGATTTTAGCACAGCTATGGTGAACTGAGCATGACTGTGCTAACTCCACCATGATTGTGGTTTTTAGAACGTCAGTGCACTTCAATTAATTGACAGATTTTAGTCCAAATCATGAACCTTTGAATTCTAATCTTGTAGACTACCTGCCTAACACAAACTTGTACCAAACAATGATTTTTGCCAACAAAAATATGATCAATGGAATGAAATTGGCATAAAAACTTACTATAAAATACACTCAAAACCCGGTTTATCAAACCTCCCCACACTTGAGCAATGCTTGCCCTCAAGCAATTATTCTTATTAGAATTCAAGCACAATTCTCCTTAGTCAAGAAATTGGTAACAAAACCCCAAATTATTAATACTAAAAAGAAAAAGTAGCCAATAACCACAAGCAACTAAGAACGCATCAGAATTTCCAAGGAATCCATTAGGCTTGAGGGACATCTGAATGTTCAGTTCCCTATGAGCATTAGTTCACTCACCTCCCCCATTCTCAGTGTTTCAAGGACAACAGATATACACTCAAATCACACTCAGATAGCCCTATTCACAAATATATTCATCAATCAACTCAACTCAAATAAACTTCAAACAATCATAATAAGTGAGGCTTAAAGGGATGTAATGAGGCTAGGTTCATAGTGAAAGGTGGATACTGAAAATAAAGGATAACAAATAGGCTCTAAACAACAATACATACTTGGCAATTTAAAGTACAAGGGGACAAATACCTTCTTATCATCTACATATTCACCATGATTTTCTTTTCCAATTCACACTTCTTCTCCTTTTTGTTTGCCATTTTTTTTTATTCTTTTCACTGGGTTCTTTCTTTGACCTACGTCGATTCCTCCCCTATCCTTTAAATCACCAAGCAACACATATACACAGAATTCACATAGCAAGGTGTCAAAGGAATTTTTTTACAATAAGGCTCAAAATGGGAAACTAAGGAATATTTGTATAACAAAATTTGAATTTAGAAAATAGCCTAGCAAATGCCTTAATAGTTTCAGAAAGCAAAAAGCCATTCAAGGATATGCATTTCATAATAGAACATAGAACGTGCCATCTCAACCGATCTAAAAACCACACACTGAAAGGATTTCAAGCTCAAAACTCACATTTATGTAGGTAAGCCCAAAGGAAAACTGTTCATTCAGAAATTTTTCTGCTAATGTTGACCTCCTTGGATGGAATCTCAATGCCAAATTACAAGTTCAAACGACACATTTTTTTTAAAGGGGATTTCTGAAAACAAATTTCACAAACTATAAAGAACTCAAAGATGAAATCAGAACAATGCACTGGCCATAATAACATGTCAGAATAAGCTCACAGCTGGGGTGGAACAAACAAGTGATACCTTCTCCACACTTAGAACAAGTAGTGTCCTCAATGCATTCAATAGACATGATAAAGAAAAATGAAAATACATGGAAATGGATAATGTACTAAAAGAAAATAAAAACAAAAAACTAAAAGATTGAAATAAAGAGAAATAATAACATAAATCATCCACAAGAAGGAGGTGGACCTATAAAGAACTAATCATGCAACTGTTGCAAGAAGACCATCTGAGTAACGAAACTATCTGCAACCATCTGATGGTGCTGCTCAAATTTGGTGTCCTAAGCGTCAAGGCGGCTCAACACCATGGCCTGGTGTGTGTCCATGCGGCCCTCTAAAGTATGTAGCCGCTCCATAAGAGACTGTATATCAAATGTAGGGGGAGCCGACTACTGGAAGAACTGCTCCGCATCATGATGGGGAACTTGATGCTGATGGTCCCAGGGTTGCTCTGAGGCTACTCCTCCATCTTTCGATCCTAAGGCTAGACCCCCTATGCGGGCTGCTTTTGAGCTAGCTGGTCCAGGTCGACGAGAAAGTAATCATTGACCTGGCAACATAAAACACCCATAGACATCAGGCTAGATTATAAAATGGGAGACATGACAATGCCATCATGTGCCATCTCCTGAAATCCATAGTGGCGAGCCAGCTTGGTGACTAGAGAGCTAATGACAATGTGGCCTTACTTCTTCTTCAAGACCCGTATCCCTATCCCCTAGTAATGCTTGATGAACATGAAGCCAGCATTGCATCTGTCTCCAAAAACCATGCACCTCAGAAGGAAAAGATCCTTTAAGGTGACAGTGTATGTGCTCTCCTAGCGTCCGTATATGTTCCCAGCAATCCATCTATGCAATACTCTCAATGCTAGGTCTCTGATGTTGCTGGCCTTCGAAGAGCTAGGGTTATAGTGGTCAACCATATGATCTGATGCCAAAATGAACCCTCAAGATAATCCTCAGTTCGTGCAATCAAGGTTGAGTAGTACTTTGTTGACAGCACAGAGACATTGGCCTCAAAATCCATCATGACGTTGAAATCAACTAAAGTCATGGTCCGAACTCGCCCCATCATGAAGAGACCATGTGTGATGGTCGGGGCACGGGAGGCTCATATGGTGGCTACCACTCTATACAGGTAAAAATGAACTCTATAGTAGGGTTTCTATATGCATGCTCCTCAATTAGTGGGTCCTCTCCCACCTAATAGATCTCAAAAAGTCGTCAACCCTCTCATGAATGTTGTAGGCCTGAAGTAACTCCATATCCAAACAACGGGTGGGGTGGAACAAGTGTTGAATCCAGATCCCAAGGTTTTAATTATGACAAACCATTAGCAGTGCAAATTATAAGGATGATGGAGGAAAGTTATGCAAGCTAACATATATGCTAAGTGTTTCAGCTGGATATATATAGAGCAGATTAGAATAAGTATTTTGATGAGTTCAAAATAAGTTTAGAAAGGATGTCTCAACTTTGCATCAAGACAGAAGTCTCAAAAAGATTTAATGAAGCCCCATCTGAATGATGAAGTTAGTGCTTCCTCTGAAGACCTCAATCTTAGCAAGTTTCAAGGACATCAAGAAGGTTTCACTCAAAAGAAATATTAAAGACTACAGTAAGAAGACAACAATAGAATGAAGTTAAACCAGAGTCAACATCAAAATGATGTGTTGAAGGACTCTGAGAATGAAAACATCAGAGTGATTTTGTGAAGCTAAACTAGAATCAAGACAGTGAAGGATTCTAAGATAGATACATCAGAAAGATGTGCCGAAGCTGAACCAGAGTCAAGACTTTGAAGGACTTTGAGATTGGTGCATCAGAATGATGAAGCAACAACATGTCTTCCATATTATTCATACATAATGAGGTTTCATCATCAGAATGGTGCAGAAAGCAACATCATGTCTTTCATATGAATCACAATGACTAAGGATTTATCAAAAGACTAAGGTTGACAGCAGAAGAGGATAAAAAGCAACATCACAATGACTGAGGATTTATTAGAAGATTGAAGTTGATTGCATTTGAAGATACAATTGCTTGAAAGCTGAGACATGTCCTTGAGAGAATCTAATGTGGAACATCAGAATGAAGTAAAGAAGACTTTTCATAACTTTGCACCAAGGACATATTACATACAACACCAACAACAACCTACATAAGTTATTTATGCTGAAGTAAGCTACTTCAGAATGATTCTTACTGTGATGAGTTGTCCAGCATGATGAAGTTAAGCTATCTACAAAGACATATCATGAAGTCTTCATCAGAAGGAACCTACATCAAAACAAGTTCTCCCTCAGCAACATAAGAATGATTTTCTGATAGACCTTCAGAAGCTGCTCAAATTTGTTTATCAGAATGAATACTTCAGAACAAATTAAAAAATCTGTCAAGTCAAGTATAGCTGGCATATTTTAAACTTCTTCAAGAAGTTCCAAAGCCAAGGGCCCCACTTCCAATGGCTACCTTCTTGAGGTATTATAAAATGGACTTGAATGAAGCTTTTGAAGACAACTTGAAGCAAACAAAAAGAAAGAAACATGACCCTCTTTGTAGAGGATTCTGCATTCTACTTCAAGCCTCTCTGGTTGAGAGTGATGTAAAATACACTTGAGCTATTCATTGTAAAATAGAGAAGTGTGATTTGTAATTTAGTGATGTAGATAGAAATGGTGAGTTTCGACATAGAGGCTGCTTTGCTTAATAAGGGTTTTCTTGCAACTTTCATAACTTTGGAACACTCGATTGCAAAATGAAGAATAAATAAAATAGATTTCATTTCTCCAACTTTTTCAATAATTTCAAATTCATCCCATACTTTATAAATAATTTTGTTTAAATCTTTGAATTATCAAAAAGTTAGTAATATTAATAACCAAAATGTAAAGGATTATTAACTTTTAAATAACCACTTTAAAAATCATATCATAAAATTTTTTGATGTTGAGACCAAAAAGAGAGGGATCAACTCCAAATCTACTTAGACCAACGACATGTTGGTATGTTTTTGTTTTGTTTAATTCAAAATAATAATAAAAAAAAGATGGGGAAACAAAGAGCACTTCTAAACAAAGATGAACAATACATAAATAGTGGGGCACTTTCTACGGTGCACTTGTGCATCAAATTGTGCATGGTGCACCATGCACAAATAGTGAATACTGTACATTTTTTTACTGTAGCAAAAATATATATTTAATTTAGCATTGCTATTCGCACCCCCAAAATTGCTATTCACATCCCCACGTGTTTAATTTTTTTACTTTAGGTTTTTTTACTGTAGCAATATATATATATATATATATATATATATATATATATATATATATATATATATATATATATATATAATGGGTTACTTTTTTATTTTAAAGCAGTGAAATTACGTCCAAGCCCCGATAATTTACTGTAGCAAAAAATATATATTTAATTTAATGGGTTACTATTTTTATTTTAAAGCAGCAAAATTACGTCCAAGCCCCAGTAGTGCTCTGAATTATTTTTATTTCCAAAATATCCTTTCCATGGAATCATGATTCCATGGCAAAATACACAACGGAATCATGATTCCGTTGTGTATTTTATCAACGGAATGAAGATTCAGTTTTGTATTTTGCCCACGGAATCATGATTCCATTTTGTATTTTTTTTGCACCCCCAAGTGCACAATGGAATCTTGATTCCTTCAAACATTTTATACAACGGAATCATGATTACATGGAAAGGGTATTTTTGGTAAAAAAAAATTAAGCACGTGGGAATGTGAATAGCAATTTTGGGGTGCGAATAGCAATGCTAAATTAAACATATATTTTTACTACAGTAAAAAAATGTACACAGTATTCACTATTTATGCATGCTGCACTGTACACAATTTGATTTGATTTGATGCACAAGTGCACCGTAGAAAGTGCCAAATAGTGGAAGAAATTCGTAAGTGGAGAAGAAATTTCATTCTCACATGTCAATTCGCGTTCCCAAAAATAACTTACCTGCACAGTGGTCAAGTTGAGAACTTGGGAGGTGTTTGACGAATTCGTCTTATTCACATAACCAATACGGAAAGTGTGCCACTTATGGGAGCAGCCACCAATATACGGGATGGAGGAGGAGAAAGAGATTCTTCGGAGAATGATTTGGAAAGGTTCTAATTAGAGTTTAGTAACTATATATGAAAAGCATTTGAATTTTCATTAAAAAGCATTAGTAACCTAAGTCATAGGTTTTAAATATATAATTAGTGTTTAGTAATGATGAAAAGCATTTGAATTTCCATTGAAAAGCATTAGTAACCTATGTCATAAAGATGATATAGTAATGTGGTGAATTCTAAAGGGAGGTTTGCCCACTAAAATTCTCTTCGGAAGGAAACAGGGATCAATAATACTGATGTGTGTCCCTTATGCTTGGCCTATGCTGAATCCCCTATACACATTCTCAGAGATTGTGTTAGATCAGAGGTAGTTTGGCAGTCCTTGAGAGCTCAGCAATTTAATGGTACTTTTTTCAACTTCCAATTGACTGGTTGGATCCTGAACAATATTCGATAGTCATACAGCAGGATTAACTCGCATGATTGGCCAACGACTTTTGCATATGCCATTTATCTTATTTGGCAAGGTCTTAATAGGCAACTCTTTCAAGACATCTTGTTTGATGAAGGTGGCATACTACAACAGATTAAAGGTTCAGGCTAGCTAAGGTTGCTATTGAGGTTCAGAACCTTTTGACAAATCAGATTTTCAATTTTCGTCAAATTCAAGTGCACTGGTCCCCTCCCCCTCTAGGTTGGATTAACACCCTGTTCGTTTGCAGTCAAAGAGAGCTGTAAAGGAATGAAATAACGAGGTGGGTCCACACTTTTACACTCTACTTTAATTCAAAACTTTCATCTCAATTCACTTTCATTCCATTTCATTCCACTCTACCGAACATTTAGTGTGGACGGTTCAGTTTACTCAAATGTCTTTGGCTGCCTGTGGAGGAGCCTTCCGGGACCACTATGGTAAATGGATTTTGGGTTTTAGGAGGAATATTGGTTTCCAGTGTTCTTCTAATGGCAGAATTATGGGGAATTCTGTCTGCTCTGATGATTGCTTGGGGAAGGAGGATCCCGAAAATTATGCTGGAAAGTGACTCAAACCTGGCCGTGAGTCTTGTCAACCAAGGATGCACCATGTCTCGTCCCTATTTTAGCAGGGTTGATCGTATCAGGAGCATGGTGGCTCGTTCATGGGTAGTTTCTATTAAACATGTCTATAGGGAAGCTAACACTCTAGCTGATTGTCTTAATGGAGCCCATAACCAGACTTTGGGCTTACACATTCTTCTTTCTACAGTTCCTGCAGATTGTAGTATGTTTTTGTTACAGGACTTTATGTTCATCCCTTCTTCTAGAAGGGTCAGTTTTCTGTTTAGGGGTTAGGACCCTCCTTTCTACCAAAAAAAGATAGATTTCTTTCAAAGAAGCAGGTAAATGAGATTGTAAAAGTTGTCAGTGAAAATCCAAAACTTAACTGTATATAAACATGTATAAAATTAGGACTCTGCATAATGTTGATAACTGATAAACCTCTCATGCATAATCTAAATTTTATGCCAAGAAAGAAATCCCTTGCACTTAAGATGTTGGAAGAGATAAATAAATGTATGTGTATAAAATGTTGTTAGGTATACAATCCTCAGAAATGCTAATTTTCCTTCTCTTTATATGGTTCCATTCGTTTATGTATGATTCACTCAATCCTTTTTTTTCATAGGTTGCTACAAAACAAATGAGTAAATGATGCATATAATTTTGAAAGAAATACTCAAATGCAATCACACCAGCCGAAAAATTCTTCACATACTGTGTATTCTTGAGCCCCTTGGAGATAAAATTCTCTAGCTCCACCATAAGATAAGCACCATTCCCATTGACATACCTTGGTGCTTGAGCTTTCTTTTTCTTCTGTTTCCTTACTACTTTCAACACATTTTGTGTAGCTATCACACTCTTGATGACTAACTTCTGTTTCATTATTGCCTTTACTACAAGCAGTGTTGTCCTCTCCTTCACTATTCTCAATGTCTGAATCTTCTTGCTCCAGTGATTCCTCCTTCTCAACTCCTCTGTGGTTCCTCCTTACATTTTCACTATTCTCTGTGTCCAAATCTTCTTCTTCCTTCAGTGATTCCTCCTTCTCACCTTCTCCGTGACTCCGCCTTACCTCTTCAGTATTTCCTGTGCCTAAATCTTCTTCCAGTGATTCCTCCTCACCTTTTGAGTTTTTTACATCTGAAAACTTTGACTTTTCTGATGAAAAGTCTTCCTTTCCATAGATGTCATTGCTATCTACTATACATGACAGTGCAGAGACAACCTGCAATTTACCAAGTTAATATCAGTCAAATGAAGAATAATCAACATATTATATCAAAAATGATTCTCTCACACCTATGGAGGGTGTGAGATAGAAGAGGGAAAGAGAGATAGAAAAAAAAAAATAGGGAGAGAAAATGAAGGATGTGGTGAGTGATGTAATGAAAAAAGAAAACAAAGATAAAAAAAAAAAAAGTATGTTTTAACGAATGTAAGAAAAAAAGATTTTGAGCAGAAAATGAGACTTTAAGATTTTAGATAGAAGAAAATTGATGGGGAACCAAATTTGCTTAATTTTAAAGATAGAGGGACTTAATTGACTCCAAAAAAAATTTTGAAGAATTAAAATCAAACATGGTCCAAATTGAAAGGAAAAAAATGTGCAATTAAGCCTACACTTTATTAAGATATCTTTGTTGGAAAAGTCCTACATTACCTACCTCAATTCTTGGGGTGCAACTTATATATTTGTTAAGCAACTTCACTTATTGCCAATTGGCATGGTTTTAAGATGGAATCCAACATGATATCAAAGCCGATAGCCCATCTCTGTGAATACCTGTTCTGGTAGGCATTGACCATATTCATCTTGGAACTATTGGCTTTGTAAGATTATAAACAGTGTTATCAATGGCGGATGGCGGAACATGGTTGAAGGCCAAAATTCAGTCATATAAACACACCATTGCGCCTTATGGTGCCACCATGGCGGGCCTCCCTTCACAAATTCCATATGGCAGTTGGCAAAAAATCTGCCACGCCATTCCGCCATGGCACCACCATGGCCACTATTTAACAACACTGATTATAAATTATAAATGTTTACTATGATGCACCACAAAAGGTTATTCACTAACCCACATTCTTGTCATTGTTTAGAAGCAACTTTTTTCAGCTAAATCTGAATACAAATATTGAATTTTTCATTGTTCTGGTGCCCTACCATAACTTGTTATGAAGATTCAATCAACTATCAACTACTAACCAAAAGATCTGCATTCCACCAAATTTAAGACAAACAAATAAATCATATTTTGCAGCTTTTTAGTGATTTAGTAACCTATCACCAATCTCATTGAATTAAGAGAAATGTTAGGAACACACTTTTTAACACTCTCTTATTTGTTGAAATTTATAGGAAATGACAACATTAAGCCCTAAACCCACATCTTATTTAATGAACCTCTATCCTGATTTTGTAGTTTTTAATAAATTTTAGGCTAAAATAGAATTTTGGTCCCTTATTTACATTTTATTTTTCAGTTTGATCTTTTGAGTTTAAAAAGTTTCACTTTGGTCCTTATAGTGTCTCTATTAAACCAAATTGGTCCTTCTGTCAGTTGTTGGCACTAACAGTGTCAATTTTGGATGACATCACATCTTTCACAGTTTGTCACGTGTCTCCAAGCTAACCAAATTAGTGTAATAAACTAACAGAAGGACAATTTGGTCTGACAGAAAAACTTTATGGGATCAAAATGAAACTTTTTAAACATAAAGAACCAAATTGAAACCTAAAATGCAGATTAGAGATCAAAATTCTATTTTAGCCTAAATTTTAACTAATAAAAGAATGTTAAAAAGAGTGTGTTAGAGAATGCATTCTTAGCACTCCTCTTGAATTAATACCCAGTATAAAATAACTTGTACAACTTATAACTTTATCTCTTCAACTGGCATATTCCCAATATGTAAATCTTACCATGTTCATTGTGAACCTTTCCCTTGGATTCTTTCTTAGACAATTTTCTGCTACATGGACCCAAGAAACAAGTTCTTGTTCATCATAGGAGCTGCCGAGTTTGGGGTCCACCAACTGTAGATACTTTCTTCCTCCAAGAAGTGACCTTACCTGAAGAAATTTGTGCAATGCGCATAAGGAATGAAATCAATACGATATAACAGTTTGGTTTTATAAATGGGAAAAAAATCATTTTATTAAATGTAAGAAAAATGCTCAGTTTCCAATCATAGGACTTATGGTTTCAATTTAATAGAAATAGTTGAAGCCTAAAAATGCACAACTGAGGAGTAAAATAAAAATAGGTTGTGAAATAGGTTTACGAGTAGATTCTAATGGTTATAAGAAAACTCCAAAAGCAAGAAATGATTAAGAGGACCAGAAGATTCAGAAAGCAAAATTTGACATGCTCCTCCAACCAATATACTATCAAGTTTCAACATGTGAATAAGCTATTGTCAGAAAATGTGATGAACTGTACAACCTTGTGTAGTTACTACAGATAAAAGGGCTCACTGCTATAGGATATGTGTGTTTTAAAAATGACTTGAGCTATAATGAAGTACCTAACAAATGGCTATTTTCACAATTCTGTGGAATATATTGTCCCCAGATAGATGAAGTGTGAAAATAAGAACAGTAATGCAAAAAATGTTCTCAGATATGGTTGCACTATATATTAAAGAAAAACGAAACATGTTTGTTGCAAACATATAATCCTAATTAATTGCAGTAGCCTGTTTATAGAAATAAAAACATATAGCTCTTACACATTCAACAAGACATTTCTGTCCTGATTTTTTATCTGCAATCATATGGCCGGTGATCAACTCTACAAGAACTACACCAAAAGTGTATACATCTGCCTTTGTTGATAATTCTCCACTCTCTTGACACTCTGGTGCAGTGTATCCACAATTCCGCCTACTTTTATGCTTGCAGAGATTCTTCAATTCACATCTTTCTTTTCCAAACACAAAATCTCCTACCTAAGTATGCATTGCATTCAACAAATGGTTAGTTTGTTAAGATTGCAGATTAGCTTATTCAAATTGAAACTTAGCATAATGATAAAAAATAGCTCCACAGTATTAAGGTTAAAGTAAGTACCAGTGGTTTGAATTCATGATTTAGAAGAATGTTACTTGGTTTTATTCCTCCATGTATTATATTATTGTCGTGTAGATACTTTAGACCTCTGGCAACACCTATTGCAACTTTCACCCTTTCTCCCCAAGTCAATGATCTACCACTTTGCCCTGCATGATTCAGAAATTTCCTCTGGTATTAACATACTTTAACTAAGTCCATGTACATAGTACTCAAACCTCATTTAAAATAACTTGTTCTAAATTTAACATTCACATGTTATCCTTACTTGATAAGTACTGGTCAAGTGAACCGTTGCATGCCTTCTCATATACAATCAGCAATTGACTTAACTGTATACATGAACCCAACAGCATGATCACGTTTTCATGTCTGGCATTTATGAGCAATTGGATTTCTGACATAAACACCTTCTGTTCCTGTAAGCTTGTGAATGCATGCTGCTTAATAACTATTTCCTTGTTATTCTCTAGCTGGCCTCTGAAAGCAGGTCCATATTCACCTTCACATAGAGAATACTTAATGGAAAATCCTTCTGTAGCAGCTTGAAGTTCTTCATAAGTATATTTCTTTTGCAATCCACTGTTTGGACGCCTACTTTTGCAAATTGAGCATACAGAAGACTTTGAATTCTCCAAAATGATTTTGGCTTCATTCGCATTCAACAAACCCTCATCACAGCTACCCTGCATTTGTTTTTCATCCTTGCTCACCTTTTGTTGCTCATCTACTTTTTTACCCATTTCTTCTATGTGGAAATTTCCCTTAAGGTGCTGTTTTTCCAGGATTTGTTGATCAGGGTTTATCTGATCAATCATGTCATTGCTGATGACTGTTACTCTGGACATCTCTTCATGGGGGCTTCTCTGCACATCTTCTCCACCCTGTATCAGCTGATCTGTGTTTCTCTGACCTATCGTGTCATTGGTTTTGACTGTTAATCTTAGGCTTCTTTCCTCCTCATATTGGTTTCTGTCAATCCATTCTTGTTCCTGCTTCACTGGATCAGCCTTCATTTGACCTATCATTTGGTTATTGTTAAGTCCCTCCAGCCTCCTTCAGGGAAAAAAGCTAAAGAAACAAAGATAGCAGAAACCTAACTAGTATTTATTTTAGTGATTGTATGTCTACGATTTTGTCTGTGGGGATTGATTTGGCACACTGAAACAAAACAGTATTCAGCAAGTATGACTCATGGTTAACTAGATCAAATATGATTCTTGTTTTCCCTATGTTAACTTACTTTTGGGGACATTTGTTGCATGCTGAAAAGTTCTTCTTCATCAGGAGATCTTGTTGCTATGTCAGCTAAATCTGCATGGATGTTACATTTTTCTTTTGTGGGGTTCCTATTTTTATCTCTTTTAGTTTCTTAAATGTTTAATCCTGTAATGTCACTCAATTGTCTATTTATTACTTTTACCGGTATGTCTTGCTTTCTAATTTGTCTATATGCCTGAGCTCTCTTGTTGTAGTTTTCCTAAATTACCTTGTGTACTAATCATGGCAGAATCATCATGTGTTAAATATGACTTTTCTGGGGAAGAGTCTTCAATTACACAATA
This sequence comes from Pueraria montana var. lobata, assembly GCA_026413185.1. Classification (NCBI taxonomy): domain Eukaryota; kingdom Viridiplantae; phylum Streptophyta; class Magnoliopsida; order Fabales; family Fabaceae; genus Pueraria; species Pueraria montana. The sequence continues at coordinate 15,918,566 of CM048655.1, forward strand.
CTCAGCTGATTCTGTTATGCCTTGCAGTGCAGATACAACCTGAAATAGCCCAAAGAAACTTATGTAAGTTTCAAATGATATGCTGTTGACAATGTATGTTATAAATTGTCCATAAGACTATGTTTCCATCTGTTATATAATTAAAATTTCAGTATATGGTAATGTTTAGTAATATTTACAATCTATCAAGCTCAATGTGCTTTCATTGAGAGAGAGCATGTCATAATTAGTGCCACAGAAATAAATCATTATAATAGCCTAAACTTCTATGAGAGTTGTAATTGGAATAATATCAAAACTTTCTTGACTAAGTTGTCAAGGAGTTGACTTTTCTTGCTCCTAATCATCTTATTAAACTATAAATTCAGAAGGTTTGATGTGCTTGTGCTATGTGCATGCTTCAAGCTCAAAATGCCTTTGTGTTAGAGAACATCATTAAGATATAAAAGCATTCCAGAGACCTCACCCAAAAGATTAAGACTTTCAGGATGACTAGTTTTCTTGACATTTACAAAAACCATCTTCTGAGATTTGATTTACAGTTTAAGCTTTTATGTCCAGAAGTTTTTTAACATATATAATTTTATTCTGCAGTTTCTTATTTATCTAGTAAGTAGTAACGATCATGAGCTGTATGAACTGCATGTTTTCTTTTTTCTGTTTTATGCACTTTCTGATTGACATATTCTACATCACTTAGACTTACCATATTCATTGTAAATCTTTCCTTAGGATTCTTTCTGAGACATTGTTCTGTTACTTGAACCAACCATAGAAGTTTGTCTTCTTCATAGGAGTTACTGATTTTCGAATCCACCAACTGTGGGTACTTCTTTCCTCCCAGTAGGGGCCTTGCCTAGAAGGGAAAACAAATACAAAGAAAGAACTTGGTATGATGCACATAAGCAATCAAATTAGAATGTGAACACCAAAATTCCCAAACCAAACAATGAGTTGTATAGGCAATTAATTTTATTTGCTCAACAATATTTAGTCCCTGAGGTTTTGGTTTTTCATGACTATGGCCTATATAAAATGATACATTGATGAACCGAAACAGGATGTGAAACAAACTTTGCAAGTAAAGTGACTGCTCCACTGTACTCATACAAAGAAATATGACGAATGAGAAGCATAAGCCTACTCAACAATATATTTCCATGGCAGTGCACAGTCTAATGCTATTTTTAAAAATCATGTATATATCATGTTTTGATGTGTAGAAACTTTGGAAAATTATGGAAGAAATTACAAACAAGATGATCTGTGAAGATTGTATTTCTTGCTACGAAAAGATAAGCATGCCTGAGAACATATCAGAGAGCTTATATTGAAAAAATATAATGCCCTGATAACATTTTGTATAAACAACAAGCGAGATGCAAAGGAAAAATTCTGTCAGGTATCCCCAGACTTCTGCTTTAGGAAAAAGGAACATTATTCATTTGCATATTAAAAGAAGGGTGTGCCATTGCACAAGGCTTCCAACTAGTGGGGTTTGGGGAGGGTAGATATACACAGCCTTACCAGCAAGGCTGTTTCCAGAATTTGAAGCCATAACTTTCTGGTCACATGGTAGTAACCCTATCATTGCACTAAGGCTCATCCTACATTCATTTTCATATTAATATATCAAGTTATTAACATGATTCTCTTACCCAGCCAACAAGGCTTTTTCCACCTGGTAATTTGTCCATAGCCCTCCGGCCAGTGATCAGCTCTAAAAGAACCACTCCGAAGGAGTATACATCTGTCTTATTTGATAGTTTCCCATTCTCCAGATACTCAGGTGCTGCATATCCAGAATTTCTTACACTTTTATCTTTGCTGGATTTCTTTGGACCAGGTTTCACTTTTCCGAAGCCGTAATCTCCGATCTAAAGATATATACAAATAAAAATAGAAATTTGTTTGAAGATAACATAATTATACTGCACTGAAACTTTAGACACACAAAGAAAAGCTTCAATTACCAGTGGTTCAAAGTCATGTGTTAGAAGAATGTTACTTGGTTTTATATTTCCATGAATTATGTTATTCCCATGTAAGTACTTTAAACCTCTGGCAGTACCCATTGCTACTTTCAGCCTTTGCTTCCAAGTCAATGACTGGAAACTTCCCCCTGCATAGTGTTTAAAATTCTTCCCTTATATCTTCATGTCAATAGAAAATTCAATTCTCTAATGAAATTCCAAGCATAAAATGCTTAAACTTCATTTGTAGATAAGTTAAAGGTCATATATTAGTCCTTACTTGTTAGGTATTGGTCAAGTGAACCGTTGCATACTTGCTCATACACAATCATCAGTTGGCTTTTATTTGTACATAAACCCAGCAGCATGGCCACATTTTTATGTCTAGTTTTGATGAGCAACTGTACTTCTGACTTGAATATCTTCTCTTCATGGGACGTAGTAATTTGATATTTCTTAACAACTATTTTTACCTGTCTCTCTAGCATGCCTTCAAAAGTAGGTCCATCTTCACTTTCAGATAGAGAGTTCTCAGTTGAAAATCCTTCTGTAGCTTCTAGGAGTTCCTCATAAGTAAAGTCTTTCGGCCTTGCATTGTTTGGACGTCTACTTTTGCATATTGAACATGCAGAGCACTTTGAATTCTCCAACATGATTTCACCTTGACATCCATCCAGTAAATTCTCATGGCAGCTTCTCTGCATTTGTGTTCTCTCCTGGATTGGCTGATCTGCTTTTGTTTGATCTATCATTCCACCAATAGGTGCTGGTATTAAGTCTATCTTCATTTGAACAAAGTTGCTCTCCTCCTCTTGATCCTGGCTCAGCTGGCCACCTTTTGTGGGAACTATCATGTGGTTGACACTAATTTTCTGTGTTGTGATGCCCTCCCTATGGAGGGTGCTTGGCATCTGTTCTTCAAAGTCACTCAGCTGATCAACTACTGTCTGATCCATTGAGTGATGATTGATTATCATCTTTCCTGAACTCCTTTCCTCCCCTTTGGGCCTGCTCTGCATCTGTTCTTCAATCTGGCTCACGTAAAAGTGATTTTTCTCAACTTTTAGTGTTAACTTCTTTTCCTCCCCATAGAATCTGCTCTCGATTTGCTCCTCTTCCTGACTTGGCTGATCAGCTTTTGTTGTTGTTGGACCTACATTTGATTATTGTTAAACCCTCCTGTCACCTCTAGGAAATGAAATAAAGAAACAAAGCAGGATCTTAACCTATGAAGTAAATAGTGTCTCTGCAAGTATATCTAGGGGGGTATTAGTTTGAATATAGAATATACAAATTAAACATTTGTTAGTATACTTGTGATTAACTTGGTCAAAATATGCTTACACTAGTTTTTTGCTACTTACCCTTTGAAAACTTTATATGCTGAAACTTCCTTGAATCTTTTCAATATTAGTTGTTTGGATGTTAAATTGTGCTTCTACTGTGAATTTGATACTTCTAATTGCTTTTAGTCTTCTTTTGTATCTTATTCTGACATCATCTAATAAACAACATGTGATAAATTAGTACATTATTAAGTAATAAAACACTCATACCAATGCCAATGAAGGTTGGCTCAACTAGGAGAATCAAACTGTACCAATGCAGTCCTTCATTGGTATATCTTTTGTTAGTACCAAGAATTGGTTTCTTTTTAACACGCACTAACCTGTAACCTCCCTACTCAATACCCATAATCTTTCTTTTACCCAACAAGAATATACTAATAATGGTATGATTTGGCTATCCTCTCCCGCCCCTCATTTTGGAGGCTGTTATGTTCTTCTAGCTTTCATGATATACCTTTCTTTTAAACTTTCAAGTTCTAGATTTTTTCTATAAAATCCACTACAATTTGTGCTTTCCTGATTGTATTTATGCTTAAGTTCCCTTGTTCTAGATTTTATTTGTTACCTTGTGAACCATTTATGTCTGGCACAATTCTTGAATCTGATATAGCTGGAGTAATATCTTCTGTCATGTGGCAGAGTTCACTGTCTGCTATGCCTTGTAATGCAGAAACAGCCTGAAATTGCCCAAGTGTATGCGATGTAAGTTGACAAGTTATATGCGAGGCAATAATAAAATAGGCACTTGAACATTTTTGTCTACTTGCTATGCGTCCAAGCATTGGTAAAGTAATGTATATTTTGTTTACACTATTAAGTGGTGCTTTACAAGAGGGTACTTGCTGGAGTTATAAAAGCATTCAGCGCTTTGCTTAATAGTTAATACTATAAACTTAGGTTGAGTGGCTAATATTACTATACTGGATGGGATATAATGCTTTCTTTGTTTTTTAGTTTGCATGTTGTGATTGACATCTTAAATTGTTGGAACTTACCATATTCATTGATAATCTTTCCTTAGGATTCTTTTTTAGACATTGTGTTGTTACTTGGACCAGCCAACGAAGGTGGTCCTCTTCATATGAGTTTCTGATTTTGGGATCCACCAACTCTGAGTACTTCTTTCTTTTAAGAAGCGGCTTTGCCTGATAGGTAAAAAGAAAATATCAACTTTGTATGAAGCCATAAGCAACAAGGTTACTGAGAAAGTAAGCATGGAAATTTCTAAATCATTTAATGAATCAATTCCATTTATGACTTGTGAGGGACAATATAATTAACATAATTAGTGAAGAATGTTGTAATCCCAACTGAAGTGGAAGGATATGTTTGAAAACTGCTCTGTAAGTCATATGGATAAAGTATTATCACAAGAAAATAAAATATTCTCATAATAATGTATAGTAACAGAAACAGAGATAAATTAAACCTTTTCTTCAAATATTCTCAGCCTCAGGCATAAGATTGTAGACAATTCAACTTACTATTGATTGGTGTTTTGATAGTTTGCTTCCTGTATGTGAAAGTAATGTTGTGTCTTACCCATTCGATGAGGCTTTTATCTTCTGACATTAAATCTGTAGTCCTTCGCCCAGTGATCAGCTCTAAAATAACCACACCAAATGAGTATACATCTGTCTTAGTTGATAATTTCCCCTTCTCCTGGTATTCTGGTGCTATGTATTCATAATTCCCTTTGTTTTTATTTTTGTAGGACTTCAATTCAAGTTCTTTCCCAAAGCTGAAATCGCCAATCTAAAGATATGCATATCATTTAAAGTAAAAGTTAGTTCCATTAATGACAAAAATGCATATTTATATTCAAAATCAGACAGATAGGAGAAATACATTGACATCAAGGCTGTCAAGGTTCAAGTATGTACCAGCGGTTTGAAGTCGTGTGTTAGAAGAATATTGCTTGGTTTTATATTGCAATGAACAATGCTATTGTCATGTAGGTACTTAAGACCTCTGGCAAGGCCTATTGCCACTCTTTTCCTTTCTATCCAGGTCAATGGTCTGGAGCTGTCTTCTGCATAATTCAACAAGTGCCTTTAGTATGAAAATTTTCATGTGTCTTTGATCATATATATCAAATTCTAGAGTCCTTTATTCATATATCAAATTCTGCATATGCCATATGTCTTACTTGATATATACTTGTCAAGTGAACCATTGCATGCATACTCATACACAGTATACAGGAAACATTCTGCTGTAGATGACCCCAATAGCATGACCACATTCTTATGTCTAGCTTTGAGGATGGTTTTGATTTCTGACTTCACTTTTTCCCTTACTTTAGTGTTTGTTACATCATGCTGCTTAACCACTAGTTTCATTCCTCCTTCCAGCTGGCCTCTGAATGTGAATAGAGATCCACTTTCAGAGAGACAGTTTGTCAATGAAAATGCACCTGTGGCTGCATGGAGTTCTTCATAAGTAAATTCCTTTTGCCGCCCGATATTAGGTCGTCTAGTTTTGCAGACAGAGCAGAAAGTGTTCATTGAATTTTCCAAGATACTTTTCTCTTCTTTTCCATCCAATATAACCCCATTGGAAATGCTCAGTGTCTGTGCTCGATTCCAGCTCAGCGGATTATCTATTGGCTGATCAATCATTTCTTCACTCTTTGTTGGATTCCTCAAGTCCGACTTCTCACCATGGAGGAAGTTGTTTGTCTTTTCTTCATCCCGGTTCAGGTGATCACCTATTTCTCGAGCAGTTGTTTGATCACTTTTAATCACAATTGTTGTGTCCCCCTCCATCTCATGGGGCAAGCTTTGCGTCTGTTCTTGATCATGGCCTTGCTCATCTCTTTCTATTTTATCTATCATTTGGTTACTATTTATTTCTGTTCCATCCATTGTCTGACATGTTTTTTCATTAATATTGGTAGTAATATTTGAGCACCCCTCTTCCTTAAAAGGCCTGCTTTGTATCTGGTTCAACTCGTCAACTTCAAGTGTGCCTATCATTAGATTGTTATTAGTTGTAATATTAGGTTTTCGAGAAGATCTAGACTGAAACATGCAATGAAACAAGGGAAGAAGATCTTAATGGAACATTAATATCATTAAAATTGAAACTAGAAAAGGTCAGAAGTCCTCATAATTACTATATGGGTTGAAATCAAATAATGTTCCAGTACTCACTCTTGGGGAAAAGTTCTTCATATGGAACACTTGGTAAACTTTCATATGTTTCATGGCTGTTACATTGTATTACATCTGGGAGATCTATAGGTCCTCTTAGATGAACAATCCGATTGTTACGCCTTAATATAGATATGCCACAAGAAAGCTTCTTCAGGAAAAACTCCTCATCTTTCTTCATTTGCCTGTGAACCAAGTGTATTTTTTTTTAATTAATATGAGGTTGTCTTCAGATTATTGATACAACCAAAGATGTTTTTATTTGATATTACTACAATTAAATAGCATATTAATTTGTTTTGTATTTTGAAAATGTTCATTTCAAGTTATATACATTTTACATTTATTTCAAGCTCCTGAATCCTGATTTAAGAATGCTGCACCATAAGAATGTGTTTGAATGGATTCAACAAAAGTATATTTTCAAGTTCGGAGTAACTAAGCTAAACTTATATGATAAATTCGAAAACAAATAACTATCGCCAATGCAAGCATCCAAATTTTACTTAAACAACAATACACTAATTCATATTTTCTATATTTATCATTCTTATTGTGTTCATAGTTATTTTAATTTTTTTTTCTCTATTTTTATGCAAGTCTACTTGATATTTCTTAGCTCAACTCAACACTATAGTTATGTACACAGTGGCTGAATTATCTGAATAGTTAAATTGTCTTCTAGGCATGACATGCTTGTGAGTTTTAGGCGCTGGTAGTTTAAATCATCATCTAGGAGTAAGAGTGAGATTTCAACTACTATACCTGACCTGTAGTTTAAAGGATAAAATATGTTTTTAGTCCTTGAACTTTAGAAAAACAGTGGTTTTCGTCCCTCTTCAAATTGCTTTTCTTAAGTTCAGGGACCAAATTGATCAAAGTTGAAGCTCGGGGACTAAAACCAAGTTTTACCAAAAGTACAGGGACTAAAAACATATTTTACCCTAGTTTAAACATCTATTCTACTGCTATTTTGCTAAAAGAGATTCTACAAAAATTATGCAATCAATGGAAGTACTATCAAATTTGTTTAAAATTTTGCTGTATGCTAGAAACAGCATACTTGAAGTTGTAAAAGGAGGCTGGATAATTTAGGAAGCCCAAAATAAAAGTTCCTTTCTGTAGAAAGATAAGATTTGTATATACTTCATTCTACATGCAATTCCACTTCATATGTCCTTGCTTTAGAATAATAAAACTTCTAGTGAATTCAGATTTTCGGTTAGAGTTTGCCTGACCTGTCTAGTATCACCCATGTTGCCTTTAGGTTTATGGCCTGTTCTAAAGCCACACCTTTTGGTGAAGATCCTGGAAACAACTTTATCTTAAATGCAACCTGCAAATATTATTATGCACAATTTTATAAATTGAAAAATAGCAAAGCATGTAACATCACAGTGTTATTATATTCTTTTCTGATAATTATCTCTTCCTAGGAACGACACAAATGCAGAACAGTTTACTTTGATTGATTTTCATCCATTATCACTATCAGTTTACATTGACAGAATAGTCTATTATGCAACAGATATTTGAGTCAGTGTCTACGTATTAATAAAATTGAAGACGGTGACGGAATGATCCACACCTTGGCTATTAATTTCTTGAAAAATGTACTTTCTTACTTTAGATTTGCAGGAATTTGAAGGAATGCTATTTGGTCCACTGTCTAGGAGCTGTAGAAATGTGCTGTCCATTTTCTAATGTTGAAGGTGCTAATTGTTGCATGTGGAGGACTTGTTTTCAATTAGGTAATGATGTGCAATGTAATTCTAGTTTGTGATAAAATTCAAGTATGATTTACACTGCCTGCATCCAAATGTTTTAGTAGATATTCTTGTTACCAAAGATAAAAGTGACAGAATGATGATAAGTAGCTGTCTTGTTACACTCCATGATCTGGTTAGACTTGATAATTTCATTTTCACAAGCTTCATACTAAAAGGTTTCAGCTCTAACATATGGCTTTTCCGGAGACCTTTTCAACATAGTTAACACATCTAGGACAGAAAGTAGGACCATAACAACAAATACTGGGATCATATGTGGTGCCTATTACATCCACAAGGTGATGATATCTTGGGGTTTACTGATTCAACAGTTCTACATTTTATCAAGAATACTGCACAGAATTTTACACTCTTCCTATTATCACTCAGAATATAATGAAAGTATCACTTAGATTACTGCTTAGTTTTTCTTTTGGTATAGACCACAGATATCCTTCACTGAAGGCAATCATGTTCAAGTCGGGTAGGACTACAATGGGCAACAAAGCTCTTCCTCAGAGTATTTTACGTTGTTGCATACCCAGGACTCAAACTTGAAGCCTCTAGTTAGGTTGAAACAACCTCGTGCCAGTTGATTCACACGCTTGGTGGTAAATTACTGCTAAGTTAAAACTATTCTAGCACTATTTTGCATTAAATTTCTTAGTGTAATTCACACCTACCACACAAAACACATCGTCAGGCTGTGGCACAGCTTTGATATTTCCTATTTCGGTAAAGTACTTATCAACTTGCGGCAAACCATGATGCTTCTTTTTTATCATTATATAGCCAGGTGAAGTTCATAAGAAAACCAAAAATAGAGAAAAGGTTTATCAAACGGTACTGATATTACCTTATTTAATTCATAGTGTTTAACAATCTGAGCAAGCCCCTCATCAATCAGGTACTCTTCTTTCTTATTTGCAAGTTCTTTCTCGATGATCCTCTGGTTTACCCCAAGCAACTGCTTATCCACGGTGATTCTGTACCCCACTACAAAAGGAATTGGAGGAAAGGGAAACAAAAAAAGTGATTAGTTAGTAAAATGAATATGTTTCTCAAAAAGGGTTACAATGTTCTTCATCCTGAATTACTCAAACACTATTTTAAATCTTTGTGTTTTTTTTATTTTTTTCACTTTTTATTTCAATTTTTCTATTCTTTGTAACAAAAGGAGTTGTCTAACTTACTCTAAGTAAAAATGGGGTTAAAAACTCCATCATAGATAATTGATGCAATTCTCTTATATACTTTAAGATGGTTGGTTGCAGGTATTAGTTGCACCAATCATCTATGATGGAGTTGTTTAACCCCATTTTTACTTGGGGTAAGTCAGATACCCCATAACAAAAAAATTCTTAAAAGCTTCCTAACTGTGGAAGATTACGTACTAGGAGTATAAACTTCATGCAGGATTGCAACTAGGGTCACCATATCTTCTGGCTTAAGAGATAAGCCATTTATAATCCAATAAAAAACTCTTAAATTAAGTGTTTTAGATGCATCCTGAATCACCACCACATTTTTTGCTGTTGTGGCCATGGATTACCTGGTTCAATCTCTCTACAACTGAACTTTAGGTGGTAAAAAAGTGGTCAAGGGAATGTAAACACATAAAGAGCCACAAGCTTCACATAGCTTACTACCAATGCCACTGAAAAATTATGATGAACAGAACAACTTCTTTAAGAATGATAGAAACAACTAGAGCCTAGCTGATTTGCAATTGAGGATGAATCCATGGTTACAAGGGACATGTTGGAGACAAAATGTATATAAAAATTGTGAAGTGTGACTTCATATTAACACCTCTCAAGATTACATTTCTTGCCAATATCGGGCATCCTAAGCAAATGTCCCTCTTTATTGTCACGAATTCACAGCTGAAACTATGTTGTTGACAAAATCTAAGCTCATTGTACTAGAAAAGTATTGTCCCTTTTGTGGTTGTCTCAGACACATGGCAAAATATTTTTGACCAAGTTGGTGAAAAAAACAAAGCATTACTTTGTTGATAAAAGAAGTTACTAAGCCGGCCCGAGGTTTCAAGGCTCTTATATTCCATTCCAGATTTCCAGTTGCAATCTTGCACTATGCTTAATCCATTAAAGCCTAGGTGGCAGGACATGGATTCTACGCATGTTATTTTTGTGCATTTATGTATGGAACTGACAATGGTCTTTTTATAACATCTAAAGCCTTGAGAAGTAAAACAAAATTGCTATGGTGATGTTACTAATGTAGCTATTTTATTACAAGCAAAACACTGATAATAAAACGGCCTTTTGTATTTTGTTTTTAGCTCCAAAATGTTGCTTATCGTTGGTTCCTTTTGGGTCTGGCTAAATTCTATTGGGAGTTATGTTCTAGAATAATGAAGGTTTAAATACATTTTTTCATTCCTGTCACTTGGTCTCTTAAAAAGCTTAATTTTTGTCTCTAATTTTTAAAAAAATTAGTTTTAATTCCTATAACTAAGTAATATATTAAAACACATACGTTATAAGTTACAACCATTTGGACTAATCTCTCTTAAAAAAAACCATTTGGACTAATCTCTTATATATATAAATGTCTAAGTCTATCTGTGCTCTCATTACTCCACTCTTCCCACACTCTTCCACATCCCTTTTCATTTGAATACTCTCATATTATGAATTGATGAACTTCAATATCCTTAAATGCATCTGGTATATCTTCTTATGTTTTTAATATCAAATAAACGGTTTAACAATCGGTAATCAAATATCAAAAATCAATTTCAAATATATATATATATATATATATATATATATATATATATATATATATACACACTTAATTCTTATCTCTTTCAATCTATCATTTTCAAAATCTTTAGTTATAACTTTAATTTGAATAGTTTTAAAATAAATTATTAATAATTAATAATAGCAATACTACATCCATCTAGCTAACAAAAACTAACAATTAACAACTAACATTTGCTGGTCAAAAAAAAAACTACACCCGTCCCTTTTTATAAGACATTGTTTTGAAAATTCTTGTCCTTTTTATAAGACTCTATTCTAATTGTTCCTTGCATTAATTACTTTTTGACCAAAATACCCTTAATTATTTCATTCCACAAATAATAAATGTTACGAATTGTCTCTTTCTCTCTCTTATGAGAATTGGAGGATTAAAGTGTCTAGTTTTAAAAATTAAAACTCCACTACTGTTATTCTCTCTCCATGCATTAATTATTTAAGGATAAATTTGGAAAAATATTACAATTACAGATAAATTTAATGGTAATACTTAGATTAACCAATTTTCTTAAAATGCATAAATTTGTCAACAACATCTTATAAATAGGGGCGGAGGTAGTATATCACAATATAGTTTATTTATAATAAATTTAAAATAATGTATAAAAAATCATAAATGTAAAATATAATTTATATATGTTCAAAAATATTTATTATTACAAATTTTAATTATAATATAATTTATATATTAAAAATTATAAATTTTAGTTGTATAAAATAAATATTTATTTTATGCAATCCACGGGCTAAAATACCAGTGTTTAATATTTTCAAGGGATTAAAACCTAAATACAATACAAGTGAAACTAGTCTAGTTCTCTTAAGCAAGGTCTTGGATTCAAGCTTGTGGATGAGAAAAACGTGATTGGGAGGGAAGGCCCCACTAAAGGTGGCCAAGCAGGTTCTCCAGCGAAGATTAGTCATTAGCAAAGTTCATGGATACTCAACACCAATGTCATGGTTACAAAAAAAAACTGTAAGAACCAAAACTAAAACAAAATATATAACTATAAGGATCAAAACCTAATTTTACAAATTCATAGGATTGGCACAGTGGTATAAGGTCTTGGGTGACACCTCGTGAACCCAGAAAAACCCAATCTTCTAAAACTATAAAGATTAAAAAATTAATTTTTAAAATATATATGAAGATCAAAACCAAAATTAAGGTAGAGTACAGGATACAAAAATATTTTTGAACCAATAATGAAAATATTTAGTCTTTAACCTTTGTTGTTTTCATACACTTCCAAACAAAACACGTAGTCCTTATCTTGCGCTAGCATAAATTTCAAAACATCTTGACACCTCTCGTTCCCGGCAATGCATATAAGGCTTTATCCCAGAAAATAGAAAACGGCAACAACAAGAAATGCTACGAGAGCATTTTTATATTTGCATTTGTAACGTACTTATATGGGAGAAAACTTAAACTTCGTTTAATGTTACAGACCTTCTTGTAGTCCTAAAGGAACACCACACTGAAGGCATTCCATATTATGGTACTTGGTTTTCTACTTTTCTTTCTTTAAACAGACTAACAAGGCCCATGCGATTCACACCCTGCTTTGTCATGTACCTGTCAGTTTTTTGTAATTTTTTTTACAAAAATATCTTTCACGAAAACTAGTTTCCGTAATGTAAAATTATATGAAAACTAGTTTTTGTATTATATGTGTTTAATTTTTATTTTTATTTTATTAAATAAGATATCCATATTAATGTATTTAATTTAGTTAATTTCAGTGTGTAATTTTTTTATTTGTTTTAAATAATTTTAATAGTTGAATACTAAAGGGGTCTAGCTCAGTTGGTTGAACAGGATACATGTTCGATTCCTACGGATAAAAAATTAATAATTTTAATAGTTGAATAACTTGAAAAATCAAATGAGGCGAAAATATTAGACAAATCAAAATAAGTTAACATACTCATATATAATACATATGTTAGATACAAATTTATACAATAAAATGAAATAATCCAAAATATATAAAGCATAGTTTTAAAAACTGAACCGGTGACCGACCCGGTCAAGGCACTGGGTCACTGGGTCAATGGTCGAACCAATAGGTCACTAATTGAACCGCATGACCCGGTCTCTATTGAAAAATTTGGAAATTTCATAATATGCCATAAATATATTATACATATATTAAACTTGTTAGTGAATATAATAATTGGTTGACTTGGTTTAATGGTTGAGTATGCTATCCTTCTCCTTGAGGTACTGGGTTCAAGTATAGCATGGTGCATTTTAAGTGTTTTTTTCGAATATATATAGCGTATATACCATATATATTAAATCTGTTAATGATATTACTAACTACTTGCCTTGGTTTAGTGGTTAAGTGTGCTGGTATCCTCCTAAAGGTCCTGGGATCGAATCCAGCGCGGTGCATTTCATGTTTTTTTTCACTTCAAAAAAAAAAAAGTGTTGACCCAGGTCGGTTCACCGGGTCACCGGTCTAATCACGGGTCGCACCGGGTTTAACCGGGTCGAACGCATGGCCGGTCCGATAGCCTGCCCGACCCGGTCTAACCTCCGGGTCACGGTCCGACCGGCTAGTGTTTCTCTTCCTCTGATAAGTACAACTCGCTTTAGTGTCTATCTGTGCAACTTTCAATGTGTCTCGTGTGAAGATCCAAGTGTCAATCCCCTTAGTAATCATCCTTCAATCAAGCATGGCCTAAAGTAGCTTAGAAATCTCTCAAATTGTTCTTGCAAAAAGTAATTTAACATAATTAAGTACCATGAAAGTGTGACTATTGTTCAATACATAGCGTATATATATGTATATATATATATATAAGATGTTTTAGAAAGGTTGTTCCTCTCTATGAGCTCCATAAGGCATCCAAATGACCTCATTTGGTTGTAGTACATCTACCATAGTCCAAGTGGTGGACTCGTCACCAGAACCCTTCACAATCTCCCATCGATAAGCATGGGGAGATTGCTCAATATATCTATCGGCCAATTGGCAAGAGCCAATGGCCAAAAAGTGCTCAAAGATCCAAACTTATAAAACCATTAACATAATTAATTATCTTAAAACAAGGAAACAAAAAAGCCAAAGAAAAATTAAAAAAAAAATGGTACATGTAAGAGAGTCATATATCCGTTGAACTACTTTGTATGATGAATGTTGGCTTGGCTGAGCTGATCGCAAAGGTATGTAAAGGAAGAGGCACCCCATGCATAATTTGCACATTTATCAAGATCTCAAAAAAGCTTTAAGTGTGTCACAAGACTCACAACCATGCATGTGGAACTCATGTTAGCGAGGATGGTGCAACCAACCAAATGTAGTAGAAAAGCTTTGACTGCTAATATGTAGTTCTCGGCTCAAATGTGTGCATTGTATAAGTCCCGCAACCAGCTCAATCACATGCGCAATCCTTAACTTGTCTCAGTGTATGCCTGGTCAAAGGCAGTGGCATATCTAAGACCGTGAACTAGGGGAGCAAATTATAAAAGCTAAAATCAGCGGATGCAAATACATAAAATTAGAGGAGATAAAATAAAAAATATATAAGATTTATTTGTAATTTTCTGTCAAAAAATTTTTACTAATGATTTTTAAAAGAATGAGAGGGTGCACTTGCACACTCTCACTGTAATGTAGATCCGCCTATAGTCAAAGGTGACCCCAAGTAAGTGTATTAGACAGATATCTATGTGCCTTTTCTTACTATGATGTTGGGTAGGAACATAGTCTTCCAACTATAGGTAAACATAGGAGGGATGACACATCATCTAGAGTTATGGACACCTCCCAAACTAGAAGGTGGAAGGAATTGATGTACTTAAGCCACTACTTAGCAAAGCCAAACAAGACTCCCTTGTCCACCATGAGCATGCTTATAGAATAGGGGCCAACCTAGATTTTTCTATGTATCCTGTCACCTCATCATGCTTAACTTGGAAGGACAACACCCTTATCTTATGGCTAACACCTTTAGCTTCTAGTTGTTTTGTCATATCCACAATTGTGTGGCAATATAGTCCATAAAGGACCTCAAACAAAAAGATCCTCAGTACTTCTTGGAAAAAAAATGAGCTACCAACCGGCTATATGTATATTACTATTATTAAAGGCTCAAGAGCTAGTACTTGTGGCCAGGAGCTTCAATTGGCTTGTATGTTATGGCGTGTCAGCAAGAATCGCCTCTTACTCCTATTGTACTATTACCATTCTAATGTCTACGAGTTGAAGTAGTGGGTCATGTTCACTTAGCTCTATCAACTCTCAATGTACCTTCTAGAAAAGTAGCTCCACTAGTACATCTAATACCCCTTGTATGTGTCATAACGTATCTACATTGCATAAATAAAAGTTAACTAAATAAATAATTACATATAGAAACACAATGGAAACTAGTTTCTGTAGTGTATCTAGACCAAATACACTATAGAAACTAGTTTCCTCATGTAGTCATATGTTACAAAAACTAGTTTATGTCAAATAGGAGACACGTGAAAAAAAAAACAATGAAACAATGTGGGAGAAGAAGAAGGAACTCATGTGGAGAAGGCAATGAAGACGATGATGAGAATAAGGAAGAGGTAGTGGGGGTGAAGGGTGTGCGAGAGAGAATAGGGGGAGGAAAGGAGAAAGGATTTTAAAATGAGGGGGTGTAAGGGTAAGGATAGTTAAGTATTATGTAAAATTTCAAAAAAAAAATTGGGAGGTGTAAAGAATAAAAAGGAGGATACAAATAGCAATGACCACCTAACAACTTCAAGTCCAACTAATAAAAGCCTCGCTTTATAGTTTTTTTTTTTTGTTACGCTGTAGTCTTTTTTGGTCTAGACTACAGGTATTATTCACTAGAGGCAATCATGTTCGAGCTGGGTAGGACTACTATGGTGGCAAAACTCTCCCTCTGAGTATTTAACACAACTACATACCCAGGACTCAAACTCGAGACCTCTAGTTAAGCTGGAACAACCCATGTCAGTTGATCCACGCGCTCGGTGATTTATAGTTCTTTAGTTTGTAACTAGTTAATTAATGATAACTAGATATAAATATTCATGCGATTTGTAAGAGTTAAGGTGCCTTTGACTAAAAAATGGGTCGGGCCAACCTTAACTTATTTTGAAAAAGGTTTGAAATAATAACCCACTCCATTTTAGAATGAGTTGACAGATTGATTTGTCTAAAAATTAAAAAAAATAAAGAAAAATGAATAAAACAAAAGGCAAAAATATTTAAAAATAGAAAAAATAAAACTTCAAAGAGAAATATTAAAGTCTTACCTAATATGATAAATTTAATTAATAATAATCAAATTAAAATCATAAATTAATCATTAAAGTTACATTTTTAATTTTTAGTTACAAGAATTGTAAGAAAAATTCAACGAGTTTCCACCTATGTTAATCCCATTTCAAATGGTAGGTTACTTAAGGTGGGTTAAGTAAGTCAATAGGTTCTAAATCCCAATTCATTTGGCCAAACAAATGAATGAGCTTTGCTATTGGCACCCCCTCATTGCTATTTAATCCCCCCCAAAAGTTGGTTTTTTATATTGATCAAAATGTCCCTCACAATGGAAACAAGTTTCTATTGTGTATGTCACCATTTATATAGTGGAAACACCAATGGAAACTTGTTTCCATTGTGTAGTTGGGTGTCTATATACAATGGAAACAAGTTTCCATTATGTAATATTTTTTCACAACCCCTACTACGCTATGCTCAAATGTTGTTTAAACATGACATTTAGTGACAGTTTTTTACCGCCATAAAGTTTGAGGTGAGACGAAATTCATTATTTTCAAAAGTTGAAGGACTAAATTAGTCAATTTGAAAGTACATGGACCAAAATTAAGTTTGACGGAAAGTATAAAGACAAAAAACATATTTTTCCTTAAATGTGTTATATTTTATGCAACTATATGCATCAATATGTATATAAATGAAGTTAGATAGTATATGCTCAAATTAGGGATCAAACCCTAGACCTTAGTTAAGGGACTTAAGTGTCAAACCACTTATGTCATCAACTTTTGGTGAAAGTATCAATATAATACTCATTCCAATACCTATTTAATAGATAAAATAAAAATTGGTTTAATAGTAAGTTTAATTCCTAAAAAATGAGTCATTTTTTATTTTAGTCTTTGACTTTTAAAATCATAATTTTGTTCCTATGTTTTTTTAATATCCAAATTTTCCTATGTTGTTAACTTTACTATCTTCAATGTATACCCAGTAAATTTTGCTAATTATATGATTAAGTGTTTTAATTAAATTACAAGAGAAACTAAACTTAAATTATGTTTGGATGATTTATTTGTTAAAGATGTACTAAGATAACCATGTGTTTGGATGCATTTATAAGTGTTATGGTTGAGCTTCATAGTTAGGTCTTAAGAGTTGGGCCTTATTACAAAGAGGGAGTGTACTTAGTAGGGCCTTAGTGAAGAAGAGAGCCCAAGGTCCCTGAAACCCTACCCAATCCTTAGAGAATCTAAAGACTTCTCCCTAAACCTTCTAATTCTCACTTCCCTCCCTCAAGTCACTTTGCTCTCAAGAAAATTGAAGGATCTTAAGCTCTCCACACAAGGACATTCCTTTCTCTTCTTTTGGTACTCCATAGTGATTTCCTTGGAGTAGTAAGTTCACCCTTTACCCTTTCTTCTTCTTTTTCCTTTGGAGGGCCAAGATGGAACCTTTTTCCCGCTCTACAAATTCTGTGGAGTTTAGTGGTTTGGGATTTTTTATGTGGGTTTTCTTATGTTATTGTGTTGGTAGACATAAAGGAGCCCTTGCTTTCCCAAAAGTGCTTTCCTTTCACCTCTTTTGTCCAAAAAGTTAGTAACTTGAAGTTACCCAAGGTAAAGGAAACTCTACTTTACACTATTGTTTATGATGTATTGATTTGGTTGTTGATGCTTGGGAATGTTGGACCAAATATAAAATTGTTTTCTTGCTTGTCTTAAGTTTTTGAGATTTTGAAAGCTTGAATCTTGATTGATGATATATGAAAATGGTTGTGTTGTGCTTGTGTTTTTACATAAATGAAGTGTTATTGTTGATGAAAACATGTCAAATTACCTTAAAGCTTTCATTGAGTTGGAGAAGTTTAGAAGAAAAAAAATTGTAACTTGGAAAATAAGGTGAAAACTGGTGCAGATCGTTTATGCAGATTCGTTGAGCGAACTAAATTAGCTCAACACAACACTCATTCTAACGTGTTTCGCTGAACAACATCATTTTGCTATGCGAATGAAAGTCCTTGTTAAAGAGAAATTCGAAAAACATAGGATTTCACTGAGCAAATTGGATTACCTAAAAGAAACACTCATTTTGGTGTGTTTCCCTACGCAACACTATTTTGTTGAGCGAATAGAAATCTCTGTCAAAAAGCAATTTAGAAATTTTTGAAATTCGCTAAGCGACTTTATTCTTCTAAGTGAAAACATCCATGGAGCTAAGGGTGTCTCATGTTTCTTGTTTCGCTAAGCGAGGTATGGTCGCTGAGTGAATAAAAGTCATTGTCTTTGAATAATTTGAAAATACTTAGAATTCGCTAAGCGACCATGAGTTCGTTGAGTGAAAATGATTTCTGCGAGGAATTCCTAAACCCAATTTTTCTCTTCTTGTATAAAATGAATGTTTTCAAGGTTTGGAAGATGAAATTCTTTTTTAACAAAGTGTTTTCTTGATATTAAAGGACTTCATTATGAAAGGAAAAAGAAATCTATGACTTGTTAGTGTGATTTCTACCATTATGAATTGCTCTTTATGATGAATGTTGTTGGTAAGATTTAGATTCCTTGAGAAAGGCCATATAGTGAGATGGCAGGTACGAATATGTCATATCTCAACTCTTAATGGAATCCAAGTATAAAGATTTTATGAGCATTCATACATATTGCATGTGAGTAGGCGTGGAAATTGTGACTGCCTAATAAGGGTTTCAACCTAGTGTTGGGAAACCTTCGTGGTAGCTGGATAGGCCTATTATAATGGATGGGTGGGTGAATCCTGCAAGTAGACCAAAGCTTTTTGCAGACCTTGTGCCACAATAAGCCACTACCCACGCTCATCTATGTTTGATAAAACCATTCGTTTCCCACAAGATCAGTCATAGGACTCTGCCAATGGATGAGTATGTAATCTATGTTAAGGGATGAGCCTAAGATGATTGCTCAAAGTGAAAATCTCCTTGAAGTAAGAGTTTGCATGGCATTAGGCATGATATGTAGATGCATACATCCTCATATGATGTGGATTCTTTTGATGGAAGTGATTGAAACATGTATTAATGTGTGAACTTGATTGTATTATGGTTTTACTTTAGAGATGATTGTTTATGAGATTTATTTCTATCTTTTACGATTCTTGGATTATCATAACTCATTAACTTTAATGTACTATTCTGTTATTTATATGTTATGCTTTATTTAAAAGAGCTTACCTTGGCATTTTTGTGTAATTATGATGATCATGTTGTTTGACATAGGAGCAAATGACAAAGATGCTTCTGAGGAGCATGCTGCTCTTAGATGATGTGGGCCTTACTATAGGTGGTTGTGATCCATTGGTGAAATCTTTGTTGAGCTTAGGGTTGAGATCTGACTTTTAGCTTTTCTTTTTATTTGCTTAATTATGACCAACTTAGGAAGTTTATGTTATATACGTTTGGAACTTTTGATGTATTTATTCCTATACATGGTACTTTCAAACTTGCTAGTTTGATGATGTTAAGGGTTGTAATTTGCCATGAGGCACAAAACTATTTATTTTCTCTTATGCGTGATAGTATGACTTGTGGTTTGGTATGATGATGTCGTTTTGTTTTGGAAAGCAAAAAATTTCTAGTCCTTTTTCTTAATGATTTAATTCAAGGATTTCTTAAAATCAAATAGAAAGGATCTTTTTTGCGTATTAGTTATATGATGACATCTAGTTATTGTAGGTCGTTACATTTAACATATCCAGTTCTAAGGTACTTGAATTAGTTTTAAACTTACTCTTTAGGCTTTACATTGCAACATCAAATTTAAAAGCTTTAACATTATTTTCTTAAAAGAGTTTTTAACTTATTCTTATAGGTCATATAATTGACCATACAACTTTATATTTTTTTTTTAATTTTTTATTTCAGTTGATTTTTATTTAAAAATACCACTAATTCAAAAATATTTTCCTATTCCCTGTAATTTTTATAAGAGAAATACTAGCAACATTCTCTCTAGTAATTTCATTGAGTGTGTTTGGTAAGACACTTTAGTAGTTTATAAGTTACTTTCACTAACTTATAAGTTAGTTTGAAATATATTGAAAATTATGAATTTGAGTAGGTTCCTTACTCATTTAATAACTCCTAAAAGACTAAAATTAATACTTAGATTTTCCATTGATTGCTTGATTTCCTAAAAGAGAAATACATTAATATAGGCATAGTTGATGCTAATCAATGGATACTATCCGTCCATTTGTCACCATCTCATTATTTTAACAGAAATAAAATAAAACTATAATTTATAAAAATAATTTTTTAAGTCCATCCAATATAATCTATTAACCATTAGATTGAAGGATAAGTTTGGGCCTTCCTAGACCCATCCTAACATTCTTGCGTCGTGGGGTTCATTGAGAACCTTGTCCTCAAGGGTTTTCAAACAAATCCATACGTATACACATATGGATGGAGGATGGAATGGATTGTGAAAACTTCTTGAGATGAGCCAATTGATGGATGTAAGATTGTATGGAAAAATGTGATGGCAACGGGCTAAGAAAAAAAAGGGGCACATAGATTTGTCTTATTAGATAAGGGTTGGGAATTGACCATTGGAAGTGGAATCTAGGGAATTTAAGAAGACAACTAACAGAAAATTCATTTGAGTCACGTGAAGGTGCAGTAGGTTGGGGAAAACAAGGTTCACATAGATTTGTGCTTTGAAGGAGTAGTCGGTATTGCTTTACTTTTGAGTTGTTTGCTTTTTCTCTTTGATGATTAAAGTTAAACAAGTTTTTTCGAGCAAAAAGTACTTGTTTTTTTAGTTATGTTTGGTCACTTTACGCAAAATACTAAATCTCATATGTAAGAACGTCATAAGTTATATACAAATGTAAATATATTTACATAGATAATATTTTTTGAAAAAATGTTTATATGAATGAAAATAATATAACACTTTTGTAGTTTTAAAAATAAATTATTTTTATATATATACATATATACTGATATATATTTTTGTAAAAATAAAAATATAATAATATAAAAATTATAAATTAACACCCATATAAGGTATCAATTATAACACTATTAATATATATATATATATGTATATATATGTATGCATATATATATATATATATATATATATATATATATATATATATTACTAAACAATTTTTACTGTAGATTTTACCATCTCCCTCTCTCGATATTCATGTATAAAAAGCATTGTGGAAACGAGGTATGAGATATCAAATTGTTGAATAACACATCTTCTCTCCTCCTCTTCCTCACTCTTTCTCTGAAAGTTATGATCATTTTCTTTAATGGCATCTCTTATTAAGTTTTTTACTTTTCAAGCTATCCTAATTAATCAAGAAACTTCGATGTTTTTCAATTGTATGTATCTTTCTTTTCTATGCACAATATTTATATATTTTCTGCAAAATCATTCTCTATAGTTTAATTAATTACTTGTAGTTATTAGTAGGTAATTATATCTATAGAAGTCACCATTTTTATTTCAATTTGTTCTGTTGTTATTTTTCTCGTTGAATCAAAACACCACCATAATGGAATTTGGATCTTGGTAGATATGTTAATTTTCCATGTTGTTAGTATTGGTGTTTGTGATTGTAACTGAATATGACAATATTATTTCTGTTATTTTTGGCCATTGATTGAATTAAATATTCTTTTTGACTTTAAGATATGTTTGAAACATAAAGTACGTTAGTTCCTATGTAACTAGTGAATTTTGAAAGTTTTGTGTTGTCTTGAAAATTGATTGTATGTTGTGTGATGTCGAGTTTCATTTCATTTCTTAGATCTATTAATTTCGATTCGTGTGTGTAGTAAAATATGGATTAATTCCCACACAACTTCATCCTTCCAAAATGGCTTCCAATATTTTTGTGTTAATTTTTAATTAGCATTTTGATTTATGTCTCTCCTCAAATGTATATTAATAAATTGATTGGTGAGCATGTTTTGTATGTGTATGTTACAAGAGTGGGAGGTTTAATTTCTCTCTCAACCATTTTCTTTCTTCTCATTATTTCCTCCTCTCTTTTATTTATCACATCCCATTCCTTTCTCTTTTGTGTCAAAACATTCCCACGCTAAAGGCATGTCTTTGGTAGCATTATTGGTGAGTGTAGAGTTGTAGCGATCTTGTGTTCTCCTCTTGTTCACCTTCGTTGATGTCAACAATCTTATATACCTTAGTGTTGTTGAAAGTGGAAGCCTCAACAATGGCAGCTTTACTCTTTATAACTCTACCACCAATAACGCCACTAAAGACTTGGCCTTGAGCATGAGAAAAGTTGATGACGAATGAGAAATGAGAAGGAGGGTTAACTTTTGAGGGAAGTGCATATTGGTCATTGTGCATGTAGGATCTTGTGAGGAACAACAAGATGGTGAGCATGGACAACAATGGGAGCAAGATCTAGTGAGGTGCTGCAAGGAGATTTCATAATGGAAGTCAAAAGGGGGATGTTGTTGGTTATAGGGTTTGCCTTCCAAATGTGAATGATAGGGATAAAAGTTGTTTCTAAAGGAAGAAAGCCATAAGATGCATGGGGACTTGAGTGATTTGTAGTGTGGTTAGCCTTAAGATCTCTAATTTTTTTTTTTTTTAATGAGCATTGTTATATTGTACAAAATGAAAATGCACGAAATTACATGCAAACCATATGTCTAACTTCTAAATGACGATTTCTTTTGTGTTTTGTTTTGCATATTCTTTTTCTTTTTTAAATAAAGATAAAAAATGATTTAGATCCTTATAAAACTCATGTGAGGATCTTTTCCAGCCTCTTCAACAAGTTTTTCTCTATAGCATAAATCATGACCATACATTATCTTCTATGTCCATCTTAATTGTTGTGTAATGATAAATTAATGGCTTAGATTTTATGTTTCTACACAGTTGTGTTGCTATGCCCATATTGGAGCAATGCCTTATGAGTATAACAACACACCACAATGTAACAACACGAGAATTCTACAAACATAGAAATAGGTGTTGACATTTCCTAATGACTATTGCACAATGGTGGTTGAGTTCAATAATGATAATTTACTTTCTTCCCATTCATTCAATAGTAAATTTTACAAGCTTAGTTATTAAACTGAAATTTAAACACTACCATATTATAAAAAAGCACCAAAATATCAAACAAACCAAATAAACAGGATTAAAGGTATAGCTGAAATCTTGATTATTGTTTATTGATCTTACGTTTGTATTGATGTAACTAAATTCAATGGTTATGAAAAATGATAACAATTTGAGTGATACTTTAGTGGTAGGAGTGACAAAACAATTAATTTATCTTTCATCCATCCAATCTATCTATAAGGAGATCCATCCAATCCATTAATTACAGAAGAAAAACAATAATGGATTGGATTCAATCCATTCATTGAATTTTATGGATGGTTAGTGATCCATCAACTATTTTTTAGAATATATTGGACTACATTAAATTAAAAAAGTAAAATTCATTGGATTAAAAAAAAATTAGAGGGACAAATAATTTTTTGGGTATTTTTAAAATATTCTCTCTCTTCCTTCTACCCTCTTTCTCTTCCCTTTTTTTCCCCTCTCCCCCTCTTTCTCTCCTTCATCTTGTAACACCCCTTTGTTACTATTAAGGATTTTCTTGTTATTTTTCATTTTACAGAATAAATTAATTTTTAATTTCAAAAACAACCTTTACAAAAATGAGTAATTTGTTTCCTTTAAAATAAAACCATATTATTTTAAACTCCAAATTCAAATCAATTTACCACTCACTTAAAAGACGTCCATTAACAAATTATCATTTTGAGTAAAAACAAACTTAATTTACAAACTAACGATCATGACGAGCTATTAAAACAATAATGAACATTCATCTAAGCATCTTCAATTCATCATTAATTAGCAAATCTAGTACACAAATATAATTACACATGTACATTCTTGAAAATGAATACATTACACAACTGAGTCAACTAAAAGGAGATAATACATCATAATAATAACTCCGAATCTACTCCAATTTTTACAACAAAGGACAGAAACTCAGAGTAGTGACTTAATAAAGAATATAACCCCAAAATACCTAACTAAACCCATAAGGCATCCTTGGAAGGATCCTTCTTCGTCCTTGAACACGTCTGTCTGCATCAATAGTGCTTGTCGTAGCTTTTCCGTTCCATCTTCGTCATGCGCAAAGGGTCATCCATCTTCCTCTGAAAAATAAAAGCAAGGGAGTGAGTCTTCCATTCCCTCAAGAGCCTTACACAAAATAGACTTTACGGTCTCACATCATCCTACTAACCACCACAATGTGATCTTCTAGCGGACTGCTCTCATAACCCTAATCAAAATTCTTGCCTAGGCTCACAACACAATACACCTTGGGCCTAATGTCACTGGAACTTCCAGAACTCAGTAGTCTTACACACATCTAGATGATGATTGAGAGTACACCTCTTGTCACGATAGTATGATAGGGCTCTCACCAACCTTGGATATGCCTTACATTTGACGGGGTTGCCAAGTCGACTCTGTGAAATCCATCACAACTCAACACCACACCCCCAAGGAACAACAAGCTAGCAAGCATCTCCTTAGATACAACTCTATAGTTATCCATTTCCTCTTAGGACTGACTCCACACACGACTCTCCTCACCAAGGGTTGTCTTTTTCAAGTCCATATGGAACTTCCTTTGTTAATGGTACATCTGATGACAATTAGATGACACTATCACATACGATCATGAGGCCTCGCCTCAATCTCCAAATTTAATCAAACAGAAGATCCACGTCTTCATCACAACATCATTGTTGTCTTTGCCACTCTAACTTCATCCCTTATAACACAACTTCTTCTCATAGTCAAAGACTCCACATGACTTCACTTCACAACTTGCTTCCACAACTCATTTTTGCAATTCACTTTCATTTCCTTGAAATTTGTGTTGACTCCACGTGCAACATCACAAACACTTAGTATTCACCGTGAACATTGTTCAAACAAGAAAGAAGAGAAAAACACTTCTTCTTCCTCTTAAAGTCCTAAACAATTATGACTATCCAATTCCATACAAGTAATTCATTCAATCAAGTGCCTCAAGCACTACCACACTCCTCATGAAATTAATTTGTGATTCACATTACTTTTTATTAAGTCTTATGCTTCCTTACCCTCTCAAGTCTTAATCTAAGTATAAGTCCATCTCACTCACTCCTCCAAGCAAAGGTCCTATTATATTATTCTAAGTCCAAATTTACGATAAGTCCATATATGCCAAAGATAGCTAAATCCATCTAAGTCCATATATCTCAAAAGGGTTTGCTCACTATTTTTAAATGTTTATTTACTGTCATAACAATAAATGGTAATTACACACTAGAACCAAGTTCTAATTCACAAATGCACTCCTCAATAGGGTCCATTTGACATCCACATCAATCTCACAAACTTCAACTCAATTAAACATCAATATTATGTATCACACAATCGAGTTCCCAACACATAAGTTTCACCAAGAGAATCAACTCCTCTTGACTCCAATTTCAACAACAATAACAATTCAAATTACAAGTAAATGACAATGTAAATAGCAAATCAATTCTATAATTCATCATAAATTACAGAGGTCTCTCTCTAGGGTAGAAACATGTAGCCAATATTTTTAATCAAATAAATATCACCCCAAGTAATTAATTTAAGCCAAAAACCACATATAAGCAAGTGCTGAATTAAACAGTCTAAAAATTATTTGACATGGTAAATCAACTCATAATTTCATGAAAATTTACAGAAACATTCCTCATAAAAAATAAAATACCACATAAATTTATCTCTTAAAATTTCACACTATAAAAGGACTTATTAATTTA
This sequence comes from Pueraria montana var. lobata, assembly GCA_026413185.1. NCBI lineage: Eukaryota > Viridiplantae > Streptophyta > Magnoliopsida > Fabales > Fabaceae > Pueraria > Pueraria montana. The sequence goes on from CM048655.1 coordinate 15,944,712, forward strand.
AATACCACAGTTGACAGATTTCAGAAAAATAGAGTAAAAAATTAAATTAAAATAGTAAGACACTTTAGAATTTTGTGGGAAATTGCAGAGACCTTGCTCAATTTTCATATTAATACATATAATTTTTCCAAAACAAAATATGAACCTTAAGTACCTTTTCAAATTTATTTCCTACTATTGGCAGATTTCAGTTTGCACACTATAAAACAAAAGATAAATAGTAAATTAACTTAAAATACTCTGAAAATTTACAAGCATGCTTTACAATGTTAACTTTATGACATATAATTTTATCTCACTGAAATATGCACTTTAAAACACATTTTTACACAAAAAAAGAGGTTTAGGGCAGATTCACTATAACACACTCTAAAATCAAAATAAAATAGTAACTAGAAATTGTTTGGAGACATTTCTCAACAGCAATAGCAACTAGAAATGGTCTTACTTCACAAAAATATCTCATTTAAATATTTATTTTTGTATTTTTGTGCTTGGAACTGTTTTTATACGAAAATAAATATTTAAATGGGATATTTTTGTGAAGTAAGACCTTTTCTAGTTGCTATTGTTGTTGAGAAATGTCTCCAAACCATTTCTAGTTACTATTTTATTTTGATTTTAGAGTGTGTTATAGTGAATTTGTCCTAGACCTCTTTTTTCATGTAAAAATGTGTTTTAAAGTGCATATTTCAGTGACATAAAATTGTATGTCATAAAGTTATCATTGTAAAGTATAATATAACGAATGCTAATTTTCTACTCAATTCAAAAGTTCACCATATTTATCACAATATCATTAATGAATGTCATTCCCTTACTTTGACCAAGTTTGACTTGTTTTTTACTTTGGGTTGACTAAACTTGATTTAAGCCTAAACTTAGTTTAAACTAATTATTTTTTTTATTTCTAAGTCCCTCTTAATCACTAATCATTTTGGTTCACATAGAATATATATTAACATAAATACCTATTAATACATATAATCTAATCTAATTTACCAAGGGAGTCTACCTGTTTTTGATTCATACTGATAAAAAAAAATCTAATCTAATATCTAATCTAATATAATACAAATACAAATATAAAAACAAAAAAAATAAATACCAGTATATTTACAAAGATAATGTTTTTTTTTTAAAATACAGTTATATAAATGAAAATAAAATAATATGTTTATAATTATGAATATAAAATTATTTGAATATATTTTAATGTTCACAATTATTTTGATATAAATATTATATATATATATATATATATATATAATTAAAAATATATTAAAATTATAACAATATATAAATTTGTATAGTAATATAGTATAAATTAACAGCGTGCATGCCACGGATTATTATCTTAAACATCGGTTAGAATTGGATCCAATTGTTGTGATACAGATTTAGGAGAGAATATACCTTTATTCACTTGCAACTCAACTAGGGTTTGTTCATAATATAAATATCAATTATCGAACAGCTCCATCTCCTTTTCCCTTTCTTACTTTTCCAAGCCCCAAGCAGCCTCCGATTCGTGCCACTCTCCTCAAAAATGGCTGTTACCTTCTCAAATCTCCACACAGAATCAGGCCTCAAGTCCCTCGACGACTTCCTCTCTGGAAAGACCTATGTTTCTGGGTAACACACTATTACCCACTCAATTTTCCTTTTTTTTTTTTCTACCCTTTTATTTTTAAATAAAAAAGTTTTAATCTTTAGCATCTATTTTCATGTTTCTGGCTAATTCTCCTTCTGGGTCTCTCTGGGTTTTCAGGGATCAGTTCACAAAGGACGATATCAAAGTGTATGCTGCTGTTTTGGAGAAGCCAGGTGGCTCTTTTCCCAATGCTGGCAAGTGGTTCGAAGTTGTCGCATCTCACCTTGCTGCAAGGTTTGTTCTTTTGCTCATATTTGCAATTGGGTGTCTTTTGTTTTGATCTTTTTGTGATTCAAATTTGGGGTTTTATTTGGGTTTGTTAATGTGCAATCTTTTTTTTTTTTTTAATAATAATTATTGCTTTTTTGGGTGTGAAGCTTCCCTGGCAATGCTCAAGGGGTGAGATTCAGTGGCAAAGCTGCTCCAGCTGAGGCTGCTCCTGCAAAACCGGTGTGCATATACTTTATTTTTTGTTTTAAGTTTCTTCATGCTTGAGATATCTAGTATTTTAATTTTTAACATATACATAATTTTTTGTTATTTGATGCAATTTTGATATTTAGTAAAATAAAGTAGAACTTGACTATGTATGTTCATATGTTTGGTGTAATTAGACTCCGAGGGTACTACATACACTATATAATTCCCCCATGGCACAACATAGTTGCACAAGTCATTACAAAGTTTTAGTTACAAATAACCTCATGGTGTTTTTCAGTTGTTTCCAAAACACAGTTCCCTTGAAGTTTGGGTTAGAAAAAAAAATGTTAAATTCAGTAGTAGTGTGGAAGTGAGCAGAGTGAGCTTGGAAACTACTCAACCTCCATTTTTTTTCAAGGCACTTGTTTCTGATGTGACCTATAGGACTTTGAGACTATCAAAATTTAGTGTTTTTCATTCTAACCCAAACTTTTTGGAGATCATGTGTTACAAAATAAACTTAATGAAAGAAAGTTGAAAATGGATGAAACATCAAGTTGGTTATTTGTAATTTGCCCTATGACGAATGATATTATATGCTTTGCATGTTAATTATTTTATTTTATTCTTAGTGGTTTGAGTGAGCAGGGAAAATGGTGGGGAGTGGAAATACTTAATATAATCCACATGTTGAAAAAAGTGAGAGTGAACTGTTGTCTGTGATATGTAAATTTTCAAAAAATATAGTAATTTCCTTTTTTTTTTAAGTAATGTATCTCTCCTCAAATCCCCTGATTTTGAATTCTGGAGTTGGAGTGGTAGGATATGGTTTGGTTGAGATGTTGAGCCCTCTAAACCATTCCACTCATTGCTCATAACTTTCCAAAACATTTGTTTGCATCATAATCCATCCCACATCATTGCTCCAAACGTATGTTATGACTAATAAATGTTAGATTATTGTTGTTTTAGTACTTTTACCTAGGCTTATTAGCTAATTACCTGAAGTCTTCAACTAGTTGATTATTGGGATTTTATTTGAATTTGCCAGGATGCTTCTGCTGCTGAAGATGATGATGACCTTGATCTCTTTGGCGATGAGACAGAGGAAGACAAAAAGGCAGCAGAGGAAAGGGAGGCTGCTAAGAAGTCTGCCAAGAAGAAAGAGAGTGAGATGTCTTCTGACTCTTGACTTAATCTTTGCTTTTTGTCAAAGCATTTCACAGATAAAATATTGAGAAAAAGTGGTCCTTGAATTTATATAACTCACTAAATTTGCTTGTTAGATATGCTAGTGTAGTAATATTTAGTTATATGGTGAAATTGCATTATTTTATTTGTCTTTCTTTTCTTGTTTCCAACTGAAAGTGCTTAAAACTATCAACAATTGGCCTTTTTTAGGTGGCAAATCTTCTGTCCTGCTCGACGTTAAGCCTTGGGATGACGAGACAGACATGAAGAAGTTGGAAGAGTCTGTTCGCAGTGTTGAGATGCCCGGTCTACTGTGGGGAGCATGTATGTTAAACTTTCTTAGATTTTCTCTTAAATATCCGATGTGTTTACCTCCTATACATTATGATGTGAACATAATGTTTTGTTGATGTTGATACAGCCAAACTGGTTCCTGTTGGTTATGGGATCAAGAAGTTGCAGATCATGTTAACCATTGTCGATGATCTTGTATCTGTGGACAGCCTTATTGAGGAGCAACTGACAGTTGAGCCCATCAACGAGTATGTCCAAAGCTGTGACATTGTTGCATTCAACAAAATCTAAGTTTTCTTGTTGAACTTCAGTGTAGCCATTTTGAAGCGGCCAATTAGCCTGTTTTTTCTTTGATAAGTCTCACCCACACTTCCTTCTAAATCACTCATGTCTAGTTTGTGTTTCAGTGATGGTTTTTTGTTACTAGAATTCTGAGAAGTAAAAAATATATATTCTGAATATCTATGATGGTGTTCCATCTAATGTTATTCTTTGTTGAAAAACTATTAGGATTGTCACGCGTGTGGGATTAACATTAATGAGTGAGGGGTTTCTGTTTAATTGTAGACATTGGATTGGAGGTGGTAACACCTGGGGCAAAGGAGGTTCTTAAGATTTTGTAGTTTTTAATTAATTTTAACAAATAGCAGAGTATGTTAGAGTGTGTTGATAGCATTCTTATATAAAATAGGTGTCCCTAATGTATTTGAATTGAGAACAGATTGGGTTCAATTTTAAGTTTGTTCAAGTCATCAATAGATAAAATAAAACTGTACAATTTGTGTTATTTAATTATTTACTAGTATTAAAAGAATGTCAATATAAGATTGCAATTTGCATATGGTTTGTTTTGCTTTCATTTTTGAGTAAATTACACGGACCTCTTTGAGGTTTGCTCTTATTATATCGGATATCTCTTTATTTTTTTACATTACTTTGAACCTTCCAAGAAAAGGGGTCGGTGTAATGCTTTATACTCCTAAGAAGGGAAAGTCAGTGTAATGAAAGTTAAAAAGTTATGGGATTTTTTATAGGGTTAAAAATGGAGGGATATTGAATGTAATAAGGGCAAATTTTAGGGGGTCTGTGTAATTTGTTCTTCATTTTAAGTATAAAACTTAGATGTAGTTCTTTGTATGCTTTTGGTGTTCTCCAATCATAATTGAGTTTCACTTTAATAATGTATAATAAAGATTTGCACTAAACATTAACATAGGTTATTGAAGTGAAATTCTAATTATAGAGATTAACAAAATGCACTTAAGAAAAGTGTATACAAGTTTTCTTTTTCTTAAATACCATTTTATTAGTACTTATAAAAATGTTATTATATTTTTACTTTGTTTCCTGTATTAAAGAATTAACAAATGAAATGTGAAAACATGTGCTTTCATGTGGATATTTGGACTATTGAAAGAACTTATAATAGAACTCTAGAAGGCTGATTTTATTTTTGTTGCTTTCACACAATTGAAAGGAAGAATTTTGTTAAACGGAATGCATGGAAAATGATCCAAATTTCAACCAGCTTTTCTAAATAGGAAGCCAAACACGCTCATAGTATAGGCCAATATTTACTTATTTATTTTATTTAAACTTTTGAGGAAGGAGTCATTCAAGGCTAATCCGTTTCCTTAAGTTGAACGTATTTGTGTTTTGGACCCAAAAAATTTAAAAGAAGCGTGTTACTTTCTCAAAATCAATCTACCATCTCTGACTTATCAAAATAATTGAATTGAATTTTAATTTTTTTTACTCAATTAATTTAATTTTAATACTTTATTAATATAAAACTCGTTTATAATAGCTATAGAAAGGCTTAACTTTTTGAGCCACTAGGGTCGGCTAATGATAGGGGTTAGAGTAATATACACAAGGTCATAAATTTGAATTTTAATATGACCATTGTACACCAAAATGAAAAAAATATATAGAAAGACTAAACTTTTTGAGCAATTTTAATACATAATTTGATAATAATAAAAAAAAAAGTTTATGGTAAACTATAAGGCATCCTATATTCACATTATGATTTTTACTAAATTTGTAACAGACGCATTGCATGGAGAAGGAAGAAGAAAATAAAACTCACTTAAGATTTGACGAATTTTAATAATTTGTTCAACGCAGAAGAAAGGAGAAAATAAAATTGTAACTTAATATTTTATTTGTTCTCTAACTTTGATAGGCATTTGGTGAAGTCTTTGAGACATAATTGAGCACATAAATTATTTTATAAAAAAATAATGTCACCAAAAGTCATAAAAAACGAAAAAAATAATATAATTGGAAGTGTGGATTTTATAATGATCGAACAATTCATCTTAAAAAAGTTACCATCAAGAATAATATGTGATAAAACTTGTAATCTTGTGTTGAAAACTATAATGAAAATTACTGAACACAAGAAAAAGATGGTATTAATCAATAAGTTCACTTCTCAAAGACCCCTTTCTACTAATTAATTAATCAAAGTTAGAAAATCTGTGCAAATATATGATTCAGAAATATAGAAAATTAAACCCATTTCCATTCGGTGATCTCAATTTATCATATAAATTCAAGGTTTGTATATCCTTTTGGTCCTAGATTTTTTGTCTATCATTGCATGCATATCCAATTTTGCAAAGTGTTATGTTTGTCTCCTTTAGTGGTAAGACAAATACTAAAATACATGAATATCAAAGGAGGGCAAAATTAAGGGCAATACATATGGAATGAGACATACAGAGGTTAAGCTCCATAGTTTCTCTTTTATCACTCACCTTTCCTTCCCCTTTGATTCCTTTTCCTCTTATCTCTCAAAACACATTCTAAAAGGACCATGCAAGTTACCTATGCACCAAGGTGAAAGCTTCTAAGCTACCGAAAATATAAAACGAAAATTGCTTCCAAAAATATTGTATATACAAACATTTTCACATACTTCTATAATCTAGTATCTATATGAGATCAAGTTCAAAGCATAACCTTCAGAAGCTTTCTTCATGTCATTTAAATAAGCATTATTTGACAGCTGAAGAAGAAATGAAACTCAGTTAACTTCTGCCATTATTCTGGTCAAAGTTGTAGAATAGTATTCCCAGTCTTAGCACAAATGATTAAGTGTGTGTTTGTATAACCATTTTGCCATCCGTTACACACGTTCCAAGACACCAAATGTAGCTGAAAAGAATTCGTAGCATTTACATTGAACGTGGTTTCAACGTATATTCAAAATAGATTATGTTTGGCAAAACTAGCTGAAAAGCTAGTTGGTAACTGAAAGCTTGTAGTTAACAGCTAGCTTATTGAATCATAAGTATTTGGTAAAATTATCTATTGAAGTAGCTGAAAAATGTAAAATGACAAAAATAGACATATTTATGTGATATTTTTATATAAATTTTAATTTTATTTATTGATAAAAATATTTTGAGATATTTATAATTTTAATTTTTAATTAATTTTAAATATTTGTAATTTTTATTTATAAATTAATTATTTTAATTATATTTTTTACTTTCAATTATTATATTTGTTACATATTGTGTTTTTTACTATTCATCTTATATTATATCCTAAAATATTTTCGATTAAATTTAAAATAAAGTAACATAGACATCACACTTTCATTAAGTTAATTAACGTAATGATTAAAATATCATGAAGTATAAAATTAAAAATAATAGAAAAATAATGTAAATAGAATAATGGTTAAAATAAATAATTTAATATAAAAATATTAACAAATGAAAATAAAATAAATTTATCATCTAAAAATATAAATATCTTGAAGTATAAGCTAGAATAATAGTGTAATATGAAAATATCCAAAAATAAAAAATAAAAAGAAAATAAACTTAATATCTATGATTAATAATATCTTATATAATAAAAAGGTAAAAATGAGAAAATCCTATCTTATGTAAAAAATAAAGAGGTAAAAATAATAAAATCCTACCTTATGAATGGAAGAAAAAAATACAATAAAATCTTACCTTATATGAAAAGATTAAAAAGGAAATCTAATAAATATTCAAGGACAAAAAGAGAATAAATATAAAAAGCTAGAAGCTAGCGTCTCAAAAAATGTTAGAAGCTAAAAAAAAACTTATTTACCAAACAGTGAATCAAACTTTTCAGCTAATAAAAAAAAGCTAGAAACTAGCTGAAAAGCCTTACCAAACATATCAATAGACTAAGTACTTGAATGAGAATACAAAAATTCAAAAATAATAGTAGATTTTCCCATCCATTGTTCAACTGTCTATTCTCCCTGCCCCTATAGATGTCATTGCCATTCCTTTCTTCCTGAATTTGACTACCACGAGAATTAGCATGTCCTTCAGGTTGTGGTAGCTTACCACGGCAAACAGGACACGAGTTATGCTGAACTAACCATGGAACAATGCAGTCTGAGTGGTAAATGTGGTCACATGGCAATTTCCTGGCCTCAGAGCCCACTTCAAATCTTTCTATACAAACAGAACACTGTGAATCAGAGTTGAGGTGTTTATGTGTGATCTTAATAGTTGGCATTGCATCAATTGAAGATTGTGATGCACCAAGCTGGTCATTTGTAGTGTGTCGTTGTTCCATAACTACTCTCAAATCATCAAGTTCTTGCAAGAAGCCTTCATCACAGTAAGGGCAAATTATGTCATCCCTCCTTGCAAGGAGGATTGGCTGCCTGCAAATGTAACACCAGTATGTTGCTCTACTTGCCATCCTTTCTCTTTCACTGGAAACTTAAATTGACAAGATACACCATAAGTTCATTTTGCTTCTGCACCAGGTACAGAGTTTAAAAAATATAATAGTCACCAATGAAGTAAAAAAAACATGGTAAAAAACTTAGTACCATAGGTACAGTTGGTGTTGTTCTTCAATTAGATTTGGAATTTCACATCGGTAATATGGATGACATTTAATGGATTCCTTTATTTCACGTATTGCCAAGGTAAAACTCCAAATCTAATTGGAGAACACCACCAACAGTACCTATGGTAGTACTTCTAAGTCTTGTCCAAAAAAACAAATGGGTCATAAAATTGACAACAAAAGTAAACAGCTAAGAAGTCCTAAATATTTAACAATTGGCTATGCTGGTGAAATCTTTTGGCAGCACACCAGATGCTCAATTTTAATAAATATATTCCAAGGTTTTAAATTAAGGTAAATTGAGGTCGAGTGGCTGCAGTTTCATCAAGATCCTTGATATTCCAGGAAATTGCAGACAAATACAGGGTGACCCTAAAAATCTTAACATTGCAACCATTTAGAACCTTGGTATATCCATAAAAGGAGTAATAAAATGGCAAAGCTGAGAGAGATAGGAATAGGGGAACTCCATTTATTTAGAACCAGCAACGGGACCGAAACAAAATCAAAACATTATTTTAACCCCCAACTTTAGTCCTGTCACCTGATCAGGTACTTAAGTTTCATAATGTTATTCCGGATCGAAAAAACTGCTTTTTGACAAATGACAAGGGATGCCATAAAACTTGATTCACAAAGAAAACAATATGAACGAGAAGTGCAAGTAACTTTGGTAGCTAGAAGCCTAGAACTCATGTAGTTAGGTTAATTCCCTCCCTATCAGGAAGCTTTTGGAGAAATTAATGCTATTATGTATCAAGTCATTGTGCTCAAGGTTGGCAACCTAATTAGGTCTAAAATTATCATTTGAAAATGTTAGATGGTTTCTGAAACATGTAATCGTTGCAATATTGACGAAAACAGGAGAAATGCTATTTTTAATGTGTTTGTGTGCAGTGATATTTCGAATCTAAAACACCTTTTTGTTAACATACTATAATCATTAAAAAAAATTGGGTCTCTCATGAATGCCTAATTAGTAACTTTTGACCTTGTGGCTTTGGATTCGTTATGGTTCTACACTTCTACCAGAACAAAAAAATTCGTTGTAGATATAATAATGTCAATCAAAACACAAACTCTAGACAATATCAAGATGGAACACCGAACAACAACTGTGTATATATAGCTAATTAGGCTTCAATATAAATGAATCATAATACATAGAAGACGATTATTATGGTAATTTGTAACTTTATTATTATTCTGTTAACAAAATAAAAAAAACACATGAATCAACAAAAGAGAAAAAAAATGCAGAAATGAGAGAGAGAGAGAGCAATTTGCAACTTTATTATTTTTCTGTTAACAAAATAAAAAACGCATGAATCAATAAACCCCAGATTACAGAATAAAGAAGAAATGCAGAGATGAGAGAGACGAACCAGCGAAAGAGAGGTCTAGTGAGTGAGTGAGTGACTAGTCTTTACTATAGAAGCTTGAGAGTGTTTTGTACGTCACGTTAATTTTTTCATAATAAGAAATTTAAAAATAAAACAATTTGAAAATTTTAAACTAATTATGGAAAAAAATTATTAAAAAATAATTAAAATTAAAAGTAAATAATTAAAAGCAAGAGAAATCAATTGTCATTATCATCATGATCTTAAATTGATTTAAATTTAAATTAAAGGATACATAATAAAGGATTTAAAGGACAAAGAATAAAAAAACATAAGAGAAGATTGTACTAATAAAAGAAATCAATCAATTAAAATTAAAATTAAAATTAATTAATAGATTAAAATAAATAATTAAAAATTATGGTAAGAAATTAAGATAAAATTGCAATAAATAAATAAATCTACTAATTAAAGTTATTTTTTGGTACATTACCAATTAAAATCAATTAAAACTAAAAGTAAATGAGTAAAAGTAACTAAAAGAAATTAAAATCAGTAGAAGCCAATTTTCATTATCGTTATCATCGAATTAAATCAATTTTAAATTTAAGTTAAGGGATCAATGGTAATTAATGGATCAAACAATTTAAAGGATAAATAATAATGAAATAAACGAGAGAAGATCGTAAATTAAAAGAAACTAATCAATTAAAACTAAAATAATTAAAAGATTAAAGTAGAAAATTAAAAATTTGCAGTAAAGAGTTGAGAGGAAATTTTGGTAAGTAAAAGAAATTAACCAATAGAAATTAATTAAAATTAAAAACAAATAATTAAAAAATGAAAAGTAGGAGAAATCAATTATTATTATAATTATTATCAATTTAAATTTAAATTATTGGATCAATGATAATTAAAGGATAAAAAAAATTTAATGAATGAATGTTAATAAAATAAATGAAAGGAGAATGTGTTAAGTAAAAGAAACCAATATCAATAAATTAAAATTAAGACTTGTTAAAGGATTAAAAAATAATTAAAAAATTAAAAGACATTACAATAAGAAACAAAGAGGAGATTGAAATAAGTAAAAAAAATCAATCAATACAAATTAATTTAAATTAAAAATAAATAATTACAAGTAATTAAAAGTAGAAAAATTAATTGTCATAATCCTCAATTTAAATTAAAGAATCAATAATCAAAGTTATATATATATATATATATATATATATATATATATAGAGAGAGAGAGAGAGAGAGAGAGAGAGAGAGAGAGAGAGAGAGAGAGAGAGAGAGAGAGAGAGAGAGAGAGAGAGAGAGAGAGAGAGAGAGAGAGAGAGAGAGTTTCAAATAAGAACACCCCTTATAATGAGAAATAAGAACAATCAATTTCAGTCTTTCGATTTACAATTAAAAAAAATTAATGGGTGAGATTAAAACCCAGCTAAACAAATCACGTGCCTCCTTATCTCCCCTTCCCCTTCCTTCTTCATTGCACATCAGCTACTTCTTGTTGGCGCACAACACAATTTTACGGCATCCAACAATGACTCTGCACACGAGGTAAAATGTGTAGGCACAGATGCTGCATTAGGAAAGAAAAATCTGAAACAAAACAAAAAAAACCTAATCCGTGCCTCTGCATTAGAGATATATACTATGTGAGTAATTAATAGGAAAGGGAAAAAAACTAATGAAAGATTAATTACAAATGGAAATATGTAATTAAGGTACTGCAACGTGAGGAGGTAAGCGAATGTGAATGAAGAAGGGCAAGTGCTGCGATGCGAACGAATTGCAGAGGAGGAGGGCCAGTTGCGACTTGGATGGGAAGAAGTTAGATCGAACAGAAGTCACGTGATTTATTTATTGGGTTTTCATCTCACCCATTAATTTTTTTAATTATAAATCTAAATGTTGAAATTGATTGTTCTCATTTTTCATTATAAGAGATATTCTCATTTGAAACATCCCCAACATATATATATATATATATATATATAACTTTGATTATTGATTCTTTAATTTAAATTTAAATTGAGGATTATGTTGGGGATTATGTATATATAACTTTGATTATTGATTCTTTAATTTAAATTTAAATTGAGGATTATGTCTTTTAATAATATATATATATATATATATATATATATATATATATATATATTATGTGTAATTAATTCTTTTATTGATTTTTAATTGTTGGATGCCGTAAAATTGTGTTGTGCGCCAACAAGAAGTAGCTGATGTGCAATGAAGAAGGAAGGGGAAGGGGAGATAAGGAGGCACGTGATTTGTTTAGCTGGGTTTTAATCTCACCCATTAATTTTTTTTAATTGTAAATCAAAAGACTGAAATTGATTGTTCTTATTTCTCATTATAAGGGGTGTTCTTATTTGAAACATTCCCTCTTTCTCTCTCTCTCTATATATATATATATAACTTTGATTATTGATTCTTTAATTTAAATTTAAATTGAGGATTATGACAATTAATTTTTTTACTTTTAATTACTTGTAATCATTTATTTTTAATTTAAATTAATTTGTATTGATTGATTTTTTTTACTTATTTCAATCTCCTCTCTGTTTCTTATTGTAATGTCTTTTAATGTTTTTAATTATTTTTTAATCCTTTAACAAGTCTTAATTTTAATTTATTGATATTGGACCACAAGGCCCTCGGGCCGTGTGATGGGTCGTGATGGGCTTTGATGAGTTCGGCGAAGTTGACGTAACCAATTAGGTGAAGGCCTTTGTTCCAGTCATGGAGTAAACCTGTGAAGAAGAAGGGGGAAACGTGAAATGGGTTTTAGAGAGGAAAAAGGTACGTTGGAGAATGTGGATGGTTTATAGGAGGGGTGTCAGAATGATTCTCCATGCTTTCTTTGTTGCCATTTTGATCTCTGTGAAATGGTGGTGAGTGCTTTGGTTCCGGTGCTAGGGATGAGGGTTTTTACGGGTTTAGTTCACTGTTGTTTTATGTCTCTTACATTCCCTTTTCTTTGCTAAAGTGAGGTTGGTGGTGAGAAAGAAGGTGAGTGTGTGGGCATGAAATGGGATTAAGCTTTAGTTCACTGCCATTTTTCTTTTCAAAGGATGACGGATGAGCCTGAATTGCAAGGTATACTAATGGAGTTAATAGGTACAGTCTTCTCAGTGTGACACATCAAAGTCAACGTTAAAAATTAACAGTCAACACATCTAATTTTTTTTGTTATCATGCCTTTGATACGAAGTATGATTAATCTTGTCAGAAAATCTGACTGGTTACTTTTGGTGTGGTCCCCCTTTCAACCATTTTTTTTATCCACAAGATTTGAACTCAAATCTAATTTAACTGTAAGACTAAAATCATTAATTTTAGAAAATGGGAATTAAATGTCTCTATCTAAAAATAGAAAGACTAAAATTATGATTTACAAAACATAGGAGACAAAAAGTACATTTTAGCTTATAATTAATGCAATTAAATTCTCGTTACTTTTTATGATTTAAATCCACATTTTGTTTGCAAAATTTTATAATGTGGTAAATTTTGTCCTCCATTTTTTTTTTTCGAATTTTGCCTTCCAATATAAAACAATGCAAAATTTTCCCCCAAGTAAAAAACCACCACAATTAATAAAAAATTTGTCACAAAAATATCTAAAGTGAAGGTTTAAAAAAAAAACTGCCACAAAATGTTTAAATTGTTGCTATTTTTCTATATGGGAGCAAAATTTGTGATGCTTTGTAAATTGGGGACAAAATTTGAAAAAAAAAATTGGGAGGCAAAATTTGTGACATTATAAAACATTGGGAGCAAAAAATACAGTTAAGTCTACTTTTTTTTACCAAGTCATACTTTTTTTGGTCATCATGATATAGTTGCAAAATATCTATCAACTACCGACAAGTTATTTATCCAAGTGGAACTAGACTTGGTTCTTTTAAGCAAGATCTCGAAGTTAAGCCTTGTACATGGAAAAAATGTGGTTGGAATGGGAGACCCTACTAAAAGTGGTCAGTTAGGTTTCTCGACAGAAATTAGTCCAGGGATGGATCCATAAACCTATTAAAGGGGGCTGAATTTTTTTTTTCCTTTATAATTGTTTAAATGTCCAACTTCTAATAAATAATATTTTTTGAAAAATATTTACTATTTTTACACATAAAATTAAAACTAATTTTTATTTTAAATGATAATAACATTAACCGTTATCATAATAACAACAAACACACAATTAGTTTTACACAATTTTATCCTAATTATCACCTGAATCATTGCAATAATAACAACAAACATAACTAATTTTACAATATATTTTACTAGCTAACCTTAATTAATATTATAATAATAATATACATAATTAGTTTTACACAAATTTACATTAACCAACTTAAAAGATATATATGTATACGAGAAGTGCCAAGGGAGGGGGGATTAGGACTCCTGCCCCGCCCCCTCTCCATCCGTCCTTGGATTAGTCATTGATAAAGTCGGTGAATAATTCACATCAATAACATGATTACATAAAAAAGTATCTATCAACTTTATTGATGACTGTTTCTACCAAACAACCTAGTTGGCTGCTTGGAGCACAATTCTACTAGGACGAGTGACATGTGGTTATAAAATTTTTTCAGGAACCACGATGGAGATTGTGTGCGGTTGAAGGAGAAATTGTATCAGGAGACTTTGCGGTTACTTACGGGAAGGAAAATACGTGCAACACTTATTTTATTCCGGGAACACTTGATTCTACTATGATTCTATCCTAATATGTTTCTAAATATAATTAATGCAATTAAATTCTCCTTACTTTTTTGGTTTAAAATTAGGGGTAATAAGAAACAAAAAAATTGATTAAAAAAAATTGAAAATCGAATAAACTGAAATCGAATGAATAAAAAATTTGAAATATCAAAATATTTTATTGGATTGGATTAGATTTCGAATTTGATTTTCAAAATCGATCTAATCCAAACCAAACTTATACGTATGTATATATTTTTATTCATAACTTGATAATATCACTCATTTTATATTTTTATTTTTTATATATTTATAAAATTATCACATAACTTATACCTATTTTTAAAAAGTATATTTAATAAAAGATCACTTTTTTATTAACTTTTTGAGTTAAGATACATAAATATAATTATCAAGTTGTGTAAATTATTTTTGATATAGTATATATTTAAAAAAATTAAACTATTATTAGTTGTAAATGACATATAAATGAAATATTTGATATTTTAAATTATTTTTATTATATATCTTATCATTTATTTAATATTTTCTCAAAAAATAGAAGTATGATTAAAACCGAAAGCAGATCCAATTCAAATCGCTTTAAATCATATCAGATTAAACAAAATTTATTGGATAACGAATTAAAAAATCAAAATGATTGGATCGGATGATTTTTTCCTTCAAAATTGATCCAATCAATCCGTGAACACCCTTAGTTTAAAAACACATTTTGTCTGCAAAATTTTAAAATGTTGTAAATTTTGTCCTCAATTTTTTCCAATTTTGCCCTCCAATGCAAGACATTGCAATTTTTTCCCCCAAGTAAAAAAACTGCCACAATTAATGAAAAAATCTTCACAAAATTATCTAACTTGTGGAGGTTTAAAGGAAAAATTGCCACAAAATGTCTTAATTATGGTGATTTTTCTATATGGGAGCAAAATTTGCAATGCTTTGTAAATTGGGTAGCAAAATTCATTAAAAATTATTCCAAAAAGTTAATTTACATAAACTTTTGCCATTAAAAACATTTTTAGTTAAAAAAAGAGTAAATAATGACTGACACTTTAAAAAATAAACCTTTTAAAATATTTCTTTTATTAAAACTTTAAATTATTTAATATTTTAAAATTAAAAAATGTTTAATAAAATATATTAAATTATCAAATTATTTATTAACTAAATTTTTAAGAAAAAATTCATTGTAGATTAATAATAACTCATAGGCTATTGTATTAAAATAAATAATTTGGGAAGTACCTAGGTTATTTAATATTTGTTTTAAATAATTAAAAATATTTAATAAAATATTTTAAATTATCAAAATATTTAGTAACTAAATTTGTTAAGTAAACATTCATTGTAGATTAATAATAACTCATAAATTGTTGTATTAAAATAAATAATTTGGGAAGTGCCTGGGACTGCCAGGACTGGGAGTCCCCCTTTACCATGAAAATGTTAGAATAAGTATGTTTAATGAGATTCTAGATAAAATGTCTAGCAGATTCTTAACTGGGAAAACAGGAGTTAATTCTTTGTGGGTAAACTAAAGCTATATTTGACAAATTATTTCAGTTAGTTTTTAATTTTTTTTATTAGCTAAAAAAATTATTTGACTTTATAAAGTCCGTTTTATCTATTATTCCCTCTTACATCAAACAGTCCACTTCTTTGCAAAAGCAAAATTGAAAAGATATATACAGAAAGTGCGGGGATTTTTTTTATCAGAGCTCCCTGATAAAAATTAAATTATTTTAATTATAATCAAAATCAATAATTTAATTTTTTTTTTTTTTAGGTATCTCAAACACACCCTTAGTAGGGTATCTGATGTGCTCTGGCCCCTTCCAAGCCCATAAAATGAGAAACAGCTTCATATGTTGACTATGAAGATTGACAGCTCCAGAATCCTCCTTAAACATAGTTAGCTTGAAATATCCATCATTTGAAAATTTCCAAATAAGAACATCATCTACATTATGGTTATTTGGAACTTTTCAAAGCTTGAATTCTTCTAACAACATAATCCAATAATTGGTGCCTCATATATAGAAATAGATATTCCATTCACGTTCACTTTAACCAACTGGGCAACCTTCCAATTCAGCTCCTCCTTACTAATAGACCTCGTGGCATGATTTAGAAGATGGTACCATTTCCCACCCTCCAAGCAACAAAGTTCTTAAAATCCTCCTAATGATTATGAAAACATCTTTAAGGTTGACTTGAATTTGATCGAATATTCAATTTACTGCTTTAGTTGTGATTTTTATATTTTATTATTAAGCTCTGCTTGGAAATAATAAAATTTAAAATTTCATAACCTAAAGCTGTAGTATATATCCATTCATAAGTATGTGCAATGTCAACGCAATATATATGCGTGAATCATGAAGATGAAGGTTAAATTTTAAAAACACAATATTTTCCAGCTAGATATAATAATATAATATTTTAATTAAAGTTAGTATGGCACGTTTAAGAATAGAAAATTCTATCCTTTTTTTATTTATTCATAGGAATCAAAGACAATACAAAGAGTTTACCTCACACACATGATCAACCAATTGACCTAGATTCCTTTCCCGTTAACTCAAAAGGATTAGAGGAACCTTAAAGTAAAAGGATTAATTAGAGGAATAAAAGCATCTCTTGCCATCAGAATAGATGACGAGAACATTCAAGTTTTCTAAATATGCAATTAATACATTGGACATTCATTTTGTTTCTGGTACCAAAGAGAATCACATTCAAAAGAACACTCTTCTTTTCTTTCTTAAGGTACTGGTGGATGTGTTGGTGCTGATTCTTGACGAAAGTAAGCATCTTGGAGGGCCATTTGGGCAGTAATCCGTTTCTCCGGACAAAGGCAAAGCATTTTCTGCAAAAGCAAAAGAAACTAAGCATCAGAAAAGAATTAAATAAAAAAAAACTAAGCCAATTCGGGAAAACAAAAATGCAAACGATTAAAATGGATGGTTTATGTGTCTATCTCAACTTACTTGATAATCACCTCCAATTCATGACGATTAAAATCATTGAGGAGAGCCCTTCCTATTATCATTTCCGCAAAAATGCAACCCAGAGACCAAATGTCTGCAGAAGCTGAATATCTACCGCCATTGATCTGGCAAACATAATAATGGCCAAATCTTAAATCTCTTAAAAGAGAATATCACAATTTGCTCAACTATATATATACCTATTTCTCACGTAAATTTTAAATTTGTGTAACAAAATACTGTGAAATCTATTAATGAACTTGAATACCCAAGGAATGGTGATGAAACAGGAACATTCCCATTTCCCAATTAATTAATGAATCATACATACCGGCGGATTATTGACATCTAAGGGTTGACCAGGTGAACCTTAACTGGAGTGTTAATACTTCCTGCAAAAAGGGCATAGGGGAGACATTTCTATCCTTCTATTGTGAACCTTAACAAAAACGTGAGTACACTCCCTCTATATTTGTATCCTACTTCTAAGTACACTCCCTCTATATTTCTATCCTACTTCCAATCCAATTCCATCACACAAAAACCAAAGGATCTAGTTCAATTGGTTGATTAGGGTGCGTGAGTGGTTGTAAATCCTTAGTACTGTCATCGATTCCTACAGATAAAAAAAAACAATTCCATCACACCAAGAGAAGGAAATAAAATGAATAATACACTCCAGAGGACCAGGCAGCCGCACACCAACGCCAACATCTATACCAAAGCTAATGTCATGTCCTTACTTGACCAGAGGCAAATTAATGATAACCAACTAGAATTACAATTTGAATATCTAAGAACAACTTGGGAGAATATATTTCAGATGGTCAGTATTTGGTTGATGAATCTATAATAAGGGTACGTCTTTTTTTCTCTTTCAATTGATTAATAGTGATTAATATTTAATATTATCGAAATTTCTCAAAGATTCTTTTGGTTGCAGAGCTTCATGTTTCAGCTAGTCTCACTTGTGGCATATTGTCAAGTGACAATATGCCACAAGTGAGACTAGCTGAAACATGAAGTGACAATATGAAATATTAAATATTATCCAAATTTTGTCAAGTGACAATATGCCACAAGTGAGACTAGCTGAAACATGAAGTGACAATATGCCACAAGTGACAATATTTGAGAAATTTGAATATTTAATATTTGACAATCTGCAACCAAAAGAATCTTTGAGAAATTTCGATAATATGCCACAAGTGAGACTAGCTGAAACATGAAGCTCTGCAACCAAAAGAATCTTTGAGAAATTTCGATAATATTAAATATTAATCACTATTAATCAATTGAAAGAGAAAAAAAGACGTACCCTTATTATAGATTCATCAACCAAATACTGACCATCTGAAATATATTCTCCCAGAGTTGTTCTTAGATATTCAAATTGTAATTCTAGTTGGTTATCATTAATTTGCCTCTGGTCAAGTAAGGACATGACATTAGCTTTGGTATAGATGTTGGCGTTGGTGTGCGGCTGCCTGGTCCTCTGGAGTGTATTATTCATTTTATTTCCTTCTCTTGGTGTGATGGAATTGTTTTTTTTATCTGTAGGAATCGAAGACAGTACCAAAGATTTACAACAACTCACATTCTGCTCAACGAATTGAACAAGACCCTTTGGTTTTGGTGTAATGGAATTGGATCGGAAGTAGGATAGAAATATAGAGGGAGTGTACTCAGAAGTAGGATACAAATATAGAGGGAGTATACTCACGTTTTTGTTAAGGTTCACAATAGAAGGATAGAAATGTCTCCCCTATGCCCTTTTTGCAGGAAAGTTGCTGAATCCTCATTTCATCTGCTTTTCTCCTGCTGTTTTGCATATGAAGTTTGGCAATTAATCTATGGTTGGGCTGGTTTTCATGTAGCACTCCCAGAGAATTATAATGATCACTTTTGGCAGCATCATAGCATGGTGTTGGGATCTAAGAACAGAAGGGTCTGGATAATGGTATGGCCGGCGACAGTTTGGTCTCTCTGGCTTCACAGGAATCAAATTACTTTTAAAGGGGTTCAACCAAATTTTCAGATCGTTCTAGACTCTATTAAGGTGAAATCTTGGTCTTGGATCAAGGCTAGATTCAACAGAATACACTTTTCTTTTTATGAATGGCAAGCTTTGCCTCTGTGCTGTATAGACTCAATTGGATGAATATGGTGTTGAGTTTGGTCTTCATCTCAGGTGGAGTCTTGGTGTGAGGACTTTCCCTTAGATGAAAACTGGGTTGTAATTGCCTTTTGGGATCGGTAGGATAATTGGTTACCTGCTAGTGGGGGTGTTTTTTGGGCGAAGTTTGTAATGTCTGGATGGAATTTCTGCTGAACTTTTGTAATGTTTTCTCTGCTGCAGTGGCAATCCCACGACTTGTGTGTTGCTGCTGTAGTTTACTATATATACATATTATTATTTGCCTTTTCAAAAAAAAAAAAAAACAATAGAAGGATAGAAATATAGAAGGTTCGCAATGGAAGTTTGTGGAACAATAAGATAAAGACATGGATGATGGAGTGCTAAGGGAAAAGAGGACTTTTACGGGAGATCACTCTCAATTCACATATATATACACACAACACTCTCACTTGGATCACTTTTTTGTTAAGGTTCATATGTCTCAGACTCTGGGCCCCAATGTTAATATTTACTATTTTTTTATTTTACTTTTCTTATCATTAAATGTAAATTGATTGGGAACTTGTTCATATTAACATCACAATATGGCCTCTGAACCCTTATTATACTTTTTATTTATTTTTATTTTACTTCTATGATCACTAAAATTGATGTGCCTTCTTTTTTAATTTATGTTTTGTTTGAACGGAATTTTTTTCTTCCATTTATCTTCTCTTTTTATTCTTATTTTTTTTTATTATGTTTAGCTATTAGAATTACCAATTAGTACATATCAACAATATCAAATAACCCCATCATCCCTCCAGTCACTGGTTACTAAGCATTTACTATAATGCTATTTGTAATAAATGCTAAATAACCAACTGATCACAAAAATCCCCCTCAGTATACCGTGAAAATTTTCACTACACCAGTCCCGAGCATGGCCATAAAGTCCTATTGACTCGAAAAATCACACCATCAGTGTTTAAAGTGTGCCCATCCCAAAACAATAAATACATGTAACCTTGAGTTCTCCACACAATCATATACTTGCATGCTCAACAGATATGATAGTTGTAAGGGAGCGTTCCTAACACTCACAGCGGAATAAAAGAGTGTTTATAACACTTGCAGCGGAATAAAATGATCTATTTTATGTTTAAAATATACTACAACAATAATAAATAGAGAAATTTAGAATTACTTACCCGAATATGCGTTCTTGAAGCAACAAAAACTTCTTCAATTGTATGAAAACTCTACGTGTATCCACACCGAGACCAATCTCAGCTATCAACTCTTTGATTAGTGAAACTCTAAGAAGAGTAAACCCCTCTTTCTACTTTTCAGATTTATACATACTAGAGTTTTCTTATAGTCTGTCTCTAGTGCACTTTGCTCTCGTGCATATGTTTCTATTTATAGTGTTAAAGAAATATGGATTTAGGTTTTTCAAAAAGGAGATATTTGATTTAAAATAATCTCATACATTTTTATTTCAACAACCTTCCTGATTTAAGGAAAAAATAATTTTCAAATAATCACATAATTAATTATGATAACTAATCACATGATTTAATCCTGATATGTAGCAATAGAATCTTATTCTTATCTTGTGGACAACTTCCATATTTAACAAGAGGATACTCTTTATATTTATATTAATTATATTCTTGGTGCTAGCAAAGTATATAATAATATTCCACTAAATTATTTATTTGATTAAATTAAATTCTCTAATTTAATTATCAAATAGATTATTTTCTTATACAAAGATTGAAACACTTGTTTGCGTGTGATCCAGTAGGTTCAATACTAAACCAGTAGTAAATTAATCAGAATTAATTTACTAATTAAGGTAGGCGTCTAGCAACACTCCTTAACGTCTGGATAGCATGAAGTAACATCCTTTTACCTTCAAGAACCAATAGAAGAATAATATAATATTTCCTTCCAACATTTATAGCTCTAGGTTAACTCTAGAGTATAGTATTACTGTCAAACTCTAATAAATTAACACATTATATTTAATTAATTAATGACTTGAGAAACTATTTTCTTGTTTCATTCAATTGCCTTGGTCAATGTCCTAATTATATTATAGAGCTCAAACTCATTACTAAGAGTTGATAGATTCCTTCTTGATTAATAATTAATTCTACAAGTATTTAATCATATCCAATTTCCATTCAACTAGTGCCCTAAGGCATTAAGTGTCCGGTATTAAAACATAATAAATAACTTGTTAATTACTATGATAATCTCAGGTCAAAGGAAATTATTATATTTCCTCTTGAGAATTTCCTATTGACAATTTAAGGTAATATTAACCATTAAGAATTCTAAGTTGCGTCAGTTCAATGATGACATCCACATGTACATCATCTATATATGTAATTTAATAAATGAGATTTATTAATCTTTATCCAATAAAGACCATCACATCTACATTGATCTATCTGGATTATTGATATCCTATTCACAATAATCCTATGATCAAGAACAATTTAGATTAAAATTATAAAAGACTTGTTTCTCATTATCATAATCTCTATCATGATAACAAGTCTCTAATTTTAATCAAGGACTTGTCAAATTAACAATTTAATCAAACAAAAAATATGATAATAGAATAAAGAACAATTCTTTATTAAAACTAAAATTGATAACATAGTAGATTGGATCTTGGGCATACACATTTATCTCCCAACAAGATACCCATCCATCGATGCAGCTGTTTTAGATTGCCACTGGGTAAAGGGAATCACAAAGTCTTTTGTCCCTTCTTTCAACCAAAACCATGCTAAGAATCTAGCATCCTCCCACAGTTTTATACCATCAAAGGACCCTCCCTTAAAAATTCAACCAAAATCACTGTTTTAAGTGTGAATTCGTTGCCTTGAAACCCGAAGGTTTGGAAAATTCGAATTCTAAACAGTTTTTTTTAATTAAATTGTTTAATTAATAAAATTAAATAATAATACTTAATAACATATTTAAAAAGTATGATTAGGTAATATAATTAAATAGCATAAAAAATCTATATCTAATGAGTGTAGCTCAGTTGGCAACACACGCTGAGTTTGTGGGTGAGGATCAGGGTTCTGTTCCCGCAAATACATCCTTAGGAAGAGACGAGGAGTTTTAAGTATGACTAAGTCTCGCAAAATTACTAATCTTCTTATTATCAGACGGGCTAAAACACTAGTATTATTTAAAAAATACATTGCGATCAAATTTAAATGACACCTATATGATAAATTAATAAAAATCAAAGCTAGAGGAAGGCATAATCTAAAAACTCCAAACAATGAAATCAATAAAGGGCATGTTTGGATTGACGTTGAAACCACGTTGAACAGAGAAATTGTGCATTTCAAGACAAAAATCCAAAAGCTATGTAAGGAAAGCTTTTTTTTTTAGGCAAATGCTAATCAGTGTCCTTAAGACATTGGTTAAAGAACTAAAAGAAGAAAGATTTTTATTGGGAGGTGAAAAATTACATTGTCCATTTTTTTTTTGCACTCTCCTATGATTTCCACAATAAATATTTTCTCCTTTTAATTCCTTAACCAGTATCCTTAGGACACTAGTTAGCAAGACCCTTTTTTTAAAGCCAATTGCATTGAATCCACCTCGTATCCAAACACACACCAAGACAAATGAAATCATAATATTCTCTCTGTCCCAAAATGAGTGTCGCATTTGGAAACAAATTTGTCCTAAAATGAGTGTCGCATTTAACTTTTCAATGTAATATTAATTACTTTTTTCACTAATATCCCTAATTATGTCACTTTAGTTTTTCAATGCAATGTTAATAATAATATTAATTTTGTAAAATTACTTCTCTCTTTTTTTATTTAATAATTTTTTTTATCTGTATAAAAAAATTTAGAACACACTATTTTGAGACAGGAGAAGTATGTCGGTTGTGAGTATGAAACATGAATAGCGTATTCACGTTCACAACCAAGCTTTTCGTTGATCCCAATTCCCCACATATCAAGACACGGCTCTGTGTACCACGTGATGGCAAATATGCTGGCAGGAGCTGGATGGAGTCTAGGAAGCATGAAATTGATAGGGTTTGAAAGTTTGAGCCTCTTGATTTGCTTGTTCTATTGAGGCACTACTCTTTGTCATGCTTGTCTTTTTTTTTTTTCTTTTTTTTTTTAATTTTTTTTTCTTTTTTTAATATTATTATTGGAAAACTGTACTCATTTAAGATTTGCTGATCTTTTGCACTCACTTTTTCTCCTTTTTTTTTTAAATAAAAGAAGGGTTTTACCAAAAAATAAAATAAAATAAAGGGTAAAACATATTTTTAGTTCATATACTTTTTCTTAAAATTGGTTTTAGTCTCTATACTTTCAAATCGACTATTTTGGTTCTTAAACTTTGAAAAACACGTGGATTTAGTCTCTCTTCTTTATTGATGTTAGTAATATTAAAGAACTACCTGCATATTTATTTTTAAATTTGAGGACTAAAATGATCGATTTAAATGTATAGAGACTAAAAATCAATTTTTAATAAAAATACATAGACTAAAAACATATTTTATCATGAAATCAAAGAAGGGTAAAACATCTTACTTCTTAGTAACTGCTAGTGCAAGCAAACAACAAATTCATTTTTATCCTAAAAGGAGATGCTACTCTATAACATTTATTTTATATCAAAAATTAATTTTCCATATTATGCGCATGTTTTAATGTAAAACTTGTGCTTAAATTAATTTGGATACATTTTTCAATCATATTCGATACGTTTAAAATTAATTTTATATAACTTTAAAACAGGTGGACGCTAAGAAACGGTAGTCTTTTTTAAGGAATGTGTAGGAAAATGGACTGCATATTAGGAGAAATAATTTGTCAAAAAAAAATAGGAGAAATAATACGAAGCAAAAAAAAAAATATTAGAAGAAATAATACAAACACCCAAGAAAGGAAAAATGCCAAAATGAAAATAAAGATTTTTTTTTTAAAAAAAAAATTGAAGAGGCAGAGGTATAATTAAAGTGGAATAGGAGGTATCTATCAAAAAAAGTGGAATAGGTGGTACACAAGATAAAGATGGTGAGAGCACCATATGGGGTGGCTCACCAAGCAAAATGTCAAGAATATGAGCACCGAGCAACCACATTATTTAGCAGCTCTTCAAGAATGTCATAAAGTTTAGACCACAAAAAAAGAAAGATAAAGCAAATTCTGTCACCAATCGCAATTTTATTAATCAATGTGGAGACTAAAAAACAATACAGGATTGAAAGTTTTTTTTATTATACATATAAATATTACAGTGTTAATAATACGCAATCTGCCAAATTTAATCTTAGATACTCAAATTCTAGCTGAAGCTCGTGTTTAAGTGGCTTCATGTCAAGTATGAAGTTGACTTTGGGATGATTTCTAAAACGATCGAGAATGGATAATTCTCTGAGGCCACGATCGGAGTGATTTTACATATTTAGTTTTGAGATTTTAGTTTTAGTTCTTTTTTGTTTTTACTTTTTAAAAAGTTGTTGCAAATTGAAGATGCAATATAATTAAAAATATCGCTCCACTATAAAATAATGCAATATAAAAAAAATATCTACACATAAAAATAATTAAAAATAAAAAATCATTAAACCTATGGCGGCAATGATGGTGGCAGCGGCAGCGACAGCAGCAGTGACGGTGGCGGTGGCCGAGGCAGTGGTGGTGGTAGAATAGTAATGGTGGCGGTGGTGGTGGTGGTGGCGGTGGCGGTGGCGGTGGCCGAAGCGGTGATGGTGCTGGATTAGTGGTGGTGGTGGCGGCGGCGGCATCAACAGTGGTGGTAGAATGGAGGTGGTGGTGGTGGTGGAATGGTGGCAGTGACGACGAAAGTGGTAGTGGTGGTGGAATGCTAGCAACAGTGTTGGTGGTGGTGGTGGAATGCTAGAGACGATGGTGGTGATGGAATGGTGGTGGTTGTGGTGATGGTGATGAGAGTGTTTTTTAAAATAAATAAAAATCAAATTCACAAAACTTTTTTTCTTGATTTTGAAAAAGAATGTAAAAGTATTTCAAAATTGAGTTAAAAACTATTTAAGCTCTATTTTTTCCGAACACGTTTTGTTTTGAAAATTATATTTGAAAACCAAAAATAAAAAAACTCACTACCACCCTGAACGGCCCTAAGAGTTTCAGGTGGGATTCCACCATCATCTTTCCGGAGGGAAACTCTTTTGGTATAGACGTAGGCATTGGTGTGCTACTGCCTTATCCTTTGGATTGTACTCATTGTTTCAACTTTCTCTTTCTCTTGGTGTGATGGAATTGGATCGGAAGTGGGATAGAAATATATTGAGGGAGTGTACTCAACATTTAGAACAACAACAAAATAAAGCTCCATTCAAACCATTAATGTTGGTCTGTTTGCGATAGCCACAACATTAACACTAGTTAGTGTCAGCTAGATGATGCTAAAGCGATAAAAATATGATTTTTTGTTCATATTTTTATTTTTGGCTTAAATGCACTTTTTTCACTCATCTTTCACTTTTTTGCAAATCTTGCCATCAAACTATGAAATTTGTACATTTTGCCATCAAATATTTGAAATCTTGCGCATTTTGCCATATAATTTTCTTTTTTTCTTGGCATATTTTGCTACCAAACTTTCAAAATTTTGTGTATTTTGCTACCCAATTTTCAAAACAAAAATGCTTAACTATAATATAGGGGGCAAAGTGTGTGAAATTTTGAAAATTGGGTGACAAAATGTGCCAAATTTTGAAACATCCTAATTTTAAACAAGCTTATATCACAAACATAATAATTTTAAATAAGCTTATATCACAAACAAATAAAAAAACTTGTACAACAACAAAAAAAAAACACACACACACATAATAATTTTAAACAATTTAACTAGTCTTCAATAAAAATATGCTATTTGACATTTATTCTTGAAATAAAAAGATGCTCATTGATTTTCCAAACTTCAATATTAATTCTAATTTAAACTAAAAAACATAATCAAGATAAACAATAAAATTGAACTAAACATAATAAAAAAATAAAAAATAAAAAGAGAGGATAAATGGAAAAAAAATTCCGTTCATACAAAACACAAATTAAAAAAGAAGGCACATGAATTTTAGTGATCATAGAAGTAAAATAAAAATAAATAAAAAAATATAATAAGGGTTCAGAAGCCACATTGTGATGTTAATATGAACAAGTTCCCAATCAATTTTACATTTAAAGATAAGAAAAGTAAAATAAAAAAAATAGTAAATGTTAACATAGGGGCCCAGAGTCTCAGACATGTGAACCTTAACAAAAATGTGATCCAAGTGAGAGTTTTGTGTGTATATATGTGTATTGAGAGTGATCTCCAAAGAGTACCATTGTAAAATCCAAGTATAACATCACTTCTGATAACAAGTACAATTTTATTTTATTTTTTAATTTCTTTTACTATTTTACTAGATAGTACCCGTGCGATGCACGGATTTATTGAGGAGAGAATAAATTTTTTGTATGCATAAAATATGTTGTCAATATTGTTAATTTGTTATATTACTTAAAAATTTTAAAACTAATTCAAATTTCCGTAATAAGGAACTTATTCGTTAATAAAAATAATAAAATATAATTAGATGTGTTTATTTTATAATACAACTCATTTAAAAAATATATATAATACAACTATAAATTTAAATTTCACAATGCCACTTTCTTGAAGTAAATTTTTTCTATATATAGAGAAATAAAACTATATAATAAAAATAAGATAAAATAATAAGAAAATTAATTTTAACTAAAAGAACTCACATATTGTTCCATTAAAATATTTCTTAAGGAGTTCATTAATTTAACATCCTGTAAAAATATTAGAAACAAAATCAAGCGAATGAATGAAACAATATAAATTTAAGAACATGTATACGAATGATTACGTATGAGCGCAATGTTATTGATATTGATATTTGATATAATTATAATATTATCTGAATTGTATAAATTAGTTAATAACAATATTTATTTATTATTTATGAAATATATCATAATATTAAGGAAATATTTTTTCAAAATTTTGATTACCATTTAATTGGAATCAATTATATTATTATTGATTGCAATCAAGACCATTTAATTTGATCAATTCTAACAATTATATAAAATAAAATTAATTGCAATCATATTATATTATTGTATCTTTATCATAAATTAAGATTGAATTAATAATTTATTAAAATATTTAAAAATAATAATTTTTTATTATAATTATATTTATTACTATTATTAAAATATTTTAATGTCATGCATTTAAGATTAAAAAAGACTTAAGTTAATTATTTCTTAATTTTGTAAAATTGTGATAAATGTTAAATGTCTTACAAATATTAAGATTGTGGTGTTAATCAATAATTAATTAATTACTTGATTAATGATACTAAAATTAGGAATAAAATTAAAAATGGAGGGAAAAAATACTCAGGATTTTTTTTTTATTAAGGACTCACGATTTTTTTTGGCTAACAAATATTTTCCTTGCAAATAAACAAATAGTGTTAGTCAAGTTAACATCATATTTGAATTATCTTAATAATATTTATATTAAAATATTTTTATTTGACTAACATCTTTAATAGAAAGACAAATCATGAAGAACTTGTTATTTTTAATTATTTCATTTTTTATTATTTTACTAATATATTCCATGCATATATTTAAAAATAGCAAATCAAAAAAATTTGTTGTCTGTAATTACTCTAATTTACAATTATTATAAAAATGGCTAATTTATCCCAACGCAGCTACTAATCCATGCATATTTTAGTATTTAGTATTCATATTAAAATAGCAAATTAAAAAACTTGTTTGCATGTAATTAATTTAATTTATGATTATTATAAAAAAAATTACTAATTTATCCCAATGCAGCTACTAATCCATGCATATATCTAGTATTCATATTTAATGTAATACAATAATGTAATAATAAAAATTTTGATTTATTGTAAATTAAATATCCGTTAAAAATAAAAAATTACTAATTTATATCTCAACGCAACTACTAATCCATGCATATATTTAGTATTCATATTTAATGTAATACACTAATTTAATAATAAAAATTTGGATTTACTGTAAATTAAAGATCCGTTAAAAAACATCTTATTTATAAAATACAAATCCATAAAAGTTTCCTAATTATTAAAAAATCCTAAATATTTATAATCTTGAAATCTTCCTTGATTGGGAGACCAAACAACGATTGCATTTCTAGATTATTTTTAATTCCCCTACAACAAAGAAAAATACATACAATTTGTTATTATTTTTGGTTGAGCAATACTAATAATGCTAATAAATAAATTTTGATTTATTGTAAATTAAAGATCCACTAAAAACAACATCTTAAGTATAAAATACAAATCTATAAAAGTATCCTAATTATTAAAAAATACTAATTATTTATAATCTTGAAATCTTCCTTGATTGAGAGACCAAACAACGATTGTATTTCTGAATGATTTTCAATTTCTCCCTACAACAAAGAAAAAGACATACAATTTGTTATTGTTTTTAGTTGAGCAGTAATAAAAATGCTAATAAATTTAAATTTATTTACCTTTCTAGGATTCTTCTCAATTCTTTATAAAGCTCGTCATCTACATTTTGTTGGAGTTTGAAAAACTATAAAATAATTCACGGTATTATATATAAATATAACTATTTCAACCTCTCATCCAATGTAAAAAGAAATCTAATAACTAATTAGAACCTGAACAATGCATAAATTTTGTTTTCCATATAATTTATTAGGCTTAAATAACTTTTAGGTCCCTAAAAAATTTCAGTTTTTTGTTCTGAGTCCCTAAAATTTTGTTGCGTTGTTCCAGGTCCCTAATAAAAGACAATTGATCCAGGTCCCTATTGTTATCTAAAGCGCTATATAAACCACTTTTTAAAGCAATTTAAAGCACTATCTATAGGGACCAAAAACAAAATAAAAGAAATTGGGGACTCAACAGAAAGCAAAAATTTAATAGGGACCAAATGCAAAATTCACTAAAATTTCAGGAACCCGAAACATATTTAAGCCAATTTGTTAATATGATGGTTGCCACTTAATATTGCATCTTCATTAAGAAAAAAAAATAGTTAGAATTATATTAAATGGAAAAAAAAATATTAACATAGATTTATACATCAATTATATTAATATATATATATATATTAATATAATTGATGTATAAATCTATGTTACCTATGCATCTGTTGATATATATATATATATATATATATATATATATATATATATTACAACTAATAAAAAATATATTACCTATGCATATGTTGAGCCAACAATTCTTTTTTTACCATTTTCCAAAGTTGAGTATTGTCTGTGATTACCATAGAACCCCACTCAATAGAATATATTTTTAGACGATGAACATGTAAAGATAAAATTTTAAAATTTAGTAAAGTGAAAGATGACATAATATGCAGATGTTACAATAAAATTGGATTTAACCTTGTTGTCAATTGGAAAAATTGTTGCGAATAAATACTCGTCATTCCAATCATTCCTTAACTTTTCAAACTGACCCTCCTAAAAAACAAAAAAAAATATTGAAGAATTGAAAAAAAAATTAATTTCAATGAAAAAAAAACTAAATTGCAAAAAACAAAGTATTTCAATGAAAAAAAAATTAAAAACATAGTTTGCATTTGCAGACATATCTGTGACATGTTGTAAAGGACTGAATGGTTGAGACTTTTTAAATAATACACAGATAAATGACTTGAACAATACAGGTCTAGAGCAGTAAAAAAAAAAACAAAACATGTCTAATTGTCCTTTCACCTTATAAATACTAAAAAAAATATTGTTTATATGTCAAAAAAATAATTCATTATTACCATATACTGCACACATAATTAAATATATAATATAAAATCAAATCAAATATCAAATAATCAATAATAATTTTAAAATTGAATAAACTAATATCAATATAATTTTTAAAATACTTTAATTAAAAAAATTAAAATATTAAATCTAGAAAGAAAATTAATAAGATATTAGAATCAAGGAAAGTTGAGGTAAAAAAATCAAGGAAAGTTTTTTTTAAGGAATAAGATGCATTTAATGTTATTTTATAATAATTAACAAATATTTTTATTTTTTTATATGTTATCTATAAGACTCAAGACAAAAACATAAATCAGTTACATATAATTTGCTCCCATATTCAATGATCCTATTTTGAAATTCTGGTTCTCAATTAATTGCAACTTTTTTAAATATTATTAAGGCTCCTTTTGAAATATTGCGTTCCTTTCAATTTTTTTATTATATATATATATATATATATATATATATATATATATCTTTATATGTATATAATAATAATAATAATAATAATAATAAATTCTGTCAAAATAATAATAATAATAATAAAAAAGTAGAAGTAAAATTAAAATTACTTTGATTAAAATATTAATCAAAATATAATTTTAAAATTTCATTATTTAAATCTGGAAAGAAAATTATAAATATATTAAATATCTTACAAATATTAAGATTGTGATTGTGTTAATCAATAATTAATTAATTAATTAATGATACTAAAATTAAAAATGAAATATCAATCAATCAATCAATTAACTAATCAATATATTATATAAAATTTCACCAAAATATGACAACTTTTGATTCCATCACACCAAGAGAAGGAGATAAAATGAATAATACACTACTCCCAAGGACCAGGCAGCCTCACACCAATGCCAGCATCTATACCAAAACAGTTACCTTACGGCAAGACTGCGGAATCCCACCTAATACTCTTAGAGAGATATCTATTCTGAATCGTTTAAAAGGTCATCCTAATGTCATCTCCTTACTCGGTCATTGGTGTGACCTTAGGATGACATTAGGAGATGACATTAGGATGACCTTTGGAGTAAGGAGATGACATTAGGATGACCTTTTAAACGATTCAGAATAGATATCTCTCTAAGAGTATTAGGTGGGATTCCGCGGTCTTGCCGTAAGGTAACTGTTTTGGTATAGATGCTGGCATTGGTGTGAGGCTGCCTGGTCCTTGGGAGTAGGGTATCATTCATTTTATCTCCTTCTCTTGGTGTGATGGAATCCGAAGTTTGTGTAGCAACTATATATATATAAAATAGTAGAAGAAATTAAAAAATAAAATAAAATAAAATTGTACTTGTTATCAGAAGTGATGTTATACTTGGATTTTACAATAGTACTCTTTGGAGATCACTCTCAATACACATATATACACACAACACTCTCACTTGGATCACATTTTTTTTAAGGTTCATATGTCTGAGACTCTAGGCCACTATGTTAACATTTACTATTTTTTTATTTTACTTTTCTTATGTTTAAATGTAAAATTGACAGGAGAGGAGTTGGATAGAATCTAGGAAGCATGAAATTGATAGACTTTGGAAGTTTGTGCCTCATGATTTGCTTGTTCTATTGAGGAACGAATCTCTGTCCTCACCTCAGGCATGCCTCATGATCAATCCATGTTTTACGAAGAGGAAACGTAGAGATCTATTGAGGAACGAATCTCTGTCCTTACCTCAGGCATGCTCAATCTAGGTTCACCTATGATCAATCCATGATTTGTTTGTTTTGTTATTTTGTATAGTAGTGCGTAGTCTACGTTTACATGAGAGAGGAAAGCTATAAAAGTACATAGTAAGGATGGGTAGTTTAAATCCAAAAAACTATTTCTTTTTTCACATTTAAAACTTTTATACTAATATATATGTCTGTTATAATTTTAATACATTTCTCTGTATTTTTAGATACCAACATTGGTTGGCACAAGTGATAGTATCTTGTGTTCCTTAATCAAGTGGTTCAGGGTTCGAATCCTAGTGATGCCAACACGATCCTCCATGGAGTTTAGTCATTACTTCTGATTTTAGATTGCATGTTGCCTTTTTCCAAGCCCTAGCTCCTATTCATTGGTTTGTTTCTCTTTTCGTGTGTTTGAAATGTTTTTAAAATCGGACCGGTCATTGAACCGGTCAAGGCACTGGTTCAAGGGTCAATGGTTCAACCGTGGTTGAACCGCGGTTGAACCGGTAATAATAAAATAATTTATAAAATAATATTAAATAAATATAATATCACATAACTTTATAACATTAAAAACTATAATAAAACTTAAAACATCACTTTACAAGGTTTTGACATTCAAAAAATATATAAAAGTTTAATTTAATATATCATGATACTTAAGTTCAAATTTTAATAAAATAAAATAATGTCCATTAACAATAACAAATTTACATTTAGAATAAAGAAAGAAAATGACAAATTAATATAATATAAAATTATCAAAAATCAAGATATAAAAAAATTATAAATTAATATAAATGAGCAAATTATATGTTTTACAAGAAAAAAATAATAATAATTGATAAAATAATTTATAACTATTTGAGATATTTATTAAATATGTGTTTTTATTTATCTTTAAAATATTTTATATTAAATTTAAAATTTTAAATAAAAAAAAATATAAAAAAAATATCTGTTCAAACCGGTTTTAGGTACCGGTTCTTGACCGGTTTTGGCCCGGTTTGACCGGTTCTTGACCGGTTCCTACCGGTTCCGAGCTCCTCCAATTTTATAGAGTATCCGGACCGATCACCAGACCGGTTCCCGGTCGAACTGGCCGGTCCGGTCCGGTTTTGAGAACATTGATATACACACAACACTCTCACTTGGATCATATTTTTGTTAAGGTTCATATGTCTGAGACTCTAGGTCACTATGTTAACATTTACTATTTTTTTATTTTACTTTTCTTATGTTTTAATGTAAAATTTACAGGAGAGGAGTTGGATAGAATCTAGGAAGCATGAAATTGATAGACTTTGGAAGTTTGTGCCTCATGATTTGCTTGTTCTATTGAGGAACGAATCTCTGTCCTCACCTCAGGCATGCCTCATGATCAATCCATGTTTTACGAAGAGGAAACGTAGAGATCTATTGAGGAACGAATCTCTGTGCTCACCTCAAGCATGCTCAATCCAGGTTCACCTCATGATTAATCCATGATTTGTTTGTTTTGTTATTTTGTATAGTAGTGGGTAGTCTACGTTTGCATGAGAGAGGAAAGCTATAAAAGTACAGAGTAAGGATGGGTAGTTTAAATCCAAAAAACTATTTCTTTTTTCACATTTAAAACTTTTATACTAATATATATGTCTGTTATAATTTTAATACATTTCTCTGTATTTTTAGATACCAACATTGGTTGGCACAAGTGATAGTAACTTGTGTCCCTTAATCAAGTGGTTCAGGATTCGAATCCTAATGATGCCAACACGATCCTCCATGGAGTTTAATCATTACTTCCGAATTTAGATTGCATGTTATCAATCACAAAAAAAAAAAAAAGGATACATATTAAAAATTGAAGTATTAGTAAAGAGATATCAAATTGAAAAAAAGTTTTGTCATGTAACAATGCTTTATAATTTATTAATTATGTTTCTACGGAAATCATTTTTTAACTCTTAAAAAACGCATAATTAAACATATGCTCAACTTCATACATAATTAACTTCTATTATTTTATATTTTTTTCTTCAGAATCTCTTTTTCATATTTTTGTTTTGTTTTTTTTTTTTCATAATATACTATAAAATATGCTCAACTTTCTCCAAAGTTCAGAGAGAGGTACATACATGATACTTCATCCGTTCCTAAACTCTTGATGTTTTAGTTTCTTTTTTTTGTTTCTAAACTGTTGATGTTTTACACATTCTAATGCTTATTAATTATTTTTTTCACATATACCCGTATTTAACATGACCTAGATTTTCACAACTTCTTCTCTCATAGATATTAAATAAGGATATTTTTAGACTAAATATATTATTTGTGCGTAATATTAACTATTTCTTAACATGCGTATTAACCTTGAATATCAAGAATTTAGGAACGGAGGAAGTACATAAATATAATGTAGAGTTAGTCAGTTACAATTACAACCAATTTAAATAATAAAAAAGTTAATGTAAACCAGAATTATTAATATTATTTAAAAAATACATTACGATTGAATTTAAATGACGCTATATATGATAAATTGATAAAAATCAAAGCCAGAGGGAGGCAATATCTAAAAACACCAAACAACCAAAACAATCAAGATAAATGAAATCATAACATGTCCGTTGTGAGTATGAAACAAGAATAGCGTATTCACGTTCACAGCCAAGCTTTTCGTTGATCCCAATTCCCCACATATCAAGACTCCGCTCTGTTAACCACGGATGGCAAATATATTGGAAAATTGTATTCATTTTTTGTTCTATCTAGGAGTAGCATTTAAGATTCGCTGATCTTTTGTACTCACTTTTTCTCCTTTTTAAAAACAAAAGAAGGGTTTTACCAAAAAATAAAATAAAATAAAAGTAGGGTAAAACTTCTTACTTCTTAGTAACTGCTGGTGCAGACAACAAATTCATTTTTATCCTAAAAAGATATACTACCTATAACATTTATTTTATATCAAAAATTAATTTTCCATATTATGCGCATGTTTTAATGTAAAACTTGTGCTTAAATTAATTTGGATACATTTTTCAATCATATTCGAAACGTTTAAAATTAATTTTATGTAACTTTAAAACAGGTGGACGCTAAGAAACGTTAGTCTTTTTCAAGGAATGTGTAGGAAAATGGACTGCATATTAGGAGAAATAATTTGTCAAAAAAAATTAGGAGAAATAATACGAAGCAAAAAAAATATTAGGAGAAATAATACAAACACCCAAGAAAGGAAAAATGCCAAAATAAAAATAAAGATTTCAAAAAAAAAAAAAAATTGAAGAGGCGACAGAGGTATAATTAAAGTGGAATAGGAGGTATCTATCAAAAAAAAGTGGAATAGGTGGTACACAAGATAAAGATGGTGAGAGCACCATATGGGGTGGCTCACCAAGCAAAATGTCAAGAATATGAGCACCGAGCAACCACATTATTTAGCAGCTCTTCAAGAATGTCATAAAGTTTAGACCACAAAAAAAAGAAAGATAAAGCAAATTCTGTCACCAATTGCAATTTTATTAATCAATGGGAAGACTAAAAAAGAATACAGGATTGAAAGTATACCCAATTCACTGTATAATTTGAACTTATTGAAAGATGTATTTATATATTATTAAACATATTACACAGTGTTAATAATACGCAATCTGCCAAATTTGATCTTAGATACTCAAATTCTAACTCAAGCTCCTTTTAAGTGGCTTCATGTCAAGTATGAAGATGACTTTGGGATGATTTCTAAAACGATCGAGAATGGATAATTCTCTAAGGCCCAGTTTCGAATGATTTTGCATTTTTAATTTTGAAATTTTTAGTGGTGATGGTGGTGACAACGGCGGCATAAACGATGGTGGTAGAATGGAGGTGGTGGTGGTGGTGGAATGGTGGTGGTGACGACGGTAGTGGTGGTGGTGGTGGTGGAATGCTAGTGACGGTGTTGTTGGCGGCGATGGTCGAATGCTGGCGACGATGGTGGTGGTGGAATGTTGGTGGTTGTGGTGGTGGTGATGAGAGTATTTTTTAAAATAAATAATAACCAAATTCACAACTTTTTTCTTGATTTTGAAAAAGAATTTAAAAGTGTTTCGAAATTGAGTTAAAAACCATTTTAGCTCCATTTTTCCAGAACGCGTTTTGTTTTGAAAATTGTATTTGAAAACCAAAAACCAAAAGTTCGCAACCACCCAGAACGGGAGAAATTATTCTATGGTCTGAGACCACCACGTCAGCTGTGGTCCCGACCAATCACCATGCGACATGTGGTGTGGAGAGATACATGGCGTAAGAGTTAACTGTGCTTGTTGTTATAGAAAATATATGTGCATAATAAAAAATAAAAAAAAGTAAAAACAAAATCCAAAACGTGATCATTTGAAATTTAAAAATAATGAATTTAAACGTAAATCACGGTTTAATCAAATCATAAAAGATCATTTTCCAAAAATAACCACAAATGTAAATCTTCCACGCCGGAAACCATATTGCTATAACAAAAAAACCAGCAAACCCGCTCTACCATTGTTGTACATATGTGGTGTACCTGCACGAGGGTACTAGGGTAATTCTTTCCTCTTGTAGGCCGAACACTCCTCATCCCTTCTCCAATGAACTCCTCCGATGCGGCGCGGGTGGGTACCTGCAAAGGCATTCCAACGTTCAAGTCAGAGACTCCCCAATATAGTAAACGAGTAATAAATGAGAATGAATAGTTATTTTACCTGGAGAATCTCATCCTTTATATATACATATTAATGGACCTTGGATCCATAAGTCTTACCTATGAGATTAACTGGTTTGTTAATCCATGATTACCTGCTAATGAGGTCTTGAAGATGATTATTCCTCTCTTGGTCCTTAATGAGTATTAAGGAGTGCTTAGCCTTGGCCGAGAGGGTATTCACCCTATACCGAATACTTTACATATGTTGAACTGGTTAAGAGGTTCTTGTCATGGGGTATCCCATAATGATGGAAGGGTATTCGGTCATGGGATATTCAGGTGAATAATCTATTGATGTATATTATCATGGCTAAGGGGGCTGATCGGTAGCAGCCGAAGGGGTACTCGTCCATACCCTTGGCTGTTGACTTTTATCTTGGTCAAAGGTATCCTACCCCTGTGGGTACATGTGGTACTCTTGTCAAATTTTGTTTTCGAACCACATTCACACTCCAACATGTTCTTAGATACTTGTTCTTTAAGATAATAGATGTATTATATATACATGTCTGTCATATATAATTGAATTTATGACATATAGCATATATAATTAAACTTGCTTTTGGAGCACCGAGATGAGTAATGCATGCAGAAGCTGCCATCACAGTGAAAGCAAGAATTTAGACAATGAGTTTGTCCCCGTATGTAACTCCAATTCGTTAATTCATGATGACTATCATATTAAAATTCATGTGATAATTTACTAGAATATCACAGAGTAACAATGGCAGAGCGGGTTTGCGGGTTTTTTGTTACAAAAATATGGTTTCTGGTGAAGAAGATTTGTGTTTGTAATTTTTTTTTAATTATCTGTTACAATTTGATTAAACCGTGATTTGCGTTTAAATTCATTATTTTTAAATTTTTGATGATCACGTTTTGGATTATGTTTCTTCTTTTAAATTTTGTACTTCTGTGCATATATATTCTGTAACATCAAGCACCGTTAACCCTTACACTGTGTATCTCTTCACACCATGTGTCGTATGGTGATTGTCCGGGACTACAACTGACATGGTAGTCCCTGACCATAGAATAATTTCTCCCGTTAACCCTTACACTGTGTATCTCTCCACGCCATGTGTCGTACAGTGATTGGCCGGGACCATAGCTGACGTGGTAGTCCCGGACCATAGAATAATTTCTTCCCGAATGGGCCCTAAGAGTTTCCGATGGGATTCCACCGTCATCTTTTCGGATGGAAACTCTTTTGGTATAGACGTAGGCATTGGTGTGCGGCTGCCTTATCCTTTGGACTGTACTCATTGTTTCTATTTTCTCTTTCTCTTGGTGTTATGGAATTGGATCGGAAGTGGGATAGAAATATATTGAGGTAGTGTACTCAACTTTTAGAACAACGACAAAATAAAGCTCCATTCAATGGGATTATGGAAAAAGAAAAGGGTTTTCAAAAAACAAAATATATGGAGAAAAAAAATCACGTGATTTACTTATATTTGTTTTAAGCCAAATAATTTTACTCATTAAATTAATTTATTTTAACATATAAGATTTGGTGTAAGTCTTTAAATTTACATCTAGTGTCAACATATATATATTGATCCATGTGTTGCACGGGATTAATATTTTAAGATTTTTTATTTAGATTTTGTATTATATGTAATATAATGTGCTATATTTTTATTTTCATGCTTTCATAAAAAAAATTAATTTTACCATAATAATTTAGATATTAATGAGACATCAAGTAAAATGCTCCATGAATTAAGTGAAAATTTATTATTTGCTTTTATAAATAAAAAAAATTATCCCTATGTGCTATATTTTACATATAATTTTTATTTTATTATATCGACATATACATATCAATGTATAAAATAAAATTAAAATTTGTCCAGGTAGAAGAAAATTATGAATAATTTATTTAAGCGAGAAGATAATAAATAAAAAACAAATATATTATCAGCTTAAAAAGTAATTTTAGACATTAATTTTACGTGGAGAAAATAATAGTGATTATGTTGATATTTGGTTTTTTATGTAAAAGAAATATTAACTTTGATTAGACAAAAATATTTAGTAAAAAAGTTTTCTTCATCCTTGTGAATTCAATTTAATTTTCCTACTTATTTTTTTATAACAAAATGTTCATCCCGTGTGTTATATTTTATGTATTTTATATGGTAAGTTTAGTTTAAATTTATCTTCATATTTAAAAAAATATTAATCCCCCTTTATTATATTTTTTTTATACTTTCTATTATCATAAAATAAAACATTCAATAAATTATTTAAATCAGGAAAGAAATAGACATAAAAAAATATGTTCAATTTTTAATTATTATAATAAAAATATAATTTAACCATAATAATTTCGACATTGATGTGACTTCAGATAAAATGTTCATTCTCGTGAATTAAATTTTATATAAAATTTTAGTTTTAATATATTGACATATAAATATCAATGCATAAAAGAAAATTAAAAATTTTCTAGTTAGAAGGAAATCATGAATAATTTATTTAAGTGAGAAGATAATAAACAAAGAACAAATAACTATTTGTTTAAAAATTAATTTTATACACTAATTTTGTGTGGAGAAAATAATTGTGATTATATTGATATTTGATTTTTGTTATGTAATTAAATATATACTATGTAAATAAATTTTAACTTTGATTGGACAAAAATATTTAGTAAAAAAAGTTAATCACTATGAATTAAGTGTAAATTTTTCTACTTGTTTATATAAATTTTTTTTATCCCTATGTCTTATATTTTATATATTTTATATGGTAAATTAAGTTTAAATTTTTCTACAAACTTTCATGAAAAATATTCATCCACATTTGTTATATTTTTTTTTATACTTTCTAATAAGGTAAAATAAAACATTCAATAACTATTTAAATAAGGCAATGGACAGTCATAAAAAAATACATTTGAATTAAAATTATTATAATAAAAAAATATAATTTACCATAAGAATTTAGATATTAATGCAACTTCAGGTAAATTGTTCTTCCCAGTGAATTAAGTGGAAATTTTTACATGTTTTTATAAGAAAAAAATATTCATCTCTATGTGTTATAATTTATATATAATTTTTATTTTAATATATATATATATATATCAATGAATAAAAGAAAATTTAAATTTGTCGAGGTGGAAGAAAATCATGAATAATTTATTTAATTAATTAGAATATAATAAATAAAAAATGAATAGTTATTTGTTTAAAAAATAATTTTATATACTAATTTTTGTATAGAGAAAGTAATAGTGATTATGTTGATTTAACTTTATTTTTTAATTAAATATATATTAATTTTGAAAAAGAAATTTTAACTTTGGTTGGACAAAAATATTTAGTAAAAATGTTTATTCTTGTGAGTTTAATGTAAATTTTCCTACATAAAATAGCGTTCATCCCTGTGTGTTATATTTTATATGGTAAATTAAATCTAAATTTTTCTTCATACTTTCATGAAAAATATTCATCACCATTTGTTATATTCTTTTCATACTTTTTATGTTCGTAAAATAAAATATATTCAATAAATTATTTAATTTAGAAAAGAGATAATCATACAAAAAATACATTCAAATTAAAATTATAATAATAAAAAATATAATTTTATTATAATAATTTAGATATTAATGTAACTTCAGCTAAAATGTTCTTTCCCGTGAATTAAGTAAAACAAATTACTTAATTTTATAAATAAAAACATGCATTCCTATGTGTTATATCTTACATTTAATTTATACTTTAATATATTGGCATATGCATACCAATCCTAAAGAAAAATTAAAACTTTTTCATGTAGAAGAAAACCATGAGTAATTTATTTAAGTGAGAAGATAATAAATAAACAAATAATTATTTGCTATAAAATTTAATTTTAAATACTAATTTTGTATGGAGAAAAAATAGTGATTATGCTAATTTAATTTAATTTTTGTAATGTAATTACATATATATTATTTTTTCACTGTATTAAATATATATTAATTATGAAAAAGAAATTTTAAATTTGATTGGACAAAAATATTTAATAAAAAAGTTTATCCCTACGAATTTAGTGTAAATTTTCTTACTATTTTTCATAAAAATTGTTCATCCCAATGTGTTGTATTATATATATTTTATATGGTAAGTGAAATCTAAATTTTTCTTCATACTTTCATAAAAAAATATGCATGCCCATTTGTTATATTTTTTTTCATACTTTCTATGTTTGTAAAATAAAATAATCAGTAAATTATTTAAATCAAGAAAGAGACAATTGCAAAAAAAAAATTCAAACTAAAATTATTATAATAAAAAAATTAATTTCACCATAATACTTTAGATATTAATGTGACTTCAGGTAAGTTATTCTTCCCTATAAATTAAGTGAAAATTTCTCTTTACTTTTATGAGAAAATATATATTTATCCTATGTGTAACACTCAGATTTTTCTAATATATGATAAAGCGATTGAAAATAATTAAAAGAGACAATTAAATTTAATTTCATAAAAAAAAAAAATAAACATGTGTGATTTTTCGGTGTAATTTCAGTAGAAAATTCTATTGAAATCGGGACTACGTTACTCACTAATAGTGTAAAAATACACTACGAAAACAAGAAAATAGTAAAGAAAAGTGAAAGATTTAATTATAATAAGTCTCTAATAATTATAATTAGGTCTATGTGAAATTTTTATTTTATTTCATTATCGTTGATTAAAATAATAATATGTTAACACTGTTCAATGAATGTAATTTTGAGAGCTTTTCGGTAATTAGAAAAATTCTATGAGAAATTCTAAAATTTCTTAAATATCCTAAATTAAAATTAGTAAGACATACATTTAGTAATTTATACTTAGTAATTTAATTAGTCCAATTTATATTTTGTTACCTTCTCATTTTCAATTCAACCAAATTAAAACTTGAAGACCAATCCACACGTTTTTAAAATTTTAATTTGGCTAAAAACTTCATAGGACAATGAATCATTGCTATTTGCTACGGAAGCGGTGCAAGATTGATCCATTCTCACGTTTTCTTCAAGTAGTCATAAATTTTTTTTAAAAAAATTAGGTCATCATTACCTATTGCTAGCTGTAGCACATGTATAGGAAATATCTAGCTAATTACTTGTTTCCCACTTCAAGATGTGTCAAAATTTCAAACACAAATGTCCTTAAACCTTGCTGACAGGCAGCTATTGGTTGATAAAAATTGCAAACCCAATTTCCACGTTTCTTCATATGCTCATGTGTATAAAATTTCAAAACTAACACCCTCAAATTGTGCTGACAGGGTGGCGCTGCATTTGAATTCATGAGGAACTTTGTCATAGATTTTTTTTAATTAAGTCAATTTCTTTGCCACGTTGAGTTGATGATTTTTTTTTTAAAAAAAATGTTATTTATTATGTTTATAAAGTGCTGCACCCAAAACTTAATTTCCGAAATATTCTTCTTTCATGCAACCGTGGGATTTTCACGGTCGCTT
This sequence comes from Pueraria montana var. lobata, assembly GCA_026413185.1. Taxonomy (NCBI): domain Eukaryota; kingdom Viridiplantae; phylum Streptophyta; class Magnoliopsida; order Fabales; family Fabaceae; genus Pueraria; species Pueraria montana. The sequence goes on from CM048655.1 coordinate 15,987,141, forward strand.
CCTCCTTCACTTTTCCTTCTCCATTTGTCTCTCAAACTATTCACTTTCAGTTCCATAATTATGAATTCATGAAACATCTAAAGCTAAAAAATTACTTCTTCTTGACTTGAATTATTCTTAATATTGGTAAGTTGCTCTCATTATTTTTCTCCTCCTCTTTTCCTTATAAAATCTGAACATTTTTTTCTTCTCCTAACCATTTATATTTTTATTTTGTTTATGGAAATGATTCGTTGTTAGATTTAAGGTAATTTATCCAAAGACCTTGTCTAAGGAATTAAATTCTTACCACCTCTCACTCTCCAAAGACTCTAATCTTTTAGCATCTCTTTGAAGTAAGGGAAGCTTGCCATTTTTTTTATGGACTGAATAATATGTACTGAATTATGTGTATATAAATATGATTGGCTTGATTTTTCTTTTGAAGGCTTGAGTCATGAAAATGAATAAGTTTGAGATTTATTGGTAATCTTTGATTGTGTATTTTTATGAGTTATTGTTTGTTTTAATTTTGTGAAAAATATATATGTTCATTTGAGATATGTTCTGCAGGAGAAAAAAAAATCTGCAGCTTTGAAATTTTAAGTTATTTATTATATTAGTTAAAAATAATTTAAGTTGATGTGTATATTTAGTGGAAAGATAGCTTGTATTAGCTTGATTGGTGGCATATTGAAAGTCACGAAATTTTGAGTGCTTATATATGCAAGAAGAAATATGGTAAGAAATAAAATATGAAGTCACTAACATCCCAAAATAATGATTGGGAAATTTTGGAGAGAATTTTTTTATAGTTAAACAGCTTAAAAACACTTTAAAACTCATAAAATACCTAATAAACAATTAGAAAGAAAAATTGATGAAAATCTTGGTGATTTGGACTAACGTTGGGCTTAGGGTTGGCAAAACGGGCCAGCCCGGCCCGTTTAGGCCCGGCCCGCCGAAAACGGGCCGGGCCGGGCTGGCCCGCCTAGTTGAGGCGGGCTGCTGGTCCTGGCCCGCCCCGCCTTAGAGCGGGCTGGCGGGCTGGCCCGCCAGTTTTTTTTTTTTTTTTTTTTTAAATTATTGTAAATAAGATATAAATAAAATGATCTTGTATCACTTGTATCATAAGAGGACAATAGAGAGTATTTGTGTTACTGTGAAGTGTGAACACAATTAAAAATAATTGTAATATTGTTTCATTTTCTTCAATAAATCACAAACTAATAGTCTTTTAACACCACAAGTTCAATATCATCATGAATAACATCTTAAAAATGCTTACCACAAACTAATAGTCTTTTAAAAATACATCACAAAATATTAATAGTCCCTAATAACTTATATTATTTTATATATATTAATTTAAAAAAAAAAAAAAAGGGCTGGCAGGCCGGCCCGCCCCGCCCCGCCTCTGGCCCGGCGGGTTGGCAGGTCAGGCGGGCCGGGCCTAAGCGGGCCAGCGGGCCAAAAATCCCAACCCGCCCCGCCTATTTTGTAGTGGGCTGGCGGGCTGGCCCGCCGGACCCGGCCCGCTTTGCCATCCCTAGTTGGGCTTCTGTTCTCTGTTAATGGGCACGGAAGTTTGATGCTTGAGTAGAAACAAAATATCATAGGATTTAGTATTATTATTATTATACTATTTTAATTATATTCTATAGAAAAATAAATTTCTAAAATTGATTTAGTATTATTAATAATTTTTTTTTGGCAAGGGATTGGATTTTAAGGGTTATTTTTATGAGAAAAATAGCAAGGGCAAAATGGTTCCTTTAATTCCAGTGAGTTATTCTCTAAGTTAAAAATAATGTATTTTGTTAGAAAGCTTAACAATATTTCAGAATTAAAATATTTTCATAATTATTATTGTTTATAAAATTTTTTTGGAAAAAGAACAATATTTCAGCATAGGCTTCTTGCATAGATGATACCCCGGACCAAGAGTACTCCCACCAGCTTTATCAAGCCCATAGCATAGAGTGGAGGAAAGAGCAATGTCATTAAGAGATGCATGTGTCATATCCACTTTAGATCTCACAATATTCCCGTCACCAGGTTCAACACCCATTTTAAGTCTATTGTGGTATCACAATTTCTATGACAATTGTCAAAGCAATCTACATCCATCCTATAGACCGCCTCATCAACCCCTTAATATTCTTTAGAAGAATTATAATAAATATTTCAGTGTAAGATAAAATAGAAATGTGCCTCTGGCTTTTAGGAGCATGTTGCCAAAGAGACTTGTTCGTTGACTACCCTTATAGCCAAAGTTTATTTTGGCGACTACAAACTCAATAATTTCAATTTTCAAGACATAAAAAGCAATGTTCAACATAACAAATGAAATAATCATACTGAAAGGCAAAACAGATTGAGTTCTTTGAATCTTAAGTCTACCTTTATGATTTGAGAAAACTAACCAGTTCAGTGGCTAGAAACTCTTAAAGATACAATTATCTCTAACAATTCTAATAGATGCAGAAAATATCTATTATTTGTAAACCAAAGATTCATTATAAAAGATTTATATTAATCAACATTAGAATTTGATATTTATAGGGATAATATCCAAGAGTGTGAGAATAGATTGACTCGTTATTATTGATGTTTGTTTAAGATGTAGCAAGGGAAAGTAAAAGGAATAGCACACATGGGAATATTCATCTTGTTAAGTTTGGAGCATAGCTGAATGCGAAGCTAGCAAGGAACAGTTGGAGGTGGGAATTCTGTTTTGGAAAAAAAAAAAAAAAGGAAAAGAATATAAGAAGGAAGAATAAGTAGTGTAGGTAGGCATGAATTAGGAGGAAAAGGTAATGAGTTTGGACTAGAGATTTGGTGGATCTGCAGAATTCTATATTAATCTTTTAATTTCTGTTATTTTCTGCTCTTGTAAGGCGCTAGTCTGCATTGTTTATATCAGTAAAAATCAGTTCCTATCATATACTTGGATTGCATAATCCAGGACTTTGGCTATTGCACCATTTGATTATCTTATTTGTAATTTCTCTCCAATGCAATGTAGGGGGTAGAAAGCAAAAGCTAGAGATAAGCAACTACTATATTTGAAAAAATATTAAAATAATTTACCCTCTCCCTTTCTCTCTCCAATCTTTTCTCTTCCTCCTCTCTTACGCTCTTGTACCTGCAATAGTGAAATATTATTGAAAAAAGGAAGCTGCCAAAAGAAACAGAGAAATCTTTTCTGGAAGCTTCAAATTAAAGCATCATATGAAATATTTATTATCATTGTAATTATCGGTGAAAATTATAAAATAAAAACATTTCCATAGAACATACAACAGTAAGAAGGAAACAATATTTTAGCTCCTTAGTTTTTTTCAATCACTGCTTTGAAGAAGTTTCCTAGTTCTCTATCTTTGAACCATTTTATCTGCAAGTTCTCCCACCCAATAAGATAGAGGTATAATATATATTATACTCATGATAATAACATGATGTTAGTGAATGCAAATGAATAAATAGGAAGGATAAGAAATAGCATACAGGAGTGTTGTAGTATTTCTCTAAGATTGATGCTTTAAGTTGAACTTATTTGAGAATATTCCATACTGCAAGACCAAGAAAATCTTGAATATGAGAATTTGTTACAGACCAGATATAGAAGATGAGAGTTTAGAGAGAAAGAGATGCAAAGACAAAAGAAAGAAAGACAAACAATGCTTCTATTATTGAATATTGAATGACAAGTGACAACAAAGAAAAGGAGAGAATTCTCCTCCAACCAAGGTTTTCCCCTTTCTACAACAAATCTCAGTTATCAAATGCTTAACATATCTGAATACATTTCCTTCTATCACTCTTGCTATTTAAGCGAAGCCGTTGCTCTTCCAACTATAACAACCCAACTAATTCTATAACTACTTTGTAAGTATATAACTTCCCAATTTCATGAATTCATATCAGAATCCATCACCCCAATCTTAACCTCCATTCTGAACGGGGAAAAGATTATACATGTTGCCCTCATTGACCTTGATCAAATGATTGAAGATCTAAATTCTCTCACCTTTTCTTTTTGGATAAAATATGTTTTTGGTCCCTTATTTTATTATGATTTTTGTTTTTAGTTCCTCATAAATTTTTTCTATGTTTTTAGTCCTTTAAAAATTATTTTATTTTATTTTTAGTCCCTGACATTAATTTCAACTGTTAAGTAATGTCGGACGAACAAAATTTGTGCTTGAAAAAATTTTGTTCAAGTTTCTAGTCGTTTTTAATTGCTGCAAATTTTCTGGCATACTAAAATAGTCAAAAATGTTAAAAAAATAATAAAAAAATCAAAATCTTGAACCCCAGATTTTCTGAAATCACAATAAATGTTACAAAAGTAAACATTTTTTAGTGCCAAAAGATTTGTAGCAGATAAAAGTTACTAGAAACTTAATTAAAAAAAATTTATACACACAGTTTATGTTCGTTACATCACTACTTAACAGTTAAAATTAATGTCAAGGACTAAAAACAGAAGAAAATAATTTATGAGGGACTAAAAACAGAACATAACAATTTATTAGGGACTAAAAATAGTAAAAAAAATTATGAGAGACTAAAAATAGAAATCAAAATAAAATGAGAGACCAAAAACATATTTTACTCTTTCTTTTTTAAGGAAAAACTAAACTGACATCACCAACCACAGTTTTGATATGTTTTTTCTTGTTCTATTTTATCACATCACAGCTATCCATCGCAAACAGAAAAAGGAAGAACCACGCAGAGCTAAAGCAATTTTTTAATAGAAAAATAGTAACAACACACAAGCTAATAACTTTTCAAGTTTTAAGGACATCTATTGTAACCTATTTTGATCTTTAGTCCCTGAAATCTCATTAATGCAGAGACTAAAAATTGAACTTTTAAAAAGTTTAGGGACTAAAAATTGAATTTTTTAAAAGTTTAGAAACTTTGTCCGGTCAAAATATTGTTCAGGGACTAAAAATTGAATTTTTAAAAAATTTAGGAATCTTGACCAGTCAAGTTAAAGTTTAGGGACTAAAAACCAAATTTTGAAAAAGTTTAGGAACTAAAAACTTAATTAATCCTATTATTTATTGTTTTTTTATATGATAAATCAATTTGATATGATTGATAAGATAATTGTTAAATCAAATTAAATTTAAAATTAAGAATATATTTGAAGAGAATCAAAAGTTAAAAATTAAATGATCAATATATTTGTACGAATTGTTATTGAATGAGAGATTTTCATGATTAATTATTTATTTTTAAACGAAAATATTCTTCATAACAAAAGTTTTTAATAATTATTTTATTTTATTTTTTATATCAATCAAATCCTTAAAAAATCGATTTAGGTCAAGTACAAATTAATTTAAAAAGTCAATTTTAAAACAAAATCGATCCTGCATTGTGTTATTTTTTAATACCCAACTCATATTAATTAAAGCATATTAAAATCAAAATTATATATATATATATATATATATATATATATATATATATATATATATATATGAGAGAAGAGATTCAACAAAATATTAATATTTCTTAAAATTCAGTATAAGACATCGTTAGAATATATTGTTTTAAACAGTTTATAATTCTCTTTTAAAAAAAAGTTTATAATTCATATTAAGGTTTTAAATGAATTATTATGCATAAAAAATGAGGTGTCCATTAAAAGGTTATTATTAATTAATGTAGGTAGGTTTTAATTAGTGTATTTAAAAGGTTTTTTTTTTTTTTTGGTACAAGAGGAATGTAAAAGAAGGCAACTACACTACAGTAGACAAATCAATCTGCCAAGCAGATAAAACAAACATCGGGGGCCTGTTCCAAGAGACATCAATGGCAGCATTGTTCTCACTCCTTTTAGCCAACACATCAGCGACAACATTGGCTTCCCGAGGCACTGTTGAGAAGGAAACTCTCCAATCCCTGCACAGCCAACTCAAAATACGACTGACAACATCATAGTCCTTATGGTAAGAAAGCTTAGAAACTTTAGGTGACGTTTATTTGTAATACTGTTTTTTATTTTTATTTTTTATTTTTAATTTTTAATTATAAAATTGTTATTTTATTTTTATTTTATTTTTTATTTTTTAAAATTTATACAGAAAATAAAAAAAATAAAAAAAAGTTATTTTCTGTATAAATCTTAAAAAATAAAATAAAAATAAAGTAACAGTTTTATAATTAAAAATTAAAAATAAAAAATAAAAACAAAAAATAGAATCGCAAGTAAACTTCCCTTATTCTCTTGCACAGCAACCAAGGCTTCAACGCAATCAGACTCACAAATCACTTCTCAGTACCCCAGGTCCCAACAAAACCGGAGACCATACTCAATGGCCAGCAATTTGGCTCTTAACGGATCCCCATTAATAGAGGATGATGCAAAGCCTGATATCCATCTCCCCACTAAGTCCCTTACTACACCTCCAATTCCCATCCTTTTCCGATGTTGGTTCCAACTTCCGTCAACATTAATCTTCATGCAAGAACCCGCCGGAGGAACCCAACACTCCCGGGAGTTCCCCAGAGCCCTGTACTTGCTTGCTGAGAAAGGAATTTTCCACCAAGACCAAATGGATCAGCCTGCAAACATGAATTTTCCACCATGATCAGAAATCCCCTTTGACACAATGAAGTTAGATTTTTCCAAGTTAACTTTTAACCCCGACCAAAGGCAAAAATCCTCCAGAACAGAATGGACCAAAAACACTTGTTCATCGTTGTCCCTGCAAAACAAAATAACATCATCGGCAAAGAAAAGATGAGAAACAGGAGGACCACCTTGGGTAACATGAATGGGAAGTCAGTCCCCCTGTGTCGTCAACTCGTTAACACGAAAGGCAAGCCGCTCAATGCAAAGCACAAACAGATAAGGGGAGAGGGGGTCCCTTTGTCTTAAACCACAGGAGGGAGAGAAAGGATCCAGCTTAGCACCATTCCACAAAATAGATAAAGATGATCCAGTCACGCCCCACATAATAAGCCTGATGATGCTTTCAGGAAAACCAAAACTGCGAAGAGTTTCCTCTAGAAAGTACCAACTAATTCGATCATATGCCTTCTTGAGATCAACTTTTATGGCAAGCACTCCCTCCTTCGATCTGGAACTATGAGTATAGTGAATCACTTCCTGAGCAAGAATAGTATTATCCAGATTGCCCCTCCTAGGAATGAAACTCCCTTGAAAGGGACCAATAATTCCATCCAAGAAGGGTCTAAGACGGGCAACAAGAACCTTCGTTATGACTTTATAAGCCACGTTACAAAGTCTAATCGGTCTGAAGTCTTTGAGGCGAGCAGGGCTATCCACCTTTGGAATCAAAACAATCAGAGTATCTAGGAGAGACGAGTCAGCAAAGCCATCTCTGAAAGCTTGCAGGACTAAACTCCACAGCTCATCGCCCACTTTGTGCCAGTACTGTTTAAAGAAAAAGGGTCGAAACCCATCAGCTTCTGGGGCCTTGAAGGACTTCATGCTCATAACCGTTCTTCTAACCTCATCTTTCATAACTGGAGCAATAAGAGCCTGGTAAGCTGTCTCCTCTAAAGAAGGTGGGACACCATTCTGCATATAAGGACAGACATTCACATCATTAGTAGAAAATAACTCCTTGAAATACTTACTGGCTTCATTTTGCAGAGTCTGAGGGTCAGAACTCCAAGAGCCATCAGAAACAAAAAGCCCGTGAATCTTGTTCCTCCTTCTTCGCACAATAGTTTGAGTGTGGAAAAACTTCGTATTTCTCTCCCCAAACCGTACCCACTTTTCTCTAGATTTTTTATAACAGAGAAATTCCTCTTAGAGATATTAACGCTGAATCTCCCTTTCAAGATGCATAAGACTTTCAGTCTGGTTTTTGTCAAGCTCCATTTGCACCCTTTTCAGCCTGTTCTGGGCTTGACGCTTGCGTCGGGGGATACTCCCAAACACCTCCTTATTAAAATGAATAGCGTCCTCCCTAACCATATTTAAGCCATTCACCACCGTAGGGGTACTTCTCTCCCACGCTTGCTTCATTATATTTTCAAAGTCTCTATGCGTTGCCCAAGCGGCTTGAAAGCGAAAGGGTCTAATGCCCCGAGTTTCCTTCTGGCCCTTACAACGAATGAAGATAGAGGGCTATGGTCAGAATACACCCGGCAGAGATTTTCCACATAAGCATTAGGAAACAAGAGCTGCTAAGAGATGTCGCAGAGGGCACGATCTAATCTCTTAGCCAGGGGAGAACCAAGCTGGTTACAAAACCAAGTGAACTTCTGACCCACTGCCCCCATGTCCATGAAATTATTGTCGTCAATCATTTTATTAAAATGCGAAGCTCTTGAAGGTGAGAAATTCCCCCCTCGACATTCATATTGAGCAGCAACCTCGTTAAAGTCACCCACCACCATCCATGGATCACTGATAATGGTTTTCAGATGGTGCAGGTGGTCCCATAATAAAAGGCGGGTAGACGCTTGGGGACTAGCATAAGCAGCTGTACAAGTCCAGTTTCTATTGCCTTGGATAATCCTAAAAAAGATCGCCTGAGGGAAGATGTCAATCTCCTGAGTCTGAAAATTTCTATTCTTGTCCACAAGAACCCAAATGCCCCCAGCGTGGCCTCTAGCTTCCACCGCATGACAGAGCTCAAAGTTAAGAGATGCCCAAAAAGCATCTGCAGCCATAAATTGGCAATGGGTCTCCAAAACAATGAAGATGGAGGGTTGGAAAGATCTAACAAGCTCTCTAACCCTCCTCTTACCCTTCGTATTCACTGTGCCCCTAATATTCCAACTATGGAACCGTCCATGGACACCAGCAAGGGGAGACATCAAGCACCCATCACCACCTCCTTTGATGTTGGTAGAACAACATTCCCCAGATGAACATCACGTTGGACTACATCCAAACTCATAGAAACTTATAGCATCCTGACTTGTAGACGTATCTTTGACCACCGCCCTGTTTGTGTTCGATGTTACCAAGTCAACACATTTTCCAGCAAGACCTTTATTGGCATCCATAGCTGTCGTGGGAGGTAGAAGAGTTGAGGAGGATCCCACCACCATATCCGAGCTTTTGACTGTTGCAGTATTCCTCGACAAAATTTTGACTCCCTCTTTTGTAGCCTTCAAAATGTTGTAAGGGCCCACATGCTTTTCTCTTTATCATCCAAACGACCCTTCCTTTTGTCGTTTTTCCTCCCAGCTTTCCCGCCATTACCTTTCCCATGCACGTGATGAGAGGAGGACGTGGCTTTAAAATCCGCCGAAGGTTCCGTAACAAGAATCCCATCAATCACTATTTTAGGAAAGGTAGGACCTTTCTCCTTCGAAGATGTTGTACCCTTATTCTTACTCTTTTTAATTGTGTCATGAATCTCCATATTCCCAATATCATGGGATTTCCTATATTGGGAATGTTTCCTTTGTTTTCGCTTAACCACGATCCAATCTCCGTGAGTGGGAATTGTATCATTCTCATTAATGATAGATTCCGTGATTGGTTCTCCAGATTGGTTAGCATTAATTTCCGCTAACCCTAGTGTCACCTCCCCCACAGCCTTCTCCGACACCGCCACGACGATATCCCCATCCTTGTTGTTGCGAGTCCCACATCGGGTGGTTAACGAGTCTGATGAGTGCTTATATAGTTGGATAGGCCACCCCCTTATGAACCGGTTTTTAAGGGGACCTTTCGGATGTCTGGCTGAATTTGATATGGTATCAGAGCTGGTTCTGTCCGATGGTGTGGATAGTGCTGTGGATAGTGCCGCTAGCCTCGCTTTGTGGTGACGAGCCCTGGCTCGAGGGGGCGTGTTGCGAGTCCCACATCGGATGGTTAACGAGCCTGTGTAGCTTATATGGGTTCTTTCGAATGTAGAGAGCAATTCCTTGCTACGTGGCTGTAGCAGCCATAAGCCGAACAAAGAAGGTGAAGACCTTCATATTCAACATTATACCAGACTCCATTGAGATTGAACTTCCCAACTACCGGTACGCCTAGGTCGATCTCCACACACACATGTGCAAAGCGGCCGCGATCCATGTTCAAGGTTCGGAGGCCAACCTTCACAGGTTTTCCAACGGCGGAAGCTAGGGTGAGCAGAACACTTTCCTTATAGAAAACCATACCAAACCCTGGGAACCGTACCCATACCAAAGTGCACTGCACCTTTGACTCAGCCGCCACGAAGTCAGGAGTCTAGGGTCGGACTGTGAGATAGTGGTCAAATATCAGCCATGGTCCTCCATTGATTGCTTTATCTCTATCCACTTCAAGGTCAAGGTTTACCATAAAGTACCCATGCCCTACATTCATCAAGTCAAAGCCGCCCCCCCCCCCCCCCCCCCCCCCCCCCTCTAGTTTCCATAATGACCGGAGTTTGTCTCTCATTGTCAGGAACCCAATATTCTTCCCCAGAAGCTTCACAACTAAACATTTCCGCCAAGGTTGACACAGATTATCAAAAGCAACTGGCTCTATCATAAACTTTGGCAGCAGACGATTACCACCCTCGTACACCAGCTTCATAGCACCCTCTTGCAGTAAATTCCTTGGTTATTTGGGAGTCATGGCAAGTTCATGGTGGATTTCTCCAGCTCTCCATTGCCATCCGATGGTTTTGGTAACACCCCTGTCTCTGTGAGAACCCTTTTGTCGCCCTCTCCCCACGTCGCCATTCTCAAGAAATATATTTTTAGCATATACACTTATATATATTTTTAGCACACACATATATATATATATATATATATATATATATATATATATATATATATATATATATTTAACATATACACTTTACTTATATATTTTTAGCATATTAATATTTATTTTTTACAAAAAGAAATATACTTTTCAGTAAGTTATTTTCACAATAAAATTATCTGTTTCTACTTTCTATTCAAAATAATTTAAATTATTTAAATAAGAATAGCCGTGTTAGATATTAAAAGTATATATTTATAATGTATATCAAGTCTTCTAAATTCTAGGTGAGTTAAAATTATAAATCAGCTAGATTTTTTTTTAACCATCAATATATTTTTTTTAAGTTAATTTATCTGAATCTAAAATTATTTCATACACGTGATATATATTTATATAGAGAGAGATACATAGAAAATATCTCTAATTTTAATTATTGTTAATTTAGATTTAAATACTTTATTCTTGATTAAAATGTTGATTATAGTTATTCTAAAAGTTTAGATTAAGACATTCTTATAAATATTAACACACTATACAAATATTCTGTAGTAATCAATAATACATTCTTTTTTAAATTTTATGAGTGTAAATCAAGACAACTTTGGGATGCAAACAGAATGAAGTGCTGAGAAGTTGAAGGCAATGTTAAATGGTGGCTGGATTACAATAATAAATAAATAAGTATTTTAAATGTATAAATTATATTAAAATTATATATATTAGATAATTCAATTTTATAATAAATAAATATTTTAAATATATAAATTTAATTTTAGACTTACGATAAATAGTGTATATTGTGATACATTAATTTTAGACTTACGATAAATAGTGTATATTGTGATACAAGATTATTTTTAATTATTGATAAATTATTTTAAAAATTATTAAAATCTAATTTAAAAATAAAAAATATAAATTGAAAGGGATAAACAACTAAAAAAATTAAGTAAGTGGATAAAGATAAAAGGAAAGTAATTTGATATGATTGATAAGATAATTGTTAAATCAAATTAAATTTAAAATTAAGAATATATTTGAAGAGAATCAAAAGTTAAAAATTAAATGATCAATATATTTGTATGAATTGTTATTGAATGAGAGATTTTTATGATTAATTATTTATTTTTAAACGAAAATATTCTTCATAAAAAATATTTTAATAATTATTTTATTTAATTTTTTATATCAATCAAATCCTTAAAAAATTGATTTAGGTCAAGTACAAATTAATTTAAAAAGTCAATTTTAAAACAAAATTGATCTTGCATTGTGTTATTTTTTAATATCCAACTCATATTAATTAAAGCATATTAAAATAAAAATTATATATATATATATAATTGAGAAGAGATTCAACAAAATATCAGTATTTCTTAAAATTCAGTATAAGACATTGTTAGAATATATTGTTTTAAACAGTTTATAATTTTCTTTTAAAAAAAAAAAAAAGAAGTTTATAATTCAGATTAAGGTTTTAAATGAATTATTATGCATAAAAAATGAGGTGTTCATTAAAAGGTTATCATTAATTAATGTAGGTAGGTTTTAATTAGTGCATTTAAAAGGTTGTTTGCTTATACATTTATTATTAGTCCTTTCATTTTCTATACTGTTTGTATTTTATGTACATGATATATGAATTGGGAATATGTTATTCATTTATATGCATAGTAAATATTGTAGAGTAACAAATTCACCTATAAATTTAATATTTTACTTACAAATAATATGAAATAAGAATTATTCACGTGGATGAAAAAATATAATAAATATAGATGAATATTTTTCATAAAAGTATGAAGAGAAACTTAGACTTAACTTACCAGATAAAATATATAAAATATGACACATAGAGATGAACATTTTTTTTATAAAAACAAGTAGAAAAATTTGCACTGAATTTACGGAGATAAATTTTTTTACTAAAGATTTTTGTCCAATAAAATTAAAATTTATTTTACAAAATTAATATATATGTAATAAAAAATCAAATAAAATCAACATAATCATTCTTATTTTCTCCACGCAAAATTAGAGTCTAAAATTAATTTTTAAGTAAATAATTATTCATTTTTTAATTATTATCTTTTCACTTAAATAAATTATTCATGATTTTATACACTTAAATATATATATATATATATATATATATATATATATCTCAATATATTCAAATAAAAATTATGTATAAAATATAACACATAGGAATGATTTTTATTTTATAAAAATAATTAAGAAATTTTCACTTAATTCACGGGATAAACAATTAACTAGAAATCCCATTAATATTTAAATTATTATGATGAAATTATATTTTTTAATTATAATAATTTAGAATTAAATTATTTCTTGATGGTTGTCCCTTTCCTAACTTAAATAATTAATTGAATGTTTTATTTTACGAGCATAGAAAGTATAAAAAATATAACAAATGAGGATAAATATCTTTCATCAAATAATGAAGAGACATTTAGACATAATGTATCAAATGAAATATATAAAATATAACGCATAAGGATGAATATTTTTTCAAATAGTAAGTAAAAGTGTTTACACTGAATTAACAGGGATAAACTTTTTTACTAAAGATTTTTGTACAATCAAAATTAAAATTTCTTTCATATAATTAATATATATTTATTTACATAACAAACATCAAATTAAATCAACACAATCACTATTATTCTTCCCACATAAAATATGTGTCTAAAATAATTTTTAAGAAAATAATTTTTTATTTTTTATTTATTATCTTATCATTTAAATATATTATTAATAGTTTTCTTCTTCTTGGATAAAATTTAATTTTCTTTTATATATTGATATGTGTATGTCAGTATATTAAAATAAAAAATATATATAAAATATGACACATAGAGATGGATTTTTTTTTATAAAAGCATGTAGAAATTAATATGTAAATTATTATGGTGAAATTGTATTTTTTTTATAATAATTTTAATTTAAATGTATTTTTTAAGGCTGTCTTTTTCTTAACTTAAATAATTTATTTAACGTTTTATTTTATAAATATAGAAAGTATGAAAAAAAACAAATGGACATAAATATGTTTCTTGAAAGTATGAAGAGAAATTAAAATTTAACTTACCAGATTAGATACATAAAATATATGGGGAATGGATATTTTTTTTATAAAAATATATAGGAAAATTTACACTTAATTCACGGGGAGAAACTTTTTAATAAAGATTTTTGTCGGATCAAAAATAATTTTTTATATAATTAATATATATTTAATTATGTAACAAAAATCAAATAAAATCAACATAATTACTATTATTTTCTACATGCAAATTAGTGTCTAAAATTAACTTTTAAGAAAATAATTATTTATTTTTATATTTATTATCTTCTCATTTAAATAAATTATACATGATTTTTTTCTACCTAGACAAATTTTAATTTTCTTTCACACATTGATATTTATATGTCAATATATTAAAATAAAAATTATATAAAATATAACACCTAAGGATGAATATCTTTTTTTTATAAAAATAAATAGAAAATTTTCATTTAATTCACTGGGATGAACAATTTACTTGAAATCACATTAATATATAAATTATTATGATGAAATTATATTTTTTATTATAATAATTTTAATTTAAATGTTTTTACGGCGGTCTCTTTCCTAACTTAGTTAATTTATTGAATTTTTATTTTACAAACATAAAAAGTATGAAAAAAAAAACAATAATGATGAATATTTTTCATAAAAAACTTAAAAATTTAGATTTAACATACCATATTAGATATATACAATACAACACACAATGATGAACATTTGTTATAAAAATAAGTTGGAAAATTTACACTGAATTCACGGGAATAAACTTTTTTACGAAAGATTTTTGTGCAGTTAAAATTAAAAATTCTTTTATATAATTAATTACATAATAAAAGTCAAATTAATTCAACATAATCACTATTAGTTTGTGCACACAAAATTAGTGTCTAAAATAATTTTTTAGGCAAATAATTATTCATTTTTTATTTGTTATCTTATTCAAATAAACTATTCATGATTTTATTCTACCTAGACAAATTTTAATTTTCTTTTATACATTGATATGTATATGGAAATATATTAAAATAAAAATTATATATTAAACATAACACGTAGGGATGAATTTATTTTTGATAAATGCAATTAGCAAATTTTCACGTAATTCACAAAGATGAACAATTTACCTGTAATCACATTAATATGTAAATTATTACGATGAAATTACATTTTATTTATTATAATAATTTAAATTTAAATATATTTTTTATGGCTATCTCTGTCCTGACTTAAGAAATTTAATCAATATTTTATTTTACAAACATAGAAAGTACAAAAAAAACAAATGGGGATGAATTCTTTTCATGAAACTATGAAGAAAAAATTAGACTTAATATACTAGATTAAATATATAACATATAATGTAACACTGCAATTTTTGTAATATATGATAAGTGATTTAATTAAAATGTAAGAGAAATTAAATTTAAATTATGTTACGTAATGAGTTAATTAATAAATGGAATGAATTGTTATGTATTGTTGGATGTTTAATGAGTTTTTGTAAAGAAGATTTGTAGAAGTATAGTCCGAAAATCATTGGATAATATAGAAAAATACACCGAGATAAGTGACAGATATATGAAATAATAATTAAATTTAAATCATGCTATTTAATGAACTATATAAATAAAATAGATTGTTTTATTTATGTGATTATTGGGTGTTTAGTAGTTTTCATAATAATTTTTGTTTTACGTGAGTTTTTGTTATAGAAAAAGGGGGTGTGAGGTTAGAAAATATATGAGTACAAATAGCAGAAGTCAAATATTTATATCCGTCTTTTTCATTTCATTTCCCGTTCTCATCGCTTCTTCCTTCATTGTTTGCTCTAGCTTCTATGTCCACTTCTTCCTTCTCTTTAGGGTTGAAAACAATTATAAGAGATAATTAATTTTAATTTCATGAGAAAATTTAATCAATAAGTATGTGTGAATTTTTGTATAAGTTTTAGTTGAGTATTTGAATGAAAATGGAACTGTGTTGCACACTGACAATATAAGAATACACTGCGAAAGTGAAATAATAGTCAAGGAAAGTGAATGATTTAATTATAATTAGTCCCTAAGAATTATAATTGGATCCCTGTGAAATTTATATGTTATTATGTTATTATTGATTAAAATATTAATATTGTAACGCAGTTCAAATAATGTAATTTTGAGAGTTTATTTCAGAGTTAAAAAAAAATTTCGAGACATTCTAAATTTTCTTATATTTTTAAATTAAAATTTGTGAGTTATATATTTACTAATTTATGATTAGTTTAATTTACATTTTATTACCTTTTCTTTTAAAATTTTCAGCTAAATTAATAGTACACCTAATTTCTTCCTTCTCCTGTCTGATTGTGGCGAAAAAATTCAAAGACAAAGCATCGTAATTTGTGCTGAACCAATAACCATGGTTTGAAAATCTGCACGTTTTCTTTTTCTAACTTCAATTTGGTCGTGCTTTCACTTGAGCCGGTGCATGACTTGCTTCAAAATTCTACTCTTTGATTTTCTGTGCATGCATATCTTACGTTTTGTCAAATTAATCAGAGGACTATAATTATTTTGTTTTGACTTTGCCTTCTTCCTACAAGGTTACACTCATTATAGTTTATTACCAATTGTCAATTGTTCACATCTTTTTCCTATACAGATTAAGTCCTACTATCATTTACATAATGAAGTCTACAGCAATTTTAAATTTGCCGAACCTGAACTTCAACGAGACTTAGCTAGAAAATTTCTCTATCTCTAAAACTTTCTAATTGCAACCCCTTTTTCTCTATAGAACATGATTTTTTCCTAGCACTTCCCACACCCTTCATTCCATGTTCAGTAATTCTACTTCTCCAAAAGTTCTCCTTCAAGATTTCTATGTTCCAAGTTTTTATATTATGATCTGGTGTTGGTTCATAGTGATGGGTAAATATTCGTGTTCAAGAAAACTAAAGTTTCTTCATTCCTCCATCATTCAAAGCTTTTATTTTAGCATCTCTTTGAGATAAGGGAAGCTTACAGTTTTCATGTATTATTTGATTTATGAATCTGTTGTGATGTGTATTGATTTATAAAAGTAATGTTTTGATAATTTGTTTGTGATATAAGTTGGTTGAATGAAAGTATATGATAGCTAAAAATAAAGTGTTTGCTGTCTGGTACGTTGTGTCTGTACATGTGTTAGTATTTTTATGATAACTTTGGCTTTGGTAAATGAAATTGGATTTAGTTTATTGGAAATGAAAATAGACATCTAGGGCTACAGTTTTGATAGAAGAACTGTCCAAAAAGATTGAAAATAGAAGGAGGTATGATCCTTGAAAGTTGATTGTCTAGTCAGGAAAACGTGAATGAACATGATACCTTGTTTTGAAATTCTGTATTTCTACAAAATTCTTATTCAAAAACGAGTTATATGGATAGAAAATAGACATCTCAAGCTTTCTAATGGTGTATGTCATGATTTCTAATTCATTATATTTCTATTTCAAAAGTTTCCTTGAAATTGACCAATCTGTAGTGAAGAAAATCTATTTTCGAGAATTTCAAAAATTTTGGTTCACTTTCTACAATATGACTTAGAGATTATTATTTTCATTCTTGAAAACTATATTTCCAGTGGGTTACAATATAGTATGCTTGCTCTCTTATTGTTTGTGTTATGTTGCTTGATGTTTGAACTTGAGATATTGATGGAATGGGTTGGAAACCCTTTGGCAGTGACTGTTTGGTTTGTCCAGCTCTGTACAGTTCCCACAGTTTTGTGATTTTCGGAAGATCTAACTGTTAGTGTTTTGTAAAATTTGTTTTTAATGAAAATAGACACAAAATGGAGTAACTTTCATTTTGATACTTTGGTGAGATAACTTTTTTATGAGGTTCATCCGTGATCCACAAAGTGGTTGCTCTATTTTCGAGTTTCACTGGAACAGGTCTCGATTTTTCTCAAGTTTTACACTTGTGTACTTGTCTTTTATTTTTCTTGTTTGCACCATTTAAACTAGAGAAATCAAGATTTTTAACCATATAATTTACAAAAATTATCATGTCCAATCTCTAAATTAACTTTTTGAAAAGAAACAGGGTAGGAGTTTGGAGCTCTGTTTGGAGTCCAAAATTTAGACTGTTAGACAAAATTTTGCTGGGAACAATTAGGAATGAATTTGAGGACATGGAGTATCATTTTTTAAAGACCAATGTGTTACCTTTATCCTGTAAAAATCCCAGCTCAACAAGATTGGGAAGTGTAAGAAAAATTAATTTCTTTGAACCATGTTCACTGGAAAGTCAAATTTGGTACTGTCAACTTGTACGAATTTTAGAAAATTCTCTAGTTGTCTGTTTTACAATTGAGATACCATTTTGAAAAATAGGATTGAAGAGCTTCATTTCTATATAAAATTTTTCTAATTCTGAGGTCATTTGCTACAATCAGTGAGAGCCCACATTTAGTACTGCCAAAGAGAAATTTGCCTTATTTGGTCAATTTGGTTGATATGATAGAATTATTGTAATGGTGATGTTTGTTTATTTAGGTGTGAATTTTTATAAGGAATTTGATAGGTAATATCCATTGACTTGTTCTATTTCCTTTTAAGTTCCAAGGATGTGAATCTTGAGTATTTAATATTTGAAATATATTTTGTGTGATACAGTCTTTTGACTATAGGATGGATCTTGTAATAATGTTGTTTATCTCTGTGATGTGCTCACAAGTAAGTTTATTTATGAGAAAAAGACTTTGTTGTTGTGGTTAAAGATTTTGGATTATTGAGAGGTATTTTGATACTTAAGTCAGTTCATTAGAGATGGCGGACACGGAGGTGTCGTATCTAAGACTGTAAGGGACTCTAAATATGTTTTGCCGCTGGAATACAGTGGGTGTACAGAAATATTCCGAATGTTGTATTTGCAAATATGTTTTGCCTCTGGAATACGGTGGGTGTACAAAAATATTCCAAATGTTATATGTGCACAGTTGGTGCCTAGGTGTACCCAGTTGGTGAACAGACATATGAGTAGGCACGTAAGTTGAGGGTGCTAGTTAAGCTCTCAACCTATTGCTGGGGATTTTTGTGGTGGCTAACGGGAATGGGCCTATAGAATAGACGAGTGGGCAAATCCCTATAGATGTAAGGTCTTGTAAACCTACAAAGGTAAGCCACTATAACACTTGTCTATTTTCGATAAAATCACACTTTTCCCATAGGGTCAGCTCAAGGACTCCCTGAATGGTCAAATGTGAGACTATGGTAGGGGATGAGGCTTATGAGGATCGCTCATATGATGTTGAAACTCCATGGAGTAGAGTCAGTCTTATTGACGAAGGTTGTCTAGTGGTTTATGTTGTATATCGCTTTGCGATGAGGGATATCCTTGGTTATATTATGTTGAAATTGTGATTTTTGTTGATTGGGTAAAATCCATGAAATTTGATGATTCCTGGTAGAAATTGGGAATAAAGCTATGTTGTTGTTGATTATGTTGTGATTTGTAACAGTTGATGTTAGATGTGACTTATGATGTTTATGGCTCATGATGATGAGTGGTGATGGTTTATCTTGTTGATGTTAACTGAGGATTTATAACATTTGTTGATTGGGTGTAATCCATGAGATTTGTTGATTCATGTTAATAATTGGTGATATAACTATGTTGTATAAACTATTTGGGATGGTTGAGCCATGATGGTATTGTTTATTGATGTTTATTGATGAACTAAGTTTTGAGTAGAGTTTTCAGTTATTATGTATAATTTTGTTTGGTAAGCTTATCCTTGGATTGTTTGCACTTGTGGTTTGTGCCTGTGATGATCTCGAAAGTCGTGTTTGGGGAAGCAAATGACTTTCCAAGTAGATTTTTCCTCTTGGAGGTTTAGTAGATGGAGTGAGCATGGGATTGAAGATGAAATCTTTTCCTTCTTTCCTTTGTTTAGTCTTTTGTATAGAATGGACCAGTATAGAGTTTTTATGTAGTTACCCTGTAAAAGAAGTATGTACATGTGGGTTATGTTTTAAGTTTTGAATTGTATCTTTGTTGGCTTTGAAATTGAGAAAAATTTATACGGTATTTTCATAAATAAACTAATGAAAGTTTGATTTTTAAGATTTTTTTTAAATTGAATAAAATGAAATCACTTATTGATAGTTACGTAACGAAGTGGATTGTTACAATAGTGGTGTCAGAGCAGTTCGATTCAAACTGGACTGTGTGTTATGTGTTTTCTATGTGCATTGTGTGAAATTGCTTGACATTGTTGAAGTGTGTTGGTTGTTCGTTATACCATAAATCTTAACCGCACTATCATGAAATATTGAGACTGGCCATCTCAATATTTTGTATTACGCAAGTATGACATTATGGCAAGCGAAAACTGAGATCAGGAGAAATTTTTTTCTTGAACTTCCTTGGTTGTATACATGTCTTAGGAAAAAAAATTATTTTCTTATGTGAGAAGGATGTATAGTTGCTTTCAACTTCTTGGTTCTTGCTTGGATGCTAGAATGTGTAATTATAAGATATTTCAGTGCATGTTATGCTAATTGATGTGATGACCCTTAAGTGGGAATGTTTTGTGCTTAGTGTGGTTTGCTCTTAATTGTTGTTTTATAGGAAGAGGTTCTTTTAGCTATTATGCATATTTGTCTTTACTTTTCAATAGAACATAAGATACACATTTGTTTTCTAGATGAAAAGTGTAAAATAAAGGTATTCCTTTGCATGCGTCCTTTTTCCCCATATTCTATTTTGGTGATATCTTATCTTCTGATTGACTGAAATGATATTATGCTCGCCTTGTTGTTATTTTTATATATTATCTAGATAGGATATGTTTAAATTTATTGGGAAATTGAGTTATTCATATGATTGAATGATGAGAGACAAGGATGTTTTATGCCCAAATGCTTTGTTTGGTAATTGAGAAGATAATTACTGGTTGTTGAGCCTTGTACACTCGATTCTCTTAGGAAATCAGTGGCTTGGTGTTTGGTATTTGTTTAAGTGTGGATATTCCCTTAGGGAAATAACTGTTGTTAACTAGTTACGTTAGTGATTGCTTCTCCATGGATTACTATCAGTGTATATTATTGGAAATTCATGGTGGGATGCAATGTTTGATATGATGGGAAAGCAACAACTAATAAGGTTTTAGTAGATAAAGAAATGAGTGGGACTAGGATTCCTAAGACCAATAACCTATCCCAGATAAAGTGTGTTGAGAAATAATGACCTTTAGATTAGTACTATATGTAAAATGAGTTTCTTTTAAATAACTGATGAATTCATTTATCAAATTGTTGTTGTTTTTTTTCCTTGATGTTCTCTTTAGTATTTTGAAATATTTGGTGTAACTAATATATTACAAATTGATTTTTCTCTATATTGCCTCTGGTGTTTTAAAATGTGAAAGCTTTTTTAAAGACAGATGTCTTTTGAAGAATGAAGATGTTATTTTCAACCTTATTTGTTTGAATTGCTTTACAAAGGCTTTAATGTTAAAACTTGTTTTCTGTTCAAGGTGTTGCATTTCATTTCAACAGTAGTAAATCAATTTTCTCTTGAAAAGAGGGATGGTGCTTTGACATCGTTTTATCGAGTTGTTTTGATGATAGTTTTAGTGCGCAGTTTTACTTTTCTAATGATGATGTTGTGTCTTCTCAATGATTAGTTATGGGTCCCAAAATCTTTTGATGTTTTTGATTTAACTGCAAGTTATTTCATCTGAGTGTGTATATTCCTTTCATGCTAAAACCAAAGTACCTCTTTTAGGAGTGGGTTTGATGTTTTAACATTGCACGTGACAAAAGTTTATTTCATGGAGATGACTACCCTAAGATTCCCTCTATTTCCTCTTTTCTTTATTCTTAACAGTAAGTTATTTCCAAAAGTAGTTGTGATATGTGTTGAAATTCCAATTAATATTTTTGGGGTTTGATTCTAAAGGTAGAAAAATGTTTTAATGACTTTCTCGTGTTGGATGAACAAGTTTTACTTCCTTTCTTTTGAAGTAATGGGAATTAGTTTTTGAAAAACACCCACATCCATGCAGGTGTCCCCTTTTAGTTTTGATCTTTATGTTTCTCTCCGTAGAGATATTTGTTTTGAAGTTGTGGTTTGCTTTTGAAAGTGGATTTGTTCTTTTAGAATTGGATTTCCAAGATGGTAATGCCATATTGGATCTTTACCCTTTTATTCAAAACTTATTTTACTTATTGTCTTTAATTATAAATGATTGTTGAAAGACTTGATAGAAATGTTCTTGCTTTTGGAATTTAACAACTTTAAACCCACATAGGTTTTGTTTTGGAAAGCTCTTGTTGTTTTATTCCTTTAGTAGAATCCTTTGGAAACTTGTTTTAGTTGTTTTCAAGTGAGAGTTTGTAGTGCCATATGACACCATACGCTTATGCATCATGTAAGGGTTTCCAACTCACAGTGTTTTATTTTCACTTGCATTACTTCTTTTCTTTTGCATAAAAGTTTGATGCAAGATTACCTTTAGTGATTTTCCATTGACCCTTTGGTTTGAGAAGTTTAAGCTTTATGTCTTTTGGTGGAATACAAATACAAATGAGTTTTTGGTGTGTTTAAAATATATTACAAGTTTGATCTATTCAGATTGAAGTATATTTTGAAACTGTCTTTTGAAAAATGTCTTAAAAGATGCTTTATGATTTTAAACTTGTTGGGGAGTTTAAGCTTCTTTTTGTATGTGTGTTTTGAACATCTCTTTTGAAAAGTAGATTAAAGTGGGTTTTAAGTATTTAAGCTTAAAGGAGATTTTAGTTTTCTTTTATGTGTTTTGGAAACCTTTGATAAGATGAAAGTGTTGGAGTACAAGTGTGAAGGTGAAGTCTCACATTGGGTAGGAATGGGAAAGCTGAGCAACATATAAGTGAGGAAGATCCACAAACCTAAGGCCTTAAGGTTTTGGGTTGAAGGTGGTGTCAAGTTCACTTATGTGGTGTGCTCGTGGCCCATTGGTGAAGATCTCCCCGGTGTTTAACCCCCTCAGATGTACAACAATTGGTATCAGAGCCGATGATTCGACTAGGTGACCGGCTCAGACGAGTAAGATGGATTGGCGATGGATCCAGGCATGGACACGGGGATCCCTTGTATCGAAAGTCTTCCTGGCGGTGGGTCCATACATGGAGGCCAGGCAGCGTGTCCTGTTGCCGTGAAACGGTGGAGCGCGGCGGTGCAAGGTACTAGAGCGTGGTGGCAACCATGGTTAAGCTTTAGAGGCGCCATCATTGGATACTCGTGGTGAAAATGGCTTCTGCTTGAGGGGGAGCTACCATGTGGAAGAGACTCACACTTGAGGGGGAGATTGTTGGAGTACAAGTGTGAAGGTGAAGTCCCACATTGGGTAGGAATGAGAAAGTTGAGCAACATATAAGTAAGGAAGATCCACAAACCTAATGCCTTAAGGTTTTGGGTTGAAGGTGATATCAAGTTCACTTATGTGGTGTGCTCGTAGCCCATTGGTGAAATCTCCCCGATGTTTAATCCCCCTCGGTGTACAACAGAAAGTGAATGTTTTAAGTTAACGTAAGTTCTCTTACTACATGAGTGTTTTGACTTAAGTATTGAAAGGGAAAAGGTCTATGGAAAAGGTCCTTGTTTTACTTATATGGGTTATATAGTATTGATAATGAGGTAATTAGTTAGTGAGAACCTATCTGAAGGATAGTGACAAAGGGATTGAGTGGGACCACTCGATGGGAAGATCAATTTGATCAAGATAAAGGATTGTAGGAAAAGCTCAAGACTCGCCACAGGCGAAACAGTTGTATGATTATTAACAGTGTTATAACATTTTTACCACAAGCAAATTTTGAGGGCAAAATTTTTCTTGTTAGGGAGAATTGTAACACTGCGATTTTTCTAATATATGATAAGTGATTTAATTAAAATGTAAGAGAAATTAAATTTAAATTATATTACGTAATGAGTTAATTAATAAATGGAATGAATTGTTATGTGTTGTTGGATGTTTAATGAGTTTTTGTAAAGAATATTTGTAGAAATATAGTCCGAAAATCATCGGACAGTGTAGAAAAATACACCGAGATAAGTGACAGATATATGAAAGAATTAAATTTAAATCGTGCTATTTAATGGACTATATAAAAAAAATAGATTGTTTTGTTTATGCGATTATTGGATGTTTAGTAGTTTTCGTAATAATTTTTGTTTTACGTGAGATTTTGTTATAGAAAAAGGGGGTGTGAGGTTAGAAAATATATGGGTACAAATAGCAAGAGTGATAGAAGGAAATGTATTCAGATATGTTAAGCATTTGATAACTGGGATTTGTTGTAGAAAGGGGACAACCTTGGTTGGAGGAGAATTCTCTCCTTTTGTTTGTTGTCACTTGTCATTTAATATTCAATAATAGAAGCATTGTTTGTCTTTCTTTCTTTTGTCTTTGTTCCTGTCGAGGGATAAAGGGGCCTTCGGCTGTCGCTTTGTGTTTTAAGATCTTTTGTAATTTGTCCGGAAAGTAGGGGTACCTGCAAAAGACACTCCAACGTTCAAGTCAGGGTTCGGCGCAGAGTATTTAATGTGTGTAATAAATGAGGATTCAGATCCTTTTACCTTGGGGAGCGTATCCCCTTTTTATACTTATCTTATTGGGCTTGGGCCCTCATGGGCCTTGGCCTTTTTCTTAATCACATGTCTGTGGTAATTAAGGATACTTAATTACCTTTTAGCCTTAGGTTTATGTTGCCATGAGTTGCTAATGGTGTTTATACATCTACTGGTGTTCGGCCCTGCAGGTGCCGAATACTATTATTTAGGCCCCTGAGGTGAGGGGTTAGGGGTTTTTGGCTTTATAGATGCCGAATACTCCTGTCTGGCAAACGGACCGTACGGCGCTGGGGTGTTCGGTTATACTTTGGACACTGAACACCTGTCATACTGGGGGGTATTCGGTTATATGTGTTGTCGAATACCCCAACTAGTACACATGCCCCCCAGCCTCGAGTGAGGGAGGGTAACGAAGAGGCTTATCCTTGGTAATGGTGCTTTATTGTTGTGTCGTTTGAAATTACTGCCATTTATGGCAGAAAAAAGCCGTTGGGTTGGAGGGATCGAAGCACTGCGCTATGTGGACCGTTAGATCTTAGTGGATCTAACGATTGACAATGTTTGGGGGGGTTTTGGACCGTTATGGGCCTGGGCCCTATAAATAGGGTGAAGGATGTCGTCCTCGCTCCCCATATTTACGATTTTGCGAAAATCTTCTTCTTTTGCTCTCGGCCGAATAGTTACTTCTAGCTTCATTCTTCTCGTCTTAACTAAGGTACGAGAGTTCGGCTATTTCTTTTTCTTTACATTATTATGAGTTCGGCTAGCCGTGAGCTTTCTGGGGGAACCGAGGTAGTTGACATTTCGTCTGCTTCCTCGAGTAGTGGGGATTTTAGTGAGGGGTCTTCGACTGCCTCGTCGTCTTCGTCCTTTCTTTCTTCTTCTTCGGTGTCCCCTTCTTCGTCTCCTGTCCGAGAGGGGGTGGGTGAGAGTGTAATGGGTCCTTCGGCCCCTTCTGCCTCTTCCGCGGGGGAGGCATCTGGAGCAAGACCGAAGCGTAAATCCCGGGTTGCTCAAGCAAAAAGGGTTTTTCCGCCGATTACCCTGGAAGGGTATACTTGGGTTGCTGGAGAGGTTGGGGCCTATTGGTCTCGGTATGACGATAGGCGTAGCGTATCTAACTTTGTAAACTATGTAGATGTGTCTTCCATTGCTGAAGAAGAGTTTTGTCCTGTAGGGTTACAGTGTTGTCGGCGAGAGCCGAATCCTGAATTCGTTTTCATGGGGAAAGGCGACTCGACAAGGGACTTCTTTTACATGTATGATTGCGTATTTCGTGATCTACATGTAAAGGTTCCTTTTGACGACTTCACTATGGGGGTGCTTCGGGTTTTTAACGTGGCACCCTCGCAGTTGCATCCGAATGGGTGGGCTGCTATCCAAGCCTTCCGAGCTCTCTGTATTTTTAACTTTATAGAGCCTTCGGTAAGCGTGTTTTTGTATTACTTTTGTACTCGGCCCAAGGATGGTTTATGGGTTTCCTTGATAAGGAAACCGAAGAGGCCTCTTTTCCAGTCATTTACTACCTCCTACAAAAATTTCAAAACCGGTTTCTTTAAGGTAGTTGTTAGGCCGAACATAGGAACTAACCATCTTTACGATACGAGTGGAAAGTCCCTATTTCCGTTCTATTGGGAGCAAAACCCTCGGCGTTATGACAAGTTTCCAAAATCCATGATGACCGAAATGGAACGCGAGGATCTCCTTTTTCTTGAGTCTCTCCCCCGAAAGCTCCCAGCTAGGCAGCTTGTGGCCTTGTTAAATTCTTCCACTATTTTAGCCGACATGTGTGGTAAGATTTTTGTTCTTTCTTTCCTAGTGTTTCAATGTTTAGCTTTTGTCACTGATTAAGTGTTTTTTATGTAGGTATTATGGCTGATGCTGGAAGAGATGTGATTTCATTCCGGAATGCCCAGAGGAATCGGGCTCAGGCTGCGGGGAACAAATCTGGCATTGCTTCAGTGCCCCCCATTCCCAAGCAACCGACCCCTCGGCCAACCCCAGTAGATACTGTGCCCCCCCCGGCGGGAGAAAAGAAAAGTAAAGACAGAGATCACAAGAAAAGGCACCGAAGTCGTGAGGCTTCGGAGGAAGAAAGGGCTAAGAAGCTGAAGCAACAGACTTTAGATTTTCCTGCTTCGACGTCTTTGTCTTCTATCAATGCCTTGACCGCCGAGGGCTTTTTTACCAAAGATTTTCGGCCGAAGAAGATGGTGAGCTCCAGCGACATCTCAGATACTGGGAAGGCCATCCTTAACAAGGCCGATGCTGCTGCCAACTGGTCGGCTTATTGCGAATTTCAAGGAAGGGCTTCGGCCATTACGTATCATATGTTCGCAAATCCTTTGAAGGAGGCCGAGAAGTTGAAGGAGAGTTTGGAGGAGGCCCAGGCATCTAATAAACAAGTGTTGGAGGCCAACATGGTTCTAGCTGACGAGAATGGGCGTTTGAAGGAGGAAGTTAAGGACCTCTCGGCCAATGTTCACGATTTAAATACCAAGGTAATAATGGCCAAGAAGGATTCCAAGCTTCAATCTGATGAGATCGAGCGGCTAAGGGCTCTGTTGGCCGAGGCCCAGGAAGAGCGGGACGCGGAGCGTGCTGCCAAGGAGAGGATTCTTTCTTCGGCCAAAGATAAGATTTTAGCCGAACATGAAGCTGGTTTTCTCCACGGCTTGCGGCAAATAACACATTATTATAATGTACGTGACCGCAGCATTTTTGACATGGAGAAGGATGTTTATCAAGGGCAGCTACTGCCTATTGATGACATTCCGGAGGATGCCATTCTAGAGAATCCTCTTTATGGTTCGGCTGTTGATGGTGGTGCGGATCCTGGGGCCACTGAAGATGGGGGGGAGGATGAAGCTGCTGATGCCGAAGTTCGTGAGGACTCGGCAGAATAGAAAATTTTTGTAGTCTCAAGCCATTAGAGCCTTTTTAATGTTTTGTATATGACTTAACCCCTTTTTTTGATAATTGGCGAAATATACGTTCATCTTTTCAGTATTTGTTTAGTTTATTTCACGTTTTTACTCTTGTCTGATTACCTTGTAATACTTGCATTGTTAATTTGGGCGAAGTAGGACTGTATGTGTTCTTCTAGGAAGCGCTTTCAAGTGATGCATCGCCGTTTGTTACAAAAATGGGTGTGGGGATCCGAATGGTGCATCCTTAGCCGAGTGGGAGCACTCGGGAGGGAAACCATTTTGAAGAAAATCCGAATGGTGCATCCTTAGCCGAGTGGGAGCACTCGGGAGGGAAACCATTTTGAAGAAAATCCGAATGGTGCATCCTTAGCCGAGTGGGAGCACTCGGGAGGGAAACCATTTTGAAGAAAATCCGAATGGTGCACTCAAATAATGATGGCGAAGTGTAGGCCGTTCTTATTAGAATTCTTTTGGAGGTATGCCTCATAAAAACCTTATCCGAAAATACCCTTCTACATTCTTGTAGGGATGAAAAAATAAAGAGGGAAAAGAGTACAACATTCGAATACATAGTGAAAAAATACATTAACTGAAGTAATATTTAAGATGAGTGGAATTCCAGGTTCTCGGTATTGTTTTTCCTGACAGTTCTTCCAACCTGTACGCCCCATTGTTGAGGTTTTGCCGAACTCTGAATGGGCCGTCCCAATTGGCTGCCAATTTTCCTTCCTTGGAGTCTCTTCGGGCGTCGCCTTGCACCCTAAGGACTAGGTCTCCTTCTTTAAAGTCTCGCGGCTTCAGCTTTGAGTTGAATCTTCGAGTCATTCTCTGTCTACATGCTTCGGCATTGAGATGTGCTCGGTCACGTATTTCCTCAACCAAGTCTAGTTCGCATCTCATGGAACTTTCATTTTCGGGAGTTTCGAAGTTTTGTCTTCGGAATGAGGGTTCTCCTACTTCGACTGGGATCATTGCTTCGGTCCCATAAACCATTCTGAAGGGTGTTTCTTTGATGGTTGATTGTGGGGTGCACCTGTATGCCCACAATATTTCGGGTATCTCCTCGGCCCAAGCCCCTTTGGCTGTTCCCAACCTTCTCTTCAGTTCTCCTAAGATGGCTTTGTTTGCGGCTTCTGCTTGCCCGTTCGTTTGGGGGTGCTCGACCGAGGTAACTTTATGCTTTATTCCCAAGCCTTCAAGGAAAGCGTTTAACTTCTTGTCCGTGAATTGTAGACCATTGTCGGTGACGATTGCATACGGAATGCCGAAGCGAGTGATGATATTTTTCCATAAAAATTTTTGTACGTTCTGAGCCGAGATGATTGCCAAGGGCTCGGCCTCTATCCATTTTGTGAAGTAGTCGACAGCTACTAACAAGAACTTGCGCTGTCCTTTGGCTATAGGGAAAGGACCCAAGATGTCGGTTCCCCATACAGCAAAAGGCCAAGGTGACGTGATGGAGTGCAATTTATCCGCTGGTTGGTGGATAAGGTTTGCATGTTTTTGGCACTAGCTACACCTTTTTACGTGTTCGACGCAGTCAGTTTTGAGGGTCGGCCAGTAATATCCTGCTCGCAGAACCCGAGTTGCCATCGTTCGTGCCCCTGAGTGCATGCCACAGATTCCTTCATGCAACTCCTTCATCACGTATTCTGCTTGCTCTTTCTCAAGACACTTTAATAAGGGTGTGGAAAATCCCCTTCTGTATAACTCTTCGGCTATCACAATGTACCTTGAAGCATTGATTTGCAATCTTTTGGCTTTTTCTTTATTCTCCAGAAGGGTTCCTTGTGCCAAATACTGTTGTATTTCGGTTGTCCACGTACTTCTGGCTGCCGAAAGCTGCATGCATTCCTCGGCGGTTACACTTGGTTCGGGCAACGTCTCCTGGATGAAGGTTCTCAACTGTCCGGGTTTTTGGGTAGTAGCTAATTTAGCGAGTCAATCTGCCCTGTCGTTGTGTTCTCGGGCTAAATGATTTACCCGAATTTTCTCGAACTCTTGTTTCAGCTGCATGAAAGTATGATAGTACTTCAGCAACTGAGGGTCTTTGACTTGAAAACCACCGTTGATCTGTTCGACTGCTACTTGTGAATCACTCCAACATTGCACCTTTCGGGCTCCCATCCCTCTTACCAATCTGAGCCCAGCTAATAAGGCCTCGTACTCGGCCTGATTGTTGGATGCTTTGAAACCGAATCGTAATGACTGTTCCAACCGTATTTGGTTGGGTCCCTCCAGTATGATACCTGCACCGCTTCCCCTTCGGTTTGATGAGCCATCGGCATGTACTACCCACCACTCTTCTTCAAAGGTTTCAGCAGGGTGTAGGTCATTGACAAAATCTGCCAGACATTGTGCCTTGACTAGGCCCCTCGACTCGTACTTTAAGTCGAACTCGGAGAGTTCTACTGACCATGCCATCATTCTCCCTGCTAATTCTGGTTTCCTTAATACCTTTGCAATTGGGAAATCGGTTTTTACAATCACCCGATGTCCTTGAAAGTATTGCCTCAGGCGTCTTGCAGCATTCACTAGTGCTAGGGCTGCCTTCTCAATCGTCTGGTACCTGGTCTCGGTTTCTTGTAGTACTCGGCTAGTGAAGTATATGGGTGCTTGGCCTTCTTCATGTTCCTGCACTAAAACCGCACTTATGGCTGCTTGAGAAATCGAGATGTAAAGCACTAGATCTTTTGTAGGTTCTGGTTTCTTGAGTATGGACGGGGCCGAGAGGGTCTTTTTCAGCTCTTGAAAGGCCTCTTCACATTGTTGGTTCCATGAAAAGTTCTTGGCTATTTTTAGCAAACGCATGATGGGTTTTGCCTTCTCGGCGATTCTAGGCAGGAATCGTGATAGAGAGGCAATTCTTCCTGTGAGTCTCTGGACATCCTTTGGGGTTCTCGGGCTTTTCATACGAATAACCGCTTCACATTTATCAGGGTTGGCTTCTATGCCTCGGCATGTTAACATGAAGCCCAAGAATTTTCCCCCTTGGACGCCGAAGACACATTTTTCGGGGTTTAGGCGCATGTTATGTTTCCTGAGTTCGGCGAAGATCTCTTCGAGGTCCCTTGCGTGTTCGTCAGGCATGGAAGACTTAACAACCATATCGTCGACATACACCTCTAGGTTTCGTCCTAGCTATTTTTGGAAAACTTTGTCCATCAATCTTTGATAAGTGGCTCCTGCATTTTTCAGGCCGAAGGGCATTACTTGGTAGCAAAAATTGGCTGATTCGGTTATGAAAGCGGTCTTGTCTTCATCGGGAGGGTGCATTCGGATTTGGTTGTACCCTGAATAAGCATCCAAAAAACTAAGAAAAAGATGTCCAGCTGCCCCATCGACCAATCTGTCAATGTTTGGTAGCGGGTAGGCATCTTTTGGGCAAGCTTTATTCAAATCCGTGTAGTCTGTACACATCCTCCATCTTCCATTTGCCTTCTTTACCATGACCACATTGGCTAACCAAGTGGAATATTTAACCTCTCGGATAAAATTGGCGGCTAGCAACTTGGACACTTCTTCTTCTACTGCTCTCCTCCTATCCTCCCCCATCTTCCTTTTCTTTTGCAAAATTGGTCTTGCCTCTCGGCATATTGCCAATTTGTGGCAATGGAATTTTGGGTCAATGCCAGGCATGTCTACAGCCTTCAAGGCAAAGAGATCGGCGTTTCGTTTTACTACTCTTTGAATCTGAAGCCTGCCTTCTTTGGATAGGTTGTTTCCGAGGTATGTAGTTTGAGTTTTTTCTTGCCCAATTTGAAATGCATGGACTTCCTCATTCGGTTTTACCCGCTTGTCCTCCTTGATTCTGGGATTGAGATCCAAAGTTTGGTCCGAGGGTTCAGCCGCCGAGACCATGTGTACTGACTTGCACTCGTCTTCCTTCAGTTGAATAACCTTGAGGCTGGCTAAGTAGCATTCTCTGGCCGCCTTTTGGTCCGCGTGAACCGTAACGACCGTGCCTCGGTTTGATGGAAATTTCATGGCTAGATGTGGAGTGGAGACTACGGCTCCAAGAGTGTTCAACGACGGTCGTCCGAGTAGTATGTTGTACGAGGTGTTGGCGTGCACCACAATGTATCTCACTCTTATGGTCTTGTACTCCTTTCCCTCATACCCGAAGGTCGTGTCTAACTCTATACATCCCCTGGTGTTAACCCTCTCGCCAGAGAATCCGACTAAGGGTTTGTCATACAGCATGAGCTTCTTCTTTGGTATGTCCAGTTGTTTGAAGGTGTTCCAGTATATGATGTCGGCTGAGCTTCCTTGATCTATCAGGGTCTTCCGGACTGTGCAGTCGGCCACATCTACACTAATGACCATTGGATCATCTTGCATTGGGTCGGACCCCTGAAAGTCCGCATCGGTGAAAGTGATGGGTGGCATTTTGAGCTTGTTTGCAGTCGAAGTCATGTTGACTGACCGGACTAGCCGGAGGTGCTTTTTTCGGGCCGACGAAGTGCTTCCTCCTCCCGCAAATCCCCCGGCAATCGTGTTGATGACCTTCCAAGGATTAGAGGGTTTTATGTCTTGCCGTTCCCTGGACCTGCTCCTTTGTCTTTCGGCCCTCCTGCCGTGGCTAAGGTCCATTCTATAGGTTCTGTCATTGTCTTTATTTCTCCAAAATTGAGACCTTTCGGTCCTTGGATCATGGATGAAGTCTCTAAGATGCCCCATTTTGATGAGGTCCTCGATTTTGTCTTTAAGGGCGGCGCATTCTTCAGTGGAATGACCTTTATTGCGGTGGTATCGGCATTGTTTGCTGTAGTCGGCCTTAGGAGGAGTATTGGCCCTCTTCGGCATGGCCAATATTTCTGTAGCCAGGGCCTGTTCGAGTATTCGGGATCGACTAGCGTTGAGCGACGCGTAAGTCGCATACCTGGGTACACGGTACTCCTTCTCCTTGTTGATCTTGTCTTTTCCCTTTCATTGATAATCCTTTTCTTATTCCCTCTTCCTTGGGTTGGCCTCTGCTTGGACCTGGTTCCTGTATTCTGATAATTCTTCCATTTGCATGTACTTTGCTGCTCGTCGCCGGAGGTCATCCATGTCAAGAGCCGGCTTTTTGCAAAGACTGTTGACGAAGGCTCCTGGCCTAAGAGCCGTCACTAACTGGTGCATGGCCACCGCCGAGTCTAGGTTTCGGATGTTTAAGGCAGTTCTGCCAAACCTTTCCATGAACACTCTTAGAGATTCCCCTTTTTCCTGCCGAATATTGACTAGTGCCACTGAAGTTAGATGATGAGGTCTGCTAGTTGCAAATTGATTGCCGAATCTCGTTACCAACGTCTCGAAACTGTCGATGGAGTTAGGTGGTAGGCGGGTAAACCAACTAAGGGCGTGTCCTTTGAGGGAGGTGGGGAACACCCTACATAAAATGGCATCTTCGGCAGTGTATAAACTGATTTGGGTTACATACACATCTACATGTTCATCCGGATCTGTGCTACCATCGTATCGGTCCAGACTGAGGTTCTTCCAATTTGGAGGAAGAGGAGTTTCCATAACCCCAGAGACAAAAGGGTGCCTACAGGGGTGTGACTGAGTGTTGAAGGTAAAAAGGGAAGGTCGATTCGTCGTACCCTGCACGCTAAGGTTGATGACCGACTCGTCTTCGTGATGTTTGTCTGGTTGCTGATTTTCAGGTCTCCTGGATCGGTTCAAGTCTCTCAAATCGGCGTTTTCTTGGCGGAGGGTCGACAACTCCTGAGCGTGCTGCTGCCTTATTGTCGAAATGTCGGCTCGCAACTGTCTTAGCTCTGACAAAAGATTTGTCTGATCTTCCACCAGGTTTTCGTCGACGAGACGTTGTTCTTCCATATGCGTGTGACTTCGAGTAGTAACCATTCCTTGTGAGGCTGCGGGGAAAGTTTTACCGGGCCCCACGGTGGGCGCCAAAATGTTCCTGTCGAGGGATAAGGGGGCCTTCGGCTGTCGCTTTGTGTTCTAAGATCTTTTGTAATTTGTCCAGAAAGTGGGGGTACCTGCAAAAGACACTCCAACGTTCAAGTCAGGGTTCGGCGCAGAGTATTTAATGTGTGTAATAAATGAGGATTCAGATCCTTTTACCTTGGGGAGCGTATCCCCTTTTTATACTTATCTTATTGGGCTTGGGCCCTCATGGGCCTTGGCCTTTTTCTTAATCACATGTCTGTGGTAATTAAGGATACTTAATTACCTTTTAGCCTTAGGTTTATGTTGCCATGAGTTGCTAATGGTGTTTATACCTCTATTGGTGTTCGGCCCTGCAGGTGCCGAATACTATTATTTAGGCCCCTGAGGTGAGGGATTAGGGGTTTTCGGCTTTATAGATGCCGAATACTCCTGTCTGGCAAACGGACCGTACGGCGCTGGGGTGTTCGACTATACTTTGGACACCGAACACCTGTCATACTGGGGGGGTATTCGGTTATATATGTTGTCGAATACCCCAACTAGTACAGTCTTTGTATCTCTTTCTCTCTAAACTCTCATCTTCTATATCTGGTCTGTAACAAATTCTCATATTCAAGATTTTCTTGTTCTTGCAATATGGAATATTCTCAAATACATTCAACTTAAAGCATCAATCTTAGAGAAATATTACAACACTCCTGTATGCTATTTCTTATCCTTCCCATTTATTCATTTGCCTTCACTAACATCATGTTATTATCATGAGTATAATATATATTATACCTCTATCTTATTGGGTGGGAGAACTTGCAGATAAAATGGTTCAAAGATAGAGAACTAGGAAACTTTCTTCAAAGCAGTGATCGAAAAAAACTAAGAAGCTAAAATATTGTTTCCTTCTTATTGTTGTATGTTCCAGGGAAATTTTTTTATTTTTAAATTTTCACTGATAATTACAATGATAATAAATATTTCATATGATGCTTTAATTTGAAGCTTCCAGAAAAGATTTCTCTGTTTCTTTTGGCTGCTTCCTTTTTTCACTAATATTTCACTGTTGCAGGGTACAAGAGCGTAAGAGAGGAGGAAGAGAAAAGATTGGAGAGAGAAAGGGAGAGGGTAAATTAATTTAATATTTTTTCAAATATAGTAGTTGCTTATCTTTAGCTTTTGCTTTCTACCCCCTACATTGCATTGGAGAGAAATTACAAATAAGATAATCTAATGGTGCAATAGCCAAAGTCCTGGATTATGCAATATAACTATATAAGTATATGATAGGAACTGATTTTACTGATATAAACAATGCAGACTAGCTCCTTACAAGAGCAGAAAATAGCAGAAATTAAAAGATAAATATAGCATTCTGCAGATCCACTGAATCTATAGTCCAAAGTCATTCCCTTTTCCTCCTAATTCATGCCTACCTACACTACTTATTCTTCCTTCTTATCTTCTTTTCCTTTTTTTTTTCCAAAACAGAATTCCCACCTCCAACTGTTCCTTGCTAGCTTAGCATTCAGCTATGGTCCAAACTTAACAAGATGAATATTCCCATGTGTGCTATTCCTTTTACTTTCCCTTGCTACATCTTAACAAAACATCAATAATGACGAGTCAATCTATTCTCACACTCTTGGATATTATCCATGTAAATATCAAATTCTAATGTTGATTAATATAAATCTTTTATAATGTATCTTTGGTTTATTTTACAAATAATAGATATTTTCTGCATCTATTAGAATTGTGTGAGATAATTGTATCTTTAAGAGTTTCTAGCCACTGAACTGGTTAGTTTTCTCTAATCATAAAGGTAGTTGAGATTTTATCGGTTTATGTTTTATCTCTGGCAGATAGACATTTGACCCGCCAGCATTGATTTTTATAAAATTTTATCACTATGAATGCAGGAGAGGATTCAAGCAGTCAATAGACTCCTTGAGGCAAAGCGAATTGCAGAAGAAAATGAAAGAAAACGGTATCTTAATGTTCAGTAGTTGCTTCATTTCTTTATCTATAAGGACATTAGTTAATAGTTATTCCAAATTATGTATGTCCTATCCTATAATCAGGAATTTATCCTTGAGAAAAGCAGAAAAAAAAAGAGAAAAGAGCTAGAGAAAAAGTTCTCCAGAAACTAAAGCAGGATAAGGTATAGAACTAATTTTCTGCTAATATCTATACTATAAGGGTTCGGATAAAAAATTTTGATATACTGTGTTGGGTTTGACGAATTTCTTTTTCACAATGATCTATAGTCTGTATTGCAGTCCCTGAATGGAACTGTATCAATATGTATGTTTTCATTGTGTTAATATTAGATACTAATGCAGAATGTCAGGTAACAGACACAGGATGAATGGTAGTACCTCTTATTTGTATTGATTTTAGGGAGATTGTATAATATCAATTCCAAGAGACTATACAATTAATAATAAATGGACAAATAAGTTAATCTTCTTTGTCTATAGCTGTCATTTTCTAATGATACATTCAATAATGGTTAATTGATCAATCACGCTAAGTTTGAATCCGAAATCAATAGATCAAATTCTAATTTGTATCTCTGTCTCAATGTCTAACAAATTCTGTTTAAAAAAGTGGTACATTTAACTTGTTCTGCTTCCTGGAATTGATAAAAGATAGTTAATTTCATGCCTATTAAACTCATTAATCAATTATTAAATGAGTTTTGCATTTGTACTGAAAAGAAATGCCCTTAGACACATATAAGGTATGCATGAACATTGGCAATGCATTTTTTTCATTATTTTCTAATAACTATGTCACTTAATCAAAATCTTCTCTTGGCACAGGGTCATGGTTATCGAAAGGACCTTTTTCAAATGGTGGCAGATTTGAAACCAAAATTTTTCAGATTTCCTGGTACAATAAAATTCTATGTTTATAAAGTTAGGTTTGATTTATAACATAACATTCTTTGGCTAAAATAGAAATCTAGTAACTAAAAGGTAAATCTTTTGACAAGACTTATTAACGGAATGTAAGCGCTATTATTTCGTAAATAAGCGTTGATGGTTATGGGTTGAATAAAAGATTATCATTCACCTTATATGCTTATTAAGTTCATTGTTATTTTCTCTTATTTAATGTCAATCCCTTTGATTTGATTTAGTTTAACATGGATATGTAGATTGGCCATGATGCGTATGTAAACCCAGAAAGCACGGGTTTTGGAGGCAACAATGGCTAATCAATTTGAGCAGATATTCAGTGATCATGTAATGACTTTAATGGTTTCTATATTTTTTTATTGGTCATGTCTAATTGTATATTAGTTTCAATCATATTTCATTTTTTAATAGTTTAGTTTGCCTTGTATAAATTTTATTAGGAATTGTGCTTCATAGCAATAATAATCAACTTTGTATATAGTTTTAATGTTAAATGTGTGTGTGATTGTTGTGTCTGTTTTTCAAAACATAGGAGGAAAGTAAACAAAATGTATTGTATATATTTTTTTTAAAAAAATAACTTTTTAGATTGGTTATTTTGTGACCAATGTAAAAAGTTAACCTTTTAGACCCGATCTAAAAAGTGAACTTTTTACGTCGGTTGCAAAATAACTGATCTAAAGAGTAACTTTTTAGATCGGTTCTTGTCCGATGTTAAAAGTGTAACTTTCTATATCACCGGCATATACATCGGTCGTACAATCGATCTAAAAAGTCATTTTTAACTGATTTAAAATGTCTTTTCTGCACTAGATATTGGACCATATTATTATATAATTTGTCTAACTACAATTTTTTTTCTTTCAATTTTTGCTAGAGCAACAGAGATAGCTTGCGCGCAGGAAAGAGAACCAAGTATCCTTTTTTTTTTTTCGTTCTTTTCCACGCTTTTTCTAATAGATATTGTATTTTCTTATCATTTTTAATTTTCTAATCATGTTTTTAAATACTGTTCACTAATTTTTTTTAATCTTTTTTTAATAGTAGCTTCTTTATCTTTGAGGAAATGCAAATGTGTAGGTAAAAATAATTACCGCATACACTGAAGTGAAAACAACTATGATAGTGAGATAATCAAAAGAAACAAGGAAAACAATGCATCTAGATAATTAAATTTTTATTATAGGTTGGAGTAAAATTTTAATTTATCTCCCTTCTACTCCAAGATCAGTTTTAACTAGAGAAAGGGGAGAGAAAGACAAGATACAAATAATTGATTCTCATTCTGCTCATGAGACTACTTTTTTCATATGTTTATTGCAAGTTATTTAGTGAATTTGATTACTTTGGAGTTTGATTAAGTGGATTTTGAGCATTGGTTTGGCTTTCTCTTGGGTGTTTGGGGGAATTATTCTCTTTGGTATGGCTAACACCTTGGACTTGGGGTCTCACTGAAGGTCTTTCCAAGAAGAAGGTGTTTGTAGTGATTGGCATAAACATTGCTTTCACTTTCAGTAGCAGGAAGTGGCGTCATTCGATTAGAGAGACTTGGATGCGTCAAGGTAACTTACATTTCTAATGGAAACTCTTTTTATCTAAACGAAATGGTGATGGACTAATTTCTAACAATTGTTGGTTTTGGCTGCCTCTCTTGATCAAGTGAACAACTTCAATTGAAATGCAAGAAGGGAATTGTCATCAAATTCATGATTGGTCACAGGTGATTTCTTGTGAGACTATTCTGGGCAGGTTCTACTTTTTGTTAATTGTTCATGTTGAAAACTCTCTAAATTGAGATTGTTGCTGCGATGAAAAGACAACTAGAAAAAGCTTATGTGCATAGTGTTTCTGCAGGATTATGGCATCAACTTTGATGACCATGATGATCAGCCTGTTGAGCTGTTCCAGTGCAAATGTGGCAATAAATTTTGTAGGAATATGAAGCGATCAAATAGTAAGTTCAATCTTCCATTTATGTGCAATTTGCATAAATTTGTTTCTCTTTCAACATAAAAAAATGCGACCTGTTACTTCTTTTTTGGATGATTCAATACCTACACTATGCCTTCTTTTGCGTGCTTTGTCACTTGCTTTGTTGTGAAATTTGTTTGGTGTGTTGAACTTTTGGTGGCAATTTTGGTGTCTAATTTTGCTAAACTTTTGTCCTTCGTGGGAAGCAATGGTGCAGGGGAAACCAGTTTGGTCTTTGTAAGGTGTTTAACTTCTTGAACAGTTTCTGTGATGTGGAGGTGCTCAAGTTCAGGTCCAAATCTAATATGAATGTCGTTCACATTTCATCCAATCGTAGCCATTTGGGTAAATTTTTCTCTCAGCTTATCATCTATATATGATAGGTGTTTTTGTTTGAAACATATGATTATATTTGTAAATGGTATTCTCAATTCAAAGTATCGTGCATCATCATCCTTCTTTATTTTTTTTTCCTAATTTTAAGGTTGTTTGTAAAATCTGGTGTATTAATTTGACAGATGTGATGCTATTTATTTTATTTTATTTTTGTTCGAAGTTATGATAATGTTACAAAGGTAGATAACTTAAATGACTCTTACATTTCTTGAGTTCATGATTCTTTATTGAAGAAAGTGTTAAAAGGAGAGATATTTGAACCTCTATAGCCACCATTACCTGATAAATGGATTTGCCGTGCTGGTACCCAGAAACAAGTATATATTAGTTTTCATCATTATGATTATGTCCTTTTGTAAGAAAAATATGATTCGTTAATGTATGTGCATTGTTGTTTATTAATGATTTTGCTTAACCTGTACATGTTCCTCCATGTCTAACCATTAAACTTTTTTTTTTTTTGTTTAATTACTACAAGTAAACATATTTTTAGCTTTTGAAATTGTGGAATCATGAATGCAGAGAAACTATCAAGGATTCATTTCTGGCAAAATATTCATGACCTGGGGGATTTGGAGATAATTTCGAGTTTGTTAGGATTGGGCATGTAACAAAAAATCAAGAAAAAAGAGAGGGGGAGGGATTGTGAGGCTGAATCACTTGATGTAATATGTATGGTAGAAAACAAGACAGGGAAGCAACTTTTGATTTTATTTCTAAGGTTCATGGTTGGGAGGTAATCATTAATTAGCAATATCTGTTTGCTTGCAATTCTGGTTTTAAGTTTTAATCTGTTATGTGTTTGATTGTTTTGGTGTTTTGGATTATAGATTGTACTGTGAAGATGGAAAACAAACGATCTCAACCTCAAGGCAACAGAACTCAGAATGTTTTAGAGCAAACTTATGATAAGTGTGATTCAAAGGGTCTAATGCTAAACATGTGGAAACTGATGCAGCCCCTCCTGCCAAGTTTAATTAACATATTGTTAAGACTTAAAGGGCCTTATTTCATGTTGTTGATGAGTGGGGATGCATTAAAGTTCTCTTCGTGTATATGAAAATTTTGAATGTGTTGACATACATGACAGGGCAAAGATAGTGCGTAGCCACCAATCAGATCCTATAGGAAAAAACCACCCTTCAAGAGAATAAGGGTGCTGGGATTTGTGTGAAAGTATGCATAGATGAAGCCTCTTACCCTAGAGAGATAGACTTGAGGGTATATGGAGGCTACCAATTCAATTTTTTGGTTGTATTCGTATTGATTTTAATATAATTTCATTACTCTGCTCCAATTTTATTTTTGTTTTTTTTAAGATGTTGTTTATCTCTTCAGGATTCTGATTGTCCATGTTTTCTACCCACCATATCTGATTTGAAATGTAGATGAAGTAATATCCTTACTACCATATTTCTTAGCCATTTATTGAGTCATTTCAGTAGATATCTTCCCAATGCCATTAGAGAAATAATATTTGATTTCACCTCTTCTTAATTCTATATCAGAAATAATTGAGTGATCATGTCCACCAACCCTCAGTGTTTTCCTAGAAGAACAGAAATTTTGACCCATGTTTTCTACATATTTGGCCACATTTCTAATCTCACCAAACTCCACTTTCTTATATCAAATGCAGTAAGTTCATATCTTGATGCAAACATCCATAGAGTTATCCCATAATTGACTTGGTGAGAAGGTAAGAAACTTAAACTTCTTATCAACAATTGTTATTCCATTTTTTAGTGTTGACAATATCCTCTCATGAAGCTTTGTTTCTCTGTCCACATCTACTGATTGATAAAGCTGGTGGGAGTACTCTTGGTCCGGGGTATCATCTATGCAAGAAGCCTATGCTGAAATATTGTTATTTTTCCAAATTTTTTTTATAAACAATAATAATTATGAAAATACTTTAATTCTGAAATATTGTTAAGCTTTCTAACAAAATACATTATTTTTAACTTAGAGAATAACTCGCTGGAATTAAAGGAACCATTTTGCCCTTGCTATTTTTCTCATAAAAATAACCCTTAAAAAACAATCCCTTGCCAAAAAAAAATTATTAATAATACTAAATCGATTTTAGAAATTTATTTTTCTATAGAATATAATTAAAATAGTATAATAATAATAATAATAATAATAATACTAAATCCTATGATATTTTGTTTCTACTCAAGTATCAAACTTCCGTGCCCATTAAGAGAGAACAGAAGCCCAACGTTAGTCCAAATCACCAAGATTTTCATCAATTTTTCTTTCTAATTGTTTATTAGGTATTTTATGAGTTTTAAAGTGTTTTTAAGCTGTTTAACTATAAAAAAATTCTCTCCAAAGTTTCCCAATCATTATTTTGGGATGTTAGTGACTTCATATTTTATTTCTTACCATATTTCTTCTTGCATATATAAGCACTCAAAATTTCGTGACTTTCAA
This sequence comes from Pueraria montana var. lobata, assembly GCA_026413185.1. Taxonomy (NCBI): domain Eukaryota; kingdom Viridiplantae; phylum Streptophyta; class Magnoliopsida; order Fabales; family Fabaceae; genus Pueraria; species Pueraria montana. The sequence continues at coordinate 16,028,054 of CM048655.1, forward strand.
TATGCCACCAATCAAGCTAATACAAGCTATCTTTCCACTAAATATACACATCAACTTAAATTATTTTTAATTAATATAATAAATAACTTAAAATTTCAAAGCTGCAGATTTTTTTTTTCTCCGGCAGAACATATCTCAAATGAACATATATATTTTTCACAAAATTAAAACCAACAATAACTCATAAAAATACACAATCAAAGATTACCAATAAATCTCAAACTTATTCATTTTCATGACTCAAGCCTTCAAAAGAAAAATCAAGCCAATCATATTTATATGCACATAATTCAGTAAATATTATTCAGTCCATAAAAAAAATGGCAAGCTTCCCTTACTTCAAAGAGATGCTAAAAGATTAGAGTCTTTGGAGAGTGAGAGGTGGTAAGAATTTAATTCCTTAGACAAGATCTTTGGATAAATTACCTTAAATCTAACAACGAATCATTTCCATAAACAAAATAAAAATATAAATGGTTAGGAGAAGAAAAAAATGTTCAGATTTTATAAGGAAAAGAGGAGGAGAAAAATATTGAAAGCAACTTACCAATATTAAGAATAATTCAAGTCAAGAAGAAGGAGTACTTTTCTAACTTTAGATGTTTCATGAATTCATGATTATGGAATTGAAAGTGAGTAGTTTGAAAGACAAAGGGAGAAGGAAAAGTGAAGGAGGAAGAGACCATGAAAATCCCACGGTTGCATGAAAGAATAATACTTCGAAAATTAAGTTTTGGGTACAGCATTTTATAAACATAATAAATAATATTTTTTTTGAAAAAAAAATCATCAACTCAACGTGGCAAAGAAGTTGACTTAATTGAAAAAAATCATGACAAAGTTCTCATGATTTCAAATATAGCGCCACCCTGTCAGCACAATTTGAGGGTGTTAGTTTTGAAATTTTATACACATGAGCATATGAAGAAACGTGGGAATTGGGTTTGCAATTTTTATCAACCAGCAACTGCCTGTCAGCAAGGTTTAAGGGCATTTGTGTTTGAAATTTTGACACATCTTGAAGTGGGAAACAAGTAATTAGCTAGATATTTCCTAGACATGTGCTACGGCTAGCAATAGGTAACGATGACCTAATTTTTTAATTTTTTTTATGACTACTTGAAGAAAACGTGAGAATGGATCAATCTTGCACCGCTTCCGTAGCAAATAGCAATTATTCATTGTCCTATGAAGTTTTTAGCCAAATTAAAATTTTAAAAACATGTGGATTGGTCTCCAAGTTTTAATTTGGTTGAATTGAAAATGGGAAGGTAACAAAATATAAATTGGACTAATTAAATTACTAAGTATAAATTAGTAAATGTATGTCTTACTAATTTTAATTTAGGACATCTAAAAAATTTTAAAATGTTTCATAGAATTTTTCTAACTACCGAAAAACTCTCAAAATTACACTCATTGAACCGCGTTAACATATTATTATTTTAATCACCGGTAATGAAATAAAATAAAAATTTCACATAGACCTAATTATAATTATTAGAGACTTATTATAATTAAATCTTTCACTTTTTTTTACTATTTTCTTATTTTCGTAGTGTATTTTTACACTGTTAGTGAGTAACACAGTCCCAATTTCAATAGAATTTTCTACTGAAATTACACAGAAAAATCACACATGTTTATTTATTAAATTTTCTTTATGAAATTAAATTTAATTGTCTCTTGTAATTATTTTCAATCACTTTATCATATATTAGAAAAATCCGAATGTTACACATAGGATAAATATATATTTTCTCATAAAAGTAAGTAGAAATTTTCACTTAATTCATAGGGAAGAATAATTTACCTGAAGTCACATTAATATCTAAAGTATTATGGTGAAATTAATTTTTTTATTATAATAATTTTAGTTTGAATTTTTTTTTTTTGCAATTGTCTATTTCTTGATTTAAATAATTTACTAATTATTTTATTTTACGAACATAGAAAGTATGAAAAAAAATATAATAAATGGGTATGCATATTTTTTTTATGAAAGTATGAAGAAAAATTTAGACTTCGCTTACCATATAAAATATATATAATATAATACATTGGGATGAACAAGTTTTATGAAAAACAGTAAGAAAATTTACACTAAATTCACAGGGATAAACTTTTTTATTAAATATTTTTGTCTAATCAAATTTACAATTTCTTTTTCATAATTAATATATATTTAATACGGTAAAAAAATAATATATATGTAATTACATTACAAAAATTAAATTAAATTAGCATAATCACTATTTTTTCTCCATACAAAATTAGTGTCTAAAATTAAATTTTTAAGCAAATAATTATTTGTTTATTTATTATCTTCTCACTTAAATAAATTACTCATGGTTTTCTTCTACATGAAAAAGTTTTAATTTTTCTTTAGGATTGGTATGCATATGGCAATATATTAAAATATAAATTACATGTAAGATATAACACATAGGGATGCATTTTTTTATCTATAAAATTAAGTAATTTGTTTTACTTAAGTCACGGGAATGAACAATTTAGCTTAAGTTACATTAATATCTAAATTATTATAATAAAATTATATTTTTTATTATTATAATTTTAATTGGAATGTATTTTTTTATGATTGTCTCTTTTCTAAATTAAATAATTTATTGAATATTTTATTTTTACGAACATAAAAAGTATGAAAAGAATATAACAAATGGTGATGAATATTTTTCATGAAAGTATGAAGAAAAATTTAAACTTAATTTACCATATAAAATATAACAAACAGGGTTGAACGTTATTTTATGTAGGAAATTTTACACTAAACTCAAAGAATAAACATTTTTATTAAATATTTTTGTCCAACCAAAGTTAAAATTTCTTTTTCAAAATTAATATATATTTAATTAAAAAAAATAAAGTTAAATCAACATTCACTATTACTTTCTCTATACAAAATTAGTATATAAATTATTTTTTAAACAAATAATTATTCATTTTTTATTTATTATATTCTAATTAATTAAATAAATTATTCATGATTTTCTTCCACCTCGGCAAATTTAAATTTTCTTTTATTCATTGATATAAATATATATATATATATATATTAAAATAAAAATTATATATAAATTATATCACATAGAGATGAATATTTTTTCTTATAAAAGCATGTAAAAATTTTCACTTAATTCACTGGGAAGAAAAATTTACCTGAAGTTACATTAATATCCTATTCTAATGGTGAATTATATTTTTTTATTATAATAATTTTAATTCAAATGTATTTTTTTATGACTGTCCATTGCCTTATTTAAATAGTTATTGAATGTTTTATTTTACCATATTAGAAAGTATAAAAAAAATATAACAAAAGGGGATGAATATTTTTCATGAAAGTTTGTAGAAAAATTTAAACTTAATTTACCATATAAAATATAAGACATAGGGATAAAAAAAATTTATATAAACAAGTAGAAAAATTTACACTTAATTCACAGTGATAAACTTTTTTTACTAAATATTTTTGTCCAATCAAAGTTAAAATTTATTTACATAGTATATATTTAATTACATAACAAAAATCAAATATCAATATAATCACAATTATTTTCTCCACGCAAAATTAGTGTATAAAATTAATTTTTAAACAAATAGTTATTCGTTCTTTGTTTATTATCATCTCACTTAAATAAATTATTCATGATTTTCTTCTAACTAGAAAATTTTTAATTTTCTTTTATAAATTGATATGTATATGTCAATATATTAAAACTAAAATTTTATATAAAATTTAATTCACGAGAATGAACATTTTACCTGAAGTCACATTAATGTTGAAATTATTATGGTTAAATTATATTTTTATTATAATAATTAAAATTTGAACATATTTTTTTATGTCTGTTTCTTTCTTGATTTAAATAATTTATTGAATGTTTTATTTTATGATCATAGAAAGTATAAAAAAATATAATAAATGGGGATTAATATTTTTTTTAAATATGATGAGAAATTTAGACTTAACTTACCATATAAAATATATAAAATATAACACACGGGATGAAGATTTTTTTATAAAAAAATAAGTAGGAAAATTAAATTGAATTCACAAGTATGAAGAAAACTTTTTTACTAAATATTTTTGTCTAATCAAAGTTAATATTTCTTTTACATAAAAAACCAAATATCAACAAAATCACTATTATTTTCTCCACATAAAATTAATGTCTAAAATTACTTTTTAAGCTAATAATATATTTATTTATTATTTATTATCTTCTCGCTTAAATAAATTATTCATGATTTTCTTCTACCTAGACAAATTTTAATTTTATTTTATACATTGATATGTGTATGTCAATATAATAAAATAAAAATTATATGTAAAATATAGCACATAGGGATAATTTTTTTATTTATAAAAGCAAATAATAAATTTTCACTTAATTCATGGATATAACATTTTACTTGATGTTTCATTAATATCTAAATTATTATAGTAAAATTAATTTTTTTTATGAAAACGTGAAGATTAAATTTTTTTTTTATGAAAGCATGAAGATAAAAAATATTTAAATAAAAAATCTTAAAATGTTAATCCTGTGCAACGCACAGGTCAATATCTAGTGTGTGTGTGTGTGTGTGTATATATATATATATATATATATATATATATATATATATATATATATAATCTGTTGACATTAGATGTAAATTTAAAGACTTACACCAAATCTCATATGTTAAAATAAATTAATCTAATGAGTAAAATTATTTGGCTTAAAACAAATTTAATAAATCACGTGATTTTTTTTCTCCATATATTTTGTTTTTTGAAAACCCTTTTCTTTTTCCGTAATCCCATTGAATGGAGCTTTATTTTGTCGTTGTTCTAAAAGTTGAGTACACTCCCTCAATATATTTTTATCCCACTTCCGATCCAATTCCATAACACCAAGAGAAAGAGAAAATAGAAACAATGAGTACAGTCCAAAGGATAAGGCAGCCGCACACCAATGCCTACGTCTATACCAAAAGAGTTTCCATCCGGAAAGATGATGGTGGAATCCCACCGGAAACTCTTAGGGCCCATTTGGAGAGAAATTATTCTATGATCCGGGACTACCACGTCAGCTGTAGTCCTGGCCAATCATCATACGACACATGGCGTGGAGAGATACACACTGTAAGGGTTAACGGGAGAAATTATTCTATGGTCCGAGACTACCATGTCAGCTGTAGTCCCGGACAATCACCATAGGACACATGGCGTGGAGAGATACACAGTGTAAGGGTTAACGGTGCTTGCTATTACAGAATATATATACACAGAAGTAAAAAAATTTAAAAGAAGAAACAGAATCCAAAACGTGATAATCAAAATAATGAATTTAAACGCAAATCACGGTTTAATCAAATTGTAACAGATAATTTTAAAAAAAATCACAAACACAAATCTTCACCGGAAACCATATTGTTGTAACAAAAAACCTGCAAACCCACTCTGCCATTGTTACTCTGTGATATTCTGGTAAATTATCACATGAATTTTAATATGATAGTCATCACGAATTAACGGATTGGAGTTACATACGGGGACAAACTCATTGTCTAAATTCTTGCTTTCACTGTGATGGCAGCTGCTGCATGCATTACTCATGTCGGTGCTCCAAAAGCAAGTTTAATTATATATGCTATATGTCATAAATTCAATTATATATGACAGACATGTATATATAATACATCTATGATCTTAAAGAACAAGTATCTAAGAACATGTTGGAGTGTGAATGTGGTTCGAAAACAAAATTTGACGAGTACCACATGTACCCACATGGGTAGGATATCTTTGACTAAGATAAAAGTCAACAACCAAGGGTATGGACGAGTACCCCTTCGGCTGCTACCGATCAGCCATGATAATATACATCAATAGATTACTCACCTGAATATCCCATGACCAAATGCCCTTCGATCATAATGGGATACCCCATGACAAGAACCTCTTAACCAGTTCAACATATGTAGAGTATTCGACCTGAGCCGAATACCCCTCGACCTAGGGTGAATACCCCCTCGGCCAAGGCTAAGCACTCCTTAATACTCATTAAGGACCAAGAGAGGAATAATCATCTTCAAGACCTCATTAGCAGGTAATCATGGATTAACAAACCAGTTAATCTCATAGGTAAGACTTATGGATCCAAGGCCCATTAATATGTGTATATAAAATATGAGATTCTCCAGGTAAAACAACTATTCATTCTCATTTATTACTCATTTACTATATTGGGGAGTCTCTGACTTGAGCGTCAGAGTGCCTTTGCAGGTACCCACCCGCGCCGCATCGGAGGAGTTCATTGGAGAAGGGATGAGGAGTGTTTGGCATACAAGAGGAAAGAATTACCCTAGTACCCTCGTGTAGGTACACTGCATATGTACAACAATGGTAGAACGGGTTTGCTGGTTTTTTTGTTATAGCAATATGGTTTCCGGCGTGGAAGATTTGCGTTTGTGGTTATTTTTGGAAAATAATCTTTTATGATTTGATTAAATTGTGATTTACGTTTAAATTCATTATTTTTAAATTTCAGATGATCATGTTTTGGATTTTGTTTTTACTTTACTTTTTTTTTTTACTATGCACATATATTTTCTGTAACAACAAGCACAGTTAACTCTTACACCATGTATCTCTCCACGCCATATGTCGCATGGTGATTGGCCGAGACCACAGCTGACGTGGTGGTCGCAGACCATAGAATAATTTCTCCCATTCGGGGTGGTTGCGAGCTTTTGGTTTTTGATTTTCAAATACAATTTTCAAAACAAAACGCGTTCGGGAAAAATGGAGCTAAAATGGTTTTTAACTCAATTTCAAAACACTTTTAAATTTCTTTTTCAAAATCAAGAAAAAAGTTATGAATTTGGTTTTTATTTATTTTAAAAAACATTCTCATCACCACCACCATTCCACCACCACCATCGTCGCCAGCATTCCACCATCGCCGCCAGCAACACCGTCACTAGCATTCCACCACCACCATCATCATTCCACCACCATCACCACCTCCATTCTACCACCATCGTTGATGCCGCCGTCGTTACCACCACCACCACTAAAAATTTCAAAATTAAAAATGCAAAATCATTCCAAACTGGGCCTTAGAGAATTATCCATTCTCGATCGTTTTAGAAATCATCCCAAAGTCATCTTCATACTTGACATGAAGCCACTTAAAAAGGAGCTTCAGTTAGAATTTGAGTATCTAAGATCAAATTTGGCAGATTGCGTATTATTAACACTGTGTAATATGTTTAATAATATATAAATACATCTTTCAATAAGTTCAAATTATACAGTGAATTGGGTATACTTTCAATCCTGTATTCTTTTTTAGTCTTCCCATTGATAAATAAAATTGCAATTGGTGACAGAATTTGCTTTATCTTTCGTTTTTTGGTGGTCTAAACTTTATAACATTCTTGTAGAGCTGCTAAATAATATGGTTGCTCAGTGCTCATATTCTTGGCATTTTGCTTGGTGAGCCACCCCATATGGTGCTCTCACCATCTTTATCTTATGTACCTCCTATTCCACTTTTTTTTTTATAGATACCTCCTATTCCACTTTAATTATACCTCTGCCTCTTCAATTTCTTTTTTTTTTTTTGAAATCTTTATTTTTATTTTGGCATTTTTCCTTTCTTGGGTGTTTGTATTATTTCTCCTAATATTTTTTTTGCTTCGTATTATTTCTCCTAATTTTTTTTGACAAATTATTTCTCCTAATATGCAGTCCATTTTCCTACACATTCCTTAAAAAAGACTAACGTTTCTTAGCGTCCACCTGTTTTAAAGTTACATAAAATTAATTTTAAACGTTTCGATTATGATTGAAAAATGTATCCAAATTAATTTAAGCACAAGTTTTACATTAAAACATGCGCATAATATGGAAAATTAATTTTTGATATAAAACAAATGTTATAGGTAGCATATCTTTTTAGGATAAAAATGAATTTGTTGTCTGCACCAGCAGTTACTAAGAAGTAAGAAGTTTTACCCTACTTTTATTTTATTTTATTTTTTGGTAAAACCCTTCTTTTGTTTTTAAAAAGGAGAAAAAGTGAGTACAAAAGATCAGCGAATCTTAAATGCTACTCCTAGATAGAACAAAAAATGAATACAATTTTCCAATAATAACATAAAAAAAAAAAAAAAAAACAAGCCACAGGACAAAGAGTAGTGCCTCAATAGAACAAGCAAATTAAGAGAGTCAAACTTCCAAACTCTATCAATTTCATGCTTACTAGATTCCATCCAGCTAGAAAAATAACTTCTTTCCTGCCAACATATTTGCCATCACGTGGTTAACAGAGCCGTGTCTTGATATGTGGGGAATTGGGATCAACGAAAAGCTTGGTTGTGAACGTGAATACGCTATTCTTGTTTCATACTCACAACGGACATGTTATGATTTCATTTATCTTGATTGTTTTGGTTGTTTGGTGTTTTTAGATATTGCCTCCCTCTGGCTTTGATTTTTATTAATTTATCATATATAGCGTCATTTAAATTCAATCGTAATGTATTTTTTAAATAATATTAATAATTCTGGTTTACATTAACTTTTTTATTATTTAAATTGGTAGTAATTGTAACTGACTAGCTGTGCATTATATTTATGTACTTTCTTTGTTCCTAAATTCTTGATGTTCAAGGTTAATGCATACATGTTAAGAAATAGTTAATATTACGCACAAACAATATATTTAGTCTAAAAATACCCTCATTTAATATCTATGAGAGAAGAAGTTGTGAAAATTTAAGTCATGTTAAATACGGGTATATGTGAAAAAAATAATTAATAAGCATTAGAATGTGTAAAACATCAAGAATTTAGAAACAAAAACTAGAAGTTAAAACATCAAGAATTTAGGAACAGAGGAAGTATCATGTATGTACCTCTCTCTGAACTTTGGAGAAAGTTGAGCATATTTTATAGTATATTATGAAAAAAAAAACAAAACAAAAATATGAAAAAGAGATTCTGAAGAAAAAAATATAAAATAATAGAAGTTAATTATGTATGAAGTTGAGCATATGTTTAATTATGCGTTTTTTAAGAGTTAAAAAATGATTTCCGTAGAAACATAATTAATAAATTATAAAGCATTGTTACATGACAAAACTTTTTTTCAATTTGATATTTCTTTACTAATACTTCAATTTTTAATATGTATCCTTTTTCTTTCTTTCTTTTTTGTGATTGATAACATGCATTCTAAATTCGGAAGTAATGACTAAACTCCATGGAGGATCGTGTTGACATCAGTAGGATTCGAATCCTGAACCACTTGATTAAGGGACACAAGTTTCTATTACTTGTGCCAACCAATGTTGATATCTAAAAATACATAGAAATGTATTAAAATTATAATAGACATATATATTAGTATAAAAGTTTTAAATGTGAAAAAAGAAATAGTTTTTTGGATTTAAACTACCCATCCTTACTCTGTACTTTTATAGCTTTCCTCTCTCATGTAAACGTAGACTACCCACTACTATACAAAATAACAAAACAAACAAATCATGGATTGATCATGAGGTGAAACTGGATTGAGCATGCCTGAGGTGAGGACAGAGATTCGTTCCTCAATAGATCTCTACGTTTCCTCTTCGTAAAACATGGATTGATCATGAGGCATGTCTGAGGTGAGGACAGAGATTCGTTCCTCAATAGAACAAGCAAATCATGGGACACAAACTTCCAAAGTCTATCAATTTCATGCTTCCTAGATTCTATCCAACTCCTCTCCTGTCAATTTTACATTTAAACATAAGAAAAGTAAAATAAAAAAATAGTAAATGTTAACATAGTAGCCTAGAGTCTCAAACATATGAACCTTAACAAAATGTGATCCAAGTGAGAGTGTTGTGTGTATATATGTGTATTGAGAGTGATCTCCAAAGAGTACCATTGTAAAATCCAAGTATAACATAACTTCTGATAACAAGTACAATTTTTTTTTTTAATTTCTTCTACTATTTTATATATATATATATAGTTGCTACACAAACTTCCGATTCCATCACACCAAGAGAAGGAGATAAAATGAATGATACACTACTCCCAAGTACCAGGCAGCCTCACACCAATGCCAGCATCTATACCAAAACAGTTACCTTTCAGCAAGACCGTGGAATCCCACCTAGTACTCTTAGAGACATATCTATTCTGAATCGTTTTAAAGGTCATCCTAATGTCATCTCCTTACTCGGCCAGAGGCAAATTAATGATCACCAGTTAGAATTACAGTTTGAGTATCTAAGAACAACTCTGTCAAGATATATTTGAGATGGTCGGTATTTGGTTGATGAATCTATAATAAGGGTATGTCTCTTTTTCTCTTTCAATTGAATAGTGATTAATATTTAATATTATCGAAATTTCTCAAAGATTCTTTTGGTTGCAGAGCTTCATGTTTCAGCTAGTCTCACTTGTGGCGTATTGTCACTCAACTGGAGTTTTAATACTCAAGTTAGGTTCACCTAATATACTAGTTGACAACAACCGACCATTGATTAAGGTGGCAGACTTCTCTATGGCTAGACATTTTAAACCTGATCAACCCTTAGTTGTCAATAATCCGCTGGTATGTATGATTCATTAATTAATTGGGAAATGGGAATGTTCCTGTTTCATCACCATTCCTTGGTATTCAAGTTTATTAATAGATTCACAGTATTTTGTTACACAAATTTAAAATTTTCGTGAGAAATAGGTATATAGTTGAGCAAATTGTGATATTCTCTTTTAAGACATTTAAGATTTGGCCATTATTGTGTTTGCCAGATGGGAGAAGCAGGATACCGTGCCCCCGAATTGTTGATCAGTGGCAGTAGATATTCAGCTTCTGCAGACATTTGGTCTCTTAGCTGCATTACCGGCGGATTATTGACAACAAAGTGTTCACCAGGTTTAAATTGTCTGGCCATAGAGAAGTCTGCCACCTTAATCAATGGCCGGTTGTTGTCAACTAGTACAATAGGTGAACCTAACTTGAGTATTAAAACTCCAGTTGAGTGACAATACGCCACAAGTGAGACTAGCTGAAACATGAAGCTCTGCCACCAAAAGAATCTTTGAGAAATTTCGATAATATTAAATATTAATCACTATTCAATTGAAAGAGAAAAAGAGACATACCCTTATTATAAATTCATCAACCAAATACCGACCATCTCAAATATAACTTGACAGAGTTGTTCTTAGATACTCAAACTGTAATTCTAACTGGTGATCGTTAATTTGCCTCTGGCGGAGTAAGGAGATGACATTAGGATGACCTTTTAAACGATTCAGAATAGATATCTCTAAGAGTATTAGGTGGGATTCCGCGGTCTTGCCGTAAGGTAACTGTTTTGGTATAGATGCTGGCATTGGTGTGAGGCTGCCTGGTCCTTGGGAGTAGTGTATTATTCATTTTATCTCTTGGTGTGATGGAATAGAAAGTTGTCACATTCTAGTGACATTTTATATAATATATTGATTGATTAATTGATTGATTGATATTTCATTCACAATCAATTAATTAACTATTGATTAGCACAATCACAATCTTAATATTTGTAAGACATCTAATATATTTATAATTTTCTTTTCACATTTAAATAATGAAATTTTAAAATTATATTTTGGTTAATATTTTAATTAAAATAATTTTAAAATTTTACTTCTACTTTTTGTTATTATTATTATCATTTTGACAGAATTTATTATTATTATTATTATTATTATTATTATTATTATTATTTTATACATATAAAGATATATATATATATATATATAAAATAAAAAAATTGAAACGAACGTAATATTTCAAAAGGAGCCTTAATAATATTTAAAAAAAGTTGCAATTAATTGAGAACCAGAATTTCGAAATAGGATCATTGAATATGGGAGCAAATTATATGTAATTGATTTATGTTTTTGTCTTGAGTCTTATAGATAACATATAAAAAAAATATTTGGTAATTATTATAAAATAACATTAAATGCATCTTATTCCTTAAAAAAAACTTTCCTTCATTTTTTTTACTGCAACTTTCCTTGATTTTAATATATTATTAATTTTCTTTCCAGATTTAATATTTTAATTAAAGTATTTTTAAAATTATATTGATATTAATTTATTCGATTTTAAAATTATTATTGATTATTTGATATTTGATTTGATTTTATATTATATATTTAATTATATGTGTAATATATGGTAATCATGAATTATTTTCCTCACATATAAACATAATTATTGATCCCTTATATATATATATATATATATATATATATATATATATATATATATATCAATTTCTAGTAAGAATAGTGATTAGTGAGAGAGAGGAAAGAGTGTGCTTAGCTGATGAGGTGACGGAAAGATTTTTCAGTTTTTTTTTTTTTTTTAAATAGAACAATTGAATCTCAATCTTTGAAAATCTTTAGTGCCACATGTTGCAAGAACGGGATTGATAAAACTCAACAATTAAACTGTATTGTTTTTTTAATCCTTCTAAAGTTAGTGCCATTTTGTTAATGTGCATGTGAACCCACACACAGTAATTGAGAGGATCCAATCTCTAATGTCTCTACATTATTGCATTGCCATTTTCATCAACTTGGATAGCTGACTTTCATGTTGCCTTTTTGCCATTGTTGTGTCTTATGACTTCAATCATGTTCACGTACGTCAGTTCCTTTATTTTTATTTTTTTTTCTTCTTCATCTTTCATGATGGGAGCTTCAGAATCCACCCACTGGTGCATTTCCTTTTATGTTGGGGGTATAGGACCTAATTTTTAATGGTTTTGTTGGTTTGAATGGAGCTTTATTTTGTCGTTGTTCTAATAGTTGAGTACATTCCCTCAATATATTTCTATCCCTGTATCCCACTTCCGATCCAATTCCATCACACCAAGAGAAAGAGAAAATTGAAACAATGAGTACAGTCCAAAGGATAAGGCAGTAGCACACCAACGCCTATGTCTATACCTAAAGAGTTTCCCTCTGGAAAGATGACGGTGGAATCCCACCCGAAACTCTTAGGACCGTTCGGGGTGATTGTGAATTTTTTGTTTTTGGTTTTCAAATACAATTTTTAAAATAAAACGTGTTCAGCAAAAATGAAGCTGAAATAGTTTTTAACTCAATTTCGAAACACTTTTATATTCTTTTTCAAAATCAAGAAAAAAGTTTTGTAAATTTGGTTTTTATTTATTTTAAAAAACACTCTCATCACCACCACCACAACCACCACCACCGCTACCTAGGTGTGGGTTTATGGACTTGGGCCCGCAGACCTGCCCGTTAAGCCCACAGACTTTGCGGTTAACGGACCTAAATTTTTTTTCGTTGTATAATAATTCTAGATCTTGAACCCGGCACGCAAAGTCCGCATATTTAACGGGCTTGGCCCGTGGGGCCTGCTAATAAGTAAAACTTTGCGTTTTGCATAGAGGCACAAGAGGAGAGTCTCTTAGTTTTGCTTCAGAATTCCATACACTACTAGTAAGTAAGCAAAATTGTGTTTTGCATAAGCACATAGATCTTTTAAATATTGTATATAATTTAGTTAGAAATGTTGTTAAGACAAATTGAATGTTTCAACATGTTGGCAACAATTAATGAGAAGAAATAATAATAAACTTAGTGATGAAATTGTAATTTAAACTTAGGAATTCGCTTATATTTCTCAATCACCAATTCACCATCAGTAACATATATTATGTACAAATGACAATGAGTGGTAACAAATTTAAGGTTTTAAAGGTTTTTTTTAAAAATATTTTTTCACCATTTTTATTGGATCTGCGAGCTGGCATGTTTAACCGCGGGTTTCACAGGATGGACGCGGACCCAAAAATAAAGACCATTTATTTCGCAGATCGGGCTTGGCCCGACCCATCAAAATGCGGACTTCGCGGACGGGGCCTTAAACAGGCCAGGCCTGCCCGTATACTCATCCCTACCACCACCGTCACTGCTGCAGCCGTCGCCGCCCCCACCACCGATGCCATGGTTAATGATTTTTTATTTTTAATTATTTTTATGTGTCGATATTTTTTTATATTGCATTATTTCATAATAGAGCGATATTTTTAATTATATTGCATCTTCAATTTGCAACAACTTTTTTTTTATATAAAAAAAGGAAACATAGAGATTATTGGGTGGTTTGTTTGTTTTGTTATTTTGTACAGCAATGGGTAGTTTACGTTTACAAGAGAGAGGAAAGCTATAAAAGTGGAGAGTAACGGATGGGTAGTTTAAACCCAAAAAACTATTTTTAATTATGAAAATAATGAAAATTAAATGTTATTTATTTATACTAATATATATGTCTATTATAATTTTGATACATTTCTCTATCACTTTTAGATACCAACATTGATTGGCACAAGTGGTAGTGACTTGTGTCCCTTAATCAAGTGGTCCAAGGTTCGAATACTGGTGATGCCACCACAGTCCCCGACAGTCAAGAAATATCAAATTGAAAGGAAAAAAAAAGGATGCATATTAAAAATTGAAGTATTAGTAAAGAAATTAAGGTTTCATTTGTTGGAAATCACATAGGTAAAGGATTTTGGGTTATTGTCATCATAGAGTCAACAAAAATTGATTTTGGGTTAACACCATAGACAAAAAAAAAAAAAAAACTAGAATTCATTCCTTTAAAACATCTATAAAGTTCTATTTATGATTTTTAGTAAAATTGGAAAACATTAAGCATAAACAAACCATTAGAAAACATCCCTAGATGTTTTAAGTAAATGAATGTTACTCTCTCTATTCCTTCTTAATTGTCGATTTTATGAATAAAATTTATTTTTATTTATCTGTCATTTGTAAAGTTCAATATTACATTAATTAATACCTTTCTTTTCACCATATTTTTAATTAATTCACACCTATGCATCTATTATGGAGTAGCAATAAAAAAATGATAAAATAAGAAACCCACAACTATTTTATTAAAATAAAATAAAAATTATTACACTTCTTAGTTTCTACATAGAAACCTTAAAAGACATATAAAAAGGAACTAAGGAAGTATTAAGAAATAAGAATAATAACTTATTCCATTGTTTGAGTTTTATAAATTAGAATGAAACCCAATTAAAAAAAAGGATGGAATGAGATCCATTCCATTTCATCATTCATAGTAATTTTTCTTTCCTTCCAAATTTTGAAGGAATTTGATGGAGCTAAAATTTTATATTATCAAATGACTCTTTTATTCTTACTATTTAAACAATCCGTGGTTTTAGAAAATACTGAACAACTACATCTTGACATACTTTAAAGTAAGGATTTTAGGCGAAATGAAAATTGATAATTTATTTCACTCCGTTCTTTTTTCAAATGATGGAATGATCCTCTTATGATTTTAATATCAATTTAATGATTTAACACGTTGGAATTGAATATTAGAAGCCAATTTCAAATACACACACTAGTCATTTAGCCTGTGCATTGCACAAGCTAAATGTTTATTTTATACAACTAAAATTTATAATAAAATAACATTTCTAAATATATAAATTATATTAAAATTAAAATATGTAATTAATAAATATATCTGTACTTATAGATTATATTTCAGATTTATGATAAATAATTTATATTGTGATATTATTATGTATAATTATTGATAATTTCTTTTAGAAAATATTGAAATTCAAGTTAGAACTAAAGATATTTTTTTTGAAAGTTAGAACTAAAAATATTAAAAATGATTGATTGAAAAAAAAAAGATAAAATGTTAATTTAAATAAGAGAAAATAGATGATGCATTGACAGTATAAAAAGGTTTTGCACCGTCATCAAATCACAACCCACCATGTATGGTAAGATTGTTGACTTTTATAATAATTACCTTAAAAGTCAAATCAATGGTGATTTATGATTGATTGACAACAATGTAAAATAGTTTTATACGACACATCATCCTTTATAACTTTAAATAAATAATTCAGTTGATGTTAAAAGTATAAAAAAAATATATCAAATACATATTTGAAGTGTGTTTGAATTTTATATATTTGATATTCAGTTATAGCTTGTTAAATGATTTAGTTGATATTAAAAGCATAAATGATATATCAGATACATTTTAAGAGCGCATTTGAAATTTGAAGATATATATATATATATATATATATATATATATATATATATATATATATATATATATATATATATATATATGTGTGTGTGTGTGTGTGTGTGTGTGTGTGTGTGTGTGTGTGTGTGTGTGTGTGTGTATTTATTTATATGAAATTAGTTTTTGATATTCAGTTACATTTAAACTATTCAATTGATATTAAAAGTACAGGAAAATATACCAGATGCGTGTTAGGAGAGTGAAGTATACCACTTTTTCTTCATAAGAAGAGAGTATTCAAATAAGAATGAATATAAAGGAGGGAGAATGAAGTAATGAGAGTACATGTAGACTTAACACACACACACACACACACACACACACACACACACACACACACACACACATATATATATATATATATATATATATATATATATATATATAATCTTTGAAATTTGAAATACTAATAAGCATTTGATATACCATTTTATGCTTTTAAAATTAACTGAACAATTGACTTCAATTTTTATCTCTTTCTATCTATCCTTATTTCTAATTTGAATTTCAATATTTTTAAAAGAAATACCAATAATTAAAATAACAATTTATCATAAATATAAAATATATTTTATATGTTCAAAAATATTTATTTATTAATTATAATATGATTTATATAATTACAAGTATTTAATTATTATAAATTTATTATGAATAAAAAAAATATTTATTAAGTTCAATGCATAGTCTAAAATACTAGTTAGGATTAAATTTGTAAGATTCTATATTAGTTGTGAAGTGGATTAGAAGAACACTAGAAGGGGGTTGAATAGTGACACTTAACGGACTATGGCTTTTCTGTAAAAGAACACTTAGGTTCTGAAGTTTTAGGACGTGTCTAGGACACAACTTTAAGAAGCTTTGTTGGGAGCAACCGATATCCTTTGATAGTATTTTGTATAAAATGGTTTCTCAATAATAATCATACAAAAATACTTTCATATACTTCTTTAGAAGCTACTCAGAAAATGTCAGATTCAGGGTAGGTAGAACCTGTTAATGTCAGAAAATGTCAGATTGATGAGTAGATGCATGCCTCTGGATATTTTAAAACAATTTGAGTAGCTTAAAATAGCTTTATATCAAAGATATAACAGTTAAGAACCAAGCTACTCAAGGTAATAATACATAAACACACAGATCAAAAGTAGTAAGAAGGATAAAATACACAGAGGAATTATCCTGGTTCACCCTACCTAGGCTATGTCCAGTCGCTACAACTGTAAGCTTTCCACTAACACAAACTCCAACTAGGTATTCTTTCTTTCCTAAAGCCTCCCTAAGGTCTTACACCTCAGTATTCTCTAAGCCTCTGCAGACTCCCCTGATTATTCTTTCAACAAGTTTCTCGAGGCTTAACCCAATATTCTCTAAGCCTCTGCAGGCTATCTACCCAAGTATTCTTTCTAAAAGCCTCTCCAGATCCCAAAAACTGTGTTTTAAACTTTATATTAAAAATCAAATTCTATCGGTTAAAAGTCGTCACAAATTGTGAATTCAATATACTTTGTTTGGCATAATTAATGTTGTCTGCATTGAGGAACTAAAGAAAGTATTTTACAAATTTGAAGAATTAAAAAAATCATTTTTAATTTGGAGGACTAAAACAAGAAAATTCCTATATTTGAAAGACTAAAAACATATTTAAGGCATAATTGTATTTTAGTTTTTGGATGACTAAATCTTTATACTGTGATTGAAAAGATCTAATTGATCTTTATAATAATGGGAAAAAAGACGTATTTAGTAGATATTTGATACAATGATTAAGGAGAAGTAGAAGTTTTGGTCTAGTGACGGGATCTACCACCTGTGAGAATTCATGGAAACTACTTTCTACTATGCAATAAAGTTTTCCTTCTTTTCACCATGAGGATAAGGTGAAAGGTTTGGGAGGAGTATTGAGTATTGATCATGATGAAGAAGGTTTAATTTAAAATAGGAAAAGGATGAGGGGAGCAATGGGATGCCCCTGACTGATGTAGCAGAAAAGGAACATAAGGAGGGTTAGTTTGTAATTGTTGAAGGTTTATTTTTGTCTAAACCACATGTATCCTCTATCAGAGTCAATCTTGTTCGAATTGAGTGAGACCACTATGGACGGCAAAGTTCTCTTTTTGAGTATTTAACACAACTGCATACCAAGACTTGAACTCAAGACCTCCGATTAAACTAAAGCAATCCCACGCTCGATGGTTGTAATTGTTGAAGTTAGTAACAAGAGTTAGCTCATGCTGTGAATATATGAACCATTACCTGGTCATAATCCCAATCAATTTATTGTGACATATAATCATTTTTTTTTAGTTTTTAAGTAACAATTAATAAAATTCGACTATATGTCACGTGAAGATGGATCAGACTTTAGTCACCCAGGTAATAATGTCAATTTACATGTTAATTAATTACACATATTCACACCAATTCCAAAAAAATGACTCAAATCATAGCAACACACAAGTCATACAATTCATATATTGAGAAATAATCATCATTTCTACATAACCCTAGCATACAACATACATTTTATCTTTTACTGGTGGATACACATTTCATCTTTTACCTATCCATTAGTCAAAGCATGTTAAACTTCATTGAACGCTCTTAACAAGATTTATATAAGATACCATTAAAAGCAAATAACAATCAAGAATATCATTGGTAAAAAGAGGTTCACAACACAAAAACAATGACTTTAATTAAACACATCCACATGCACACGTTCGCAACTCCACACATTGATACAACATTACCCCTTTCTAATCCTTAGCATAGCATACTCAAATCACACACCAAGAAACAAAGAAATTCACAAGACATAAAGGAGTGAGGCTACATGCAAGGGGAATCATATGGAGTCACAATACAATTAACGAGGAAGGGAAGCATGCGAGGGGATACACTCGTATTACATCTACCAATTAATAAGCAGACACATTACTCGTGTTATTAGGGGCGGGGAAAGCACGTATTAGTCACATGCATTATTGACTTTAACTCCTACAAGTCGTGCATCACACATAGATATATAGTTCAATACAAACATCAATTAACCCGACCTCTTATATCTACTCTCTCATTCTTCACTCTCAATCATGTAAATCACTCAACTTCCCTATCCGTTCGAAACATATCGTATTCATGTAGGCTGTTAAGATAAAGATAACAAGACAAACATAACATGACTACAACCAATCAAAAAGGAAAAATAATATTAAGGAAAGGGAAAAATGAATGCATGCAAGAGATATACTTATTTTACACGTTTCATCTAGAAAATAAACATACATCTAATGTTTTAAGGGCAATCACATTGATCAAACAAACATATGCTACAACATCCCATGTACGTATATAAGCATTCAAAGTGAGGACACACACTTTGGAGACAACTCTACATCCTTCTGACATTAGAATGGACGCATGTTGCTCCTAAGACATATATACACATCAAAGGGTTCAAGGGTGATTGTTGTTGATCTTAGTTCTTGCTTGCCATCATGCCTTACTCACATTGCACAAGGTATTGAGGTGGCAGATCTCAATATCTCAAGACAAGGCAATTAGGATTTATGGTATAGCGAACAACCAAAACACTCAACATGTATCAAATAATGTCAAGAGTTTCATAGCGTACACAGGGAAACATAAGAGACACATAACACAAAGGTTTGTGCAGGTAACAAAACAAGGAAAACATGATTCAAACAATCCAAAAAGGAAGCCAAACAATTGCAAAGAGTATCATAGCGTGCACATAAAAAACATGGTAAACACATAACGCACTGGCCAAAAGAAACCTGCTCTGATACCACTAAATGTAACACCCTTTTACCCCGAGACACATACATTTATAATATTTTCTAAATATGTTCGATGTGGAATTTAAATAAAAAGAATGTATTGACTTTTTTCAAAACTTCTTTTGAGGTAAAAGAGCATTATATCTCGTATCTTCATAAACTTAAAGAAAATAGCTCAATAAATAACATAATTCAAAGTTAAACAACTCTTGACACTCCAAAAGCCATACAAAACTGTATCAATTAAAATGCAAAGGAAAACTACTCATAAATTGAAAACTTAAATAAATGACTAAAACTCATGCCCCGATGTTACATTGTCTCAGAGCACCCATAACCATAAAATTACAAATAATAAAGTGGAGGCCTAAGCCTCTCCTCCAGCACCTTTATCACAACCTGGTAGAGACTCACCTAAAAGGGTGGCATTTAGCCGAAACACAAACAAGTCAAACAAAGAGGGATTGAGTCACATCTCACCACATAAAGCAATTAAAAGGTTAAAAGCATTTAGAAATATCTTCACACATAGCATCCATAATCACACAAGTACAAATATTCTCATAGACACACATGCATTATGATGTAGACTCAACTTAAGACTCTATATGCATGTGGTACCAATAAAACACTTGTGAAAGAAGCCCAGGAGGACATGCAGTTGACAGATTTCCACACCATAGAAAACCCAACAACACACTCTCACTAAGATCAGATTATTGGTGGCACGTCAGGGTTACCCAATCTTGCAAGGATACTCCAACTCATGGGATCAGCATGAGCCACACGGAGATTCCAAACCGGATAACACCCCCAAGGACAAAGCCATACTTCAACTCATTCATGCCCTCCCCGATTAGCTCAACAACATCCCTCGAAAAACATAATATGATATGATGCATGAGGCATACAAGACAATCATGGATATACACACTTATCATAACATGGTGGTCCTTGCTCCACATAAGCTTGGGCCACATATAAATCTCAACACATTACCATGATATCACTTGATCCACCTCATGTACCTATTGTGCCACCCGCTACCGGACCACCCACAGATGTTCAGTCCTGCAAACTTCATGCTCAAGATGTCCAGTCCTCATCTTGAGGGGTGTGTGTTGGAGATCCCACATTGATTAGTGATAAGGCCAAAATAGTGTATATAATTGGGGGCAACCCTTACCTTATAAGCCGATTTTGTAGGGTTGAGTTGTGCCCAAACCCACATTCTAAGAGTTTTCAAAGAGCAACATTCCTTTGGTGTTGGCTTGTGCCTTCGTAATGATAATGGACAATTTGTTAAAGCTAAAACTCTATGGCATTATGGCATTATGGGTCCAACAAAAGTAGAAGCATGGGCTCTCTTGCAAGCACTGAATTGGTTGATAGATCTTGGTCTTCAAAATGTTAAAGTTGAAGTTGATTGCAAGGCAGTGGTAGACAATTTGATGAGTTTTACATCTGGTTATTTTGATCTTCATATCATTATAAATAAATGTAGAAGTTCTCTTACTTATTTTTCAAACTCTTTGGTGAGTTTTTGTTCGAAGGCAAGCTAATAGGGTCGCTCATAAGTTAGCTAGAGCGTCAATATTTTATGCTAGCAGCCAAGTTTTTGAGCAAATTCCAAATTGTATTCATTCTCTTATTTTGAATGAAATGAAGTAATTATCTTTTTGTAAAAAAAAATATAAATTTTAAATATCTATAATAATAAAATTAAATTAAAAAACAAAGTATACTAAATTATAACATCTTATGATAAAAAATACTAAAGTATAACGTCTAAATTTTAAGTATAGTATAAAATCAAATTATTATAACATCTAAATTATATCACAAAAATTGTAAAAACATTAATTTATTTAAAATATTATCATAAAAATATTTTAAATATATGCATAAATTGTATAATAAAGAGCATTAATGTGAGCCATTTAATCCTCTATTAATGTTAAATTTTATTAAATCAAATCAATGAAAATTGTGAAGTTAAAAATTTGATCAACAACTATAAATTCTTCAAGTGAACTTATATAAAAGCAAAGTTCTCAATACATCCATTTAGAGTGAACTCTTTTCTAATGGTTTATCCTGAAGTTTTCTTCGATTTTCCTGTAACTCTTAGTTTGACAATGTTATAAGATGAAAGGGTTGTTGATAAATGCCTTATATGCTTATATATCTTGGCATTTATCTTACATCTTCATGACATGGAACTTTGTTTTCATCACTTTTATGTTAATCTAGCTATTAATTAGGAGTAGGTTTAATGTTTTTAACCTTTTAGAACTTTTATTAGTTTTTTATGTTTAATTGTAGGAAAAGAAGAAGAATTGAAGATTTTGGAAGAATACCATTTGGAGGAACAAGTCAAAACATCTTTGAAAGCATATTTTGAAAGCCAAAAGCCAACATCTTCCTTTTTTCTTGCTGAGGTCGGGCTTGAGAGATTTGAGGCTGGGCCTGAGAATGAAGAAATTTCTCTTTGCTTGCTGTCAACCTGAGGCTAGGCGTGAGAATGCTAAGGCTGGGCGTGAGGACCTTCGAGTTGCACCCCTGATGCCTTTTCTAAAGCTGAGCGTGGGAAAACTTGAGGCTGGGCGTGAGGACTCCTGAGGTGGCATTAATGAGCCTGAAACAAAAGTATAAAATGCCTTAATTAATTTATTTAAGAAAACACGTGAAAGTTGAAAGAAACATAACCGAAATTTCAGGGAATTTTTTTTTAACTTTTTAATTTAATTTTAATTTCGAAAGTTTTGATTTCTTTTAGCAATCATAACGCGTTATTTAATTCAACAAAAAGGTCAAACATAGCTTTAATCGTAAAAGAATAAATAAATTTTTTGAATATTTGGAAATAAAACAATGGAAAATACATATGACTGGAAATGTAAACATGTATATATACATATATGTAACCAAAAGACATAACGTACTCCCAGAGCATAAGTATACAAAGAGACTACATAGTCACATGATGACTGAATATGTACAACAAAATATCTGAGATGCCTAGATCTACTCAACCAAATACATGATAAAACAAAATAAGATCCTAGCTCTCAGAGCAGTCATCGTCTACATCTACCCTATGGAAGACTCAAAATAGAAGCCTAAGTGGGTCGCTGGTCAATGTGGTCCTAGCAGTGAGACTCACGCGAGGAAACCTCAAAAGAATCCCCAAGAGACTCCCTCTCAGAGTCCTCCTCGGGATCCTCCTCCGGATCCTCCTCTGTGTCGGACTCCACTAACCAACCCCCTCCACCGGCTGGAGCCTCCACAACCAACTCTGCCCCTCAGTGGGAACCTCCTCTATGTACGCCTGTACTTCCAATCTGCTTGAGCCATCTCCCAACGCTCAGGATCGCTATGCTCCCCTAGCAGTAACTCTAACTGGGAGGAATGGGGCTCAGTAGGGTTGACCTCGGGGTCTGCTGGATGCGGTACTAGTCCTCTAGATGTCGTAGCAGTCGAAGAGACATAAATAATCTCCATAGGTTCGGCGGGATGATAATAGGGTGGTGTAGGTTGCGTCCACTATGCTAAATACTCATATACAATAGGATAAACTCCGGGCTTGTATTCAGGCGTATGAACCAAGCGAATATAACCTGTGAAATGATCGACGCGTCTAACTAGGTCGGGTTCCCACCTCCCATAGAGGCACTCAACTTCCCATAACTGATGTGGGTCTGGAACCGCCATCTAATCCTAAAAAAAAATAAAACAAGAGGGTAACTCTCTGCTTCGTCAAGCAGTACACACAAAACGACTTTAGAAGTCACAAACATCTATAATCAACCACGTCGATGTGGTTATCTACCGATCACACACGATACTTAACCGTTTTCCTTACTAGAACAATTTACTTATCTTTCACTGGCCAGCTGCCACTGGAACTCCCAGAACTCAGTGGTCTTACACAAATTTTGAGCTAGATGACATATTGGGAGTACACCCATTCTCCACGGTACAATGGCAGGGCTCTCACCAATCGATGATGACTCATAATTTCTGTCGGGATTGCCAAGTCAGCTATGTGACTAGCGTCACAACTCGGCGCCATATATCCCCCAAGGACTGCCTCCTTACGATCATCTCCCAGGTACCAACTGTGGCAATCTAATATTCTGAGGACTGACTCCTCAACACTCTCCTCACAAAGTTGATTTTTGTTTGGTCGCCTGTGGGTTTTTCTGCTGCACATGGTACAGGTGTGGACGAATTGACGCCGAGCTAAAGGTACAATCTCTACACTCACATATGCATATATAAGTAAGGACTTTGCCTTTATCGCTACATCGTAACGATCTCATCACCCCAGGTGATGCGTCATTCGTAATCCGACCTTGGTTCATAGTTAACTCGCAGCCGAAATATCCCACGCGACTTTCTTACATTCTTGAAGTCCCCGAGATCCGCCGTACTCTCGTATCTTCATAGTATGACTCTCAACTCACATAAGTCACAACGCGTCATATGTTTTTATTATGTTTTATGTATATTCCTTACCCTCTCAAGTGTCTTATGATTCTTATAAAAAGATGAGATTTATACTTACCATAAGGTTTCATTTATTAATTTATATTTAATAAACTAAAAGAAAATAAAAAAAAATCTTAGATCATTTAAATGTGCTCACTGTACAAGTTGTATTTATCTTTGAATAGAAATTTTGCTATTAACACTAGAAATCAATTCTAGTCACTACAAGTACTCGCATCGAGTCTTGTAGACATAGCACACCGACAAACAATTTTACCATAAAATTCACACTACAGTCAAGAGACCTATCACCAAAACAGAGAAAATCACACTTTTACTATCAAGCGCTCAAGGTTTTCCTTCCTGAGACTTAAACGTATCAATCAAAATATAGTTATATCATATCCATTATCTCACATAATCAAAATATTAGTATAAGGGTAAAATGACAAAAGTACACATATTGATGATCACATTTAACCATTAAGTCGAATTTCCATTGGCAGTACTTAATGTGAACTCTCACTGAAACAAGCAAATGACCTCGGATTTCAAAATTTTTTATATCAAATCGAAGCTCTTGAAATCTAGTTTATAAAAAGGTGGTTTACTTATAAAAACAACATCTAGAAAATTTTTATAAAAATTTTCTAAGTCAGTAACTCTAAATTTTTAGTGCCCACTGAACATAGCTCAAAGAAATGTAAATTTCTCCCACTTCCTAAAACGAAATTAAATGAAACTTTTATAGATTAAAACTAACACCTTGATATTTCCAAAAAGATATTTCTTGCCTTCAAATTCATTTTCATGTGTTCCCAGTAAAAATATTACTAACAGCTTACAATTTTGACATCGAAACAGTATTTCAGACCATTGTTCTGTTTCTTGTTGAAAAATTAATTTACACATAGGACTTGGTAATTTTTGTAATATACATAGTTAAAAATATTATTTTGTCTAGTTTTCAAAGGTTTAATTAACTTTTAAAAACATTAAGTAGACAGGGAGAATTTTAACAAAAACCAAGCCCTGTTCCAGTGAAACCCCAAAACAGGACAGTCAACTTTCGAGCCATGGATGAACCCCAAGATGAAATAATTTTTCAAAGTTGTCAACATACTTTTTTTTTCAATTTTATGTATATTTTCGTTCAAAACAAATTTCAAGCAAAACCAACGGTTAGATCTTTCAAAAATGGCAAAACAGTGAGGGTTGTTCCATGCTAAACGAAAGAACAGCCTCTGTCCACGAGTTTTCATTAAAACTTTTTAAAGCAAACTTGATCAAAATCCATTTTTGAGAAATAGGTACATGATTTCATTTGTTTCCAAAGCCATTTCCAATCCAATTACAAGGTGAAAATAGAATTTCTCCTCACATGCAAAAGCTCATCACCACTGCCAAAGAAATTTAACACCACTCATCCAATTTCAATTCTAACAAACAAATCAAACACATCTCAATTTTCAGCAATGGAGGCATACATGCATATTATGGTTACGGCCCCCAGCCCCTAACCATATTCTCAACAAGAAAATAAAACCAAGAGTCCACAAGAGAGTTCCCTCACCTTGGTTCTTGGTTTCTAGCCAAGAGAAAGGAAGAAGAGATGAAGAGGAGACTAGGTAGGGAAGATGTGGAGTGTATGCAAGACTTCAAGCTTCCAAAAAAAAAACTTCCCTTTTCTCTTGTTGGTGCCTTGGTCAGCAGGTGCAAGGAAGAGAGATGAGAGAATTTGTGTGTGATTTTGTTTGTTAAGAGAATTAGTGAGTGAGTGTGTGAGAGTGAGAGTGGCCGTGAGGTTTTGGTAGGGTTTAGGGTGATGAGTTGTTAGTTTAGGCTAGGTGTCAAGCTCTTATAGCTCAAGGTGTCAAGATCTTATGGCTCAAGGTGTCAAGATCTTATAGCTCAATAAATTTGGTTACTCAGTTTAATTTACACAGTGTAATTTTTATACTGTGTAATAATAAAGAGGTGTGTTTTAAAATTTTAAAACTTAACTCCAAATATCTAATTAATTTTATAAGAGATAACTTGGTGTGCAAGTTACTATAATTTAATATAATTAAACTACTTAAAACCAAATTTGTACACAATTAATTATTGCATAATAGATATTTTAAATATTTTACTACTAGTAATTAATCTCAGCTCAATTAATTACTAGCAGGCATATCAGATAAGCATTCACAAACAATATATGTACTTGATCATTACGTACATATTACACTACACAAATAAATAAATAAGTACACAACATAGACACTTCAATCATACAGAATTTTATAACAACTTACAAACAAAACACAGGAAAGTAACTACAGAGAAATATATAAATATATACATATTTATAAATATGTACGTATATACTTATATAACTGAGTTGAAATTTTTAGGGTGTTACACTGGGAAGCTCTCACTTGTTCTCCATGGTTTCCCTACCAAGTCTCATCATTTTGTGCATCCTTTTCTCTTCTTTTTCTTCTTCTTGTAGCTAGGTAGTTAGGTTCACCCGTGTTGGGGTTGATGTAACTGAACCCATCTTCATGTATGCATTGTAGTTATTAATCTATGTTTATTGTTCATTATTAAGTGTTCTCTTCTGTTCTTAATGCTTGCCTTGGCTTGATCACCCTTTACTTGATTTTTGTGGTTTGAATCCGATTAGAAAATGTTTTTAAACCTAGAAATGGAGAAGAACACCTAATGGGTTTTGTTGCTAGGAATAGATCAAAGCTTATTAGTCATCTTTTAACTCTTGTTCTTAAAGCAAGTTGTAACACTATGATTTTTCGTAACGTATGTTAAGTGGTTGATTAACATCGCAAGAGGAAACTAAATTTAAATTCATGATATGTATAAAAGAATTTAATAAACAGATTATTTTGTTATGTGTTATAGTGTTGTTGATAATTATCATGTATGGTTGAACTTAGAGGGTAACGTTGTTGTTAGAACTTTTACGTGAATTCCGTAAGTTGTAAAAAAAATAATAATAAGAGAAGGGGCTGCCTTTAGATGAAAATAGGTGTCAATAGTAAAATTGAAAATTTTTCCCAATTTCAACGTTGAAATGTTCTTGATTCTTCTAATTTCTTCAATTTTCCTCCTTTCTCCGGAAAGCTCTCGTTCTCTCTTTTTCTCACGGACACAACATCACCCAAAACCAAATTTTCTCTTCTCTCTCCTTCCTTCTCCCCTCAGCTGAACAACACACACAGCCACACTTCCATTGAAACTTCATTTCAAGCTCTTGGATGCACCACCTAGAGGCCACAAATCAAGAAGCTTGTTTGGAGACTCTTCACCCTCTCCTCTTCCTCTTTCACGTGAGCTGCCTAGTGTGGTAAGGGAAGCTTCCTTATAGCCTTTATTTTCAGTTTAAGTGTGGTTGAGAGTTAGGGGACTCAACCATACACAGCATGAATGCCTCTCATCTGGACTGTTGTGTGTGTTTTGTTTGAATGCTTGAATATAAAAAGTTGATGAAATGGGTTGACACCCTTTGGCAGTGGCTGTGTGAGATTTTTATATACTGTCTTTGGATTGTTTTAATCTTTGAAATTGATTGGGAAAGCTCCTAAAACAAAGGAGACCATGTCCAAATTTTCTTGAAATTATTTGGTGAGCTTTGCATGTGAAAATCAAACCACAAAAAACAAAGTGGCAGTGGCTGTTTGGTTCGTCCAGCTCTGGACAGTCCCCACGATTTTGTGATTTTTGGAAGATCTAACCGTTGGTTTTATACGAAATTTGTTTTGAATGAAAATAGACACGAAATGAAGCAACTTTCATTTTGACACCTTGGAGATAAAATTTCATCTTGGGGTTTATCCATGGCTCTCAAAATGGTTGTTCTGTTTTCGAGTTTCCCCTGGAACATGTCTCGGTTTTTCTCAAATTCCTACTTGTGTACTTAATGTTTCTTTTTCGTTTTTACACCATTAAAAACTATACAAAACAAGGTTTTTAACCATATAAATTACAAAAATTATAATGTCCAATTTCTAAATTAACCTTTTGAGAAGAAACAGGGCAAGGGTTTTGGGCTCTGTTTTGAGTCTGAAACTTAGGATGTTAGAAATAAATTTACTGGGAACAGTAGGGAAAGAATTTGGGGGTAAGGATTAACTTTTTAGAAATATTAAGATGTTACCTTTTTACTGTAAAAAGTCCAGCTCTAAACAAGTTTGGAAAGTGGGAGAAATTTACATTTCTTTGAGTTATGTTTAGTGAGCACTCAAAAATTCAGGACTGCTGACTTTGGAAATTTTTATAAATTTTTCTAGATGTTGATTTTATAAGTGAGATACCTTTATGTAAAATATATTTCAAGAGCTTCGATTTGATATAAAAAGTTTTTAATTCCGAGATCATTTGATACAATCAGTGAGAGCTCACATTCAGTACTGTCAATGAGAAATCGACCTTATTTGGTCAATATGATATCAATTTTGGAATGGTGATGTTTGTTTATTGAGGTGTGAATTTTGTAAGTAAGTCTATTCTATGAGAAAATGACTTTGTTGTTGAGATTATTATATTGTTGATTGAGGTGCTTAAAATTTTGTTGAGAACATTATTTATTATTGAGGTGTATGTGTATTTGAAATTGAATGTTGATAAGATGATGATATATGTGAACTATGTATTGGAACCATTCCTATATGTTAAAGAGGAGTTAGCTATGTACTTTGGGAAGATTTTTATAGAAAAGAAAATTGGTATACTTGGAAGGGTGAGTTTCACGCCAGAACTCCGGCCCACTAAAGCGACCCGGGGGTCTCGCCTAGTGGGATATCTTTACAAGTATCACCCCTATGTTTTGACTCCGAATGGCGTGTTGGAGTGTTGAGAACTACTTTTCAAGATGTTTAGTGACTCTTTTAGTGTATAGGGGATGGGTTGTTGTCGTGGTTGAGATTTGTTGATGTTGTTGAGATGTATTTGGATCCTTAAGTCAGGCCATTGGTAATGGCGGGTATGGAGGTGCCGTATATAAGATTGTAAAGGATTCCAAATATGTTTTGATGCTGGAATACAGGGTGTGCATAGTTGATGCACAGAAATATTCCAAATGTTGTTGTGCACAATGGTGCACAGACATATGAGTAGGCACGTAAGTTGAGGGTGCCAGTTGGGCTCTCAACCTAGTGCTGGGGATTTTCGTGGTGGCTAACGGTGAGCCTATAGAATAGATGAGTGGGCGAATCCCTATAGATGTATGGTCTTGCAAACCTACAGAGGTAAGCCACTATAGCACTTGTCTATTTTCGATAAAATCACACTTTCCCCGTAGGGTAGCTCAGGGGACTCCCTGTATGGTTAGTAGACACTGACTATGGTGGGGGAGGTGGCCTATGAGGACCGCTCATATGGTGTCGAAACTCCATGGAGTAGAGTCAGTCTTGTCGACTAAGATTGTCTAGTGGTCATGAGTTGTCGCCAGGCAGCCAAGGACTTGGGCCTTGGACCTGGAGGGTTCCTGGGGCGATCAGTTGAGGGTTAGGGCCCAACCCAATAGGCTGGCGACCAGGGGTGTTACATAAAAGGGTGTTGTGATGGTTATGGCTCATGATGATGAGCGGTGATGGTTTATGTTGTATGAACTATTTGAGATGGTTGAACTATGATATTGTTGTTTATTGATGAATTGAGTTATGAGTTTATGAACTAAGTTTTGTATAACGGTTTCAGTTATATGTATAGTTTTGTTTGGTAAGCTTACCCTTGCATTGTTTGCATGTGTGGTTTGTGCCTGTGATGATCTTGGACATCGTGTTCGAGGGAGCAGATGGTTTTTAGGTGGATCTTTCTCTTGGAGATTTTGTGGATAGAGCATATGAGGGATTGAAGACATTATCATTTCTTTCTCTTTCTTTGTTTGGTCTTATGTATAAAATGAGCCAGTTAGGGATATTGTGTATTTATCATGTGAAAAGATGTATGTACATGTAGTTTTATTTAGTTAAGTTTTAAATTTTATCTGTTGGTTTTGGGAATTGCGGAAAAAGGAAAGGAAGAAAAAAAAATATCCAGTATTTTATCAACAAACTAATAAGAGAGTTTTTAAAATTTAATGAAATAAAATCTTTAGTATAATAGATCTGTAACGAAGATGGGTCGTTACACAAGTTACTTGGCTAAGCTATGCAAGGGATTGATAGTTTGGTTAAGGAACTTAGGCTCTTTCCATCCAAGGAATTGGGGTTTGAGTATTTTGTGAGTTGATGATAATAAATGAACCTTAAACTAGATGAGTGACCTTTGTAGGCATGAGGAGATGGTTTGGTGAAGTCAATCCCAACACTTTTATGCATTGTTGTTTTATCCTTTTTTATCGTATTCCAAGTGTTCGTAAAAATTCCCCAAAAAGATTTCCTGTTACTTTACTCTTTAGTTTTATGTTTATTTAAGTTCTTGCTATTTACATTATTGCATTCCAATTAAAATAATTGTTTTTGATAGCCATAGTTAGTGAATGTTGCTATTTTGCCAAATATTGAACAAGTCCCTGTGGATACGATACTTGGACTTATCAAGATATTACTTGTACGACTTGGTTCACTTGCCAAGGAGCTATCAGTTGTTGCTTGGAAGAATAAAATGAAGACGAAGTAGTTAATTTAGATTGATAGAACATATAGTTAGTTAGAGGGGGATTAATTGGATAAATAAATAGTGAGAATAAAGTGACTGACAGGAAAATAAAGTTTGAGTATTCTTATTATGTGTTCAGAGTTCTCTGATTGTTATATATATAGGGTTTAAGCTAGCTGAACAAACTTAAAACTAACTCATAGTTATAGTTAACTAACTGTCATTCTAACAAAATATTAATTAACTGCCTGAATTAGTGTTCATAACAAAGGCGACAAACTATACATACTGTAAAGAATAATTCAATTAGATCACAAGGGATTTATCCTTTAACACACACTATCAAAATTACAGGATGAATCCCTCTAACTTGATTTCCCCGATCAACTCCCCTTAAGTCTTAACTAACTAAGTAATGGACTAACAGTTATCATTATTCTTCCCTAAACATTTAATTATACAACACTTTATCAATATCTGCATGGGGGTAACGATTCCTATCTTTATACTACATATTCTTGAAACTAGCCATTTGTATGCTTGTGTGTTCACATACTCGGGTATGTGACAGGGTCATGGATCTAGGTGGTGGAAGAAGTTATCTGTTGTGCATAGTTTGATTTTAATGTGAATTTCTATCATAGTAAGTGCTAATAATAGCTTATCTAACTAATGAGGTCGGCTACATGAATTGCACGACATTATTGAGCTCAGTTCAAGACTCAATTCTTAAGAATACTATTCACCATGAAATCTCTCTTGACAATTTCTAGTAAGTGTAAGATAGTATATGTCATCATATTAAATGCCTATATGTAAGATTTTAACAATGTCATTCTGCGTTATTCCTTTCTTCTTGTTGGTCATGCATAAATTTTGGCCACCTAATAAAAAAACCATATCAAAATCATATAGAGGAAAGCAAACAGAACATTCAAATGATTTCCAAAGAATTTCAAAAGGCCTGAACTCTCCCAAAATTATCTAAATTCCCTCTCAAATGACAAGATAAAATCTCCCTCTCAACACCTTTTCTTATGTATAGGCAACATGCTTTGTTTCTCTAATTATCTTAGCAGCCACAACTAGCTATCTAACTCTCTAATATTCTACTATGTAACTAACTATGGGCTTACCTATCAATACTCTCCCCTAAAGTTTCACCTTGTCCTCAAGGTGAACCTTTTGTAGTTGTTGAAAATAAGGAAGAGTTCTACACTATCCACTGCTCTTTGATCACTACACTGTTGCCAATAGGTGCCTCATTACTATCTTGAAGAATGTACAAAGAATAACGAATGAGAGCTTTGTAAGAATTAATATCTGAGGTAGATGATGATCTGTTAATTCTTTGAACTCTAGTATTTATATATAGCTCAAGATGTTTTTCTAGCCATTAGATATGAAGTTTATTCTTCTTCAGAAAGTTAATGTTGAATCATGCATTTAATGCATAAATACATTGCTACTGATCTACATCCAGAAAAGCTCTTTTATCTTCCAATCTAGTAGTTACTTCCTATCACTTGTTAATTCTGCGTTTAACATCCTATCACTTATTCTAAAGGTCTATCCCGTCACATTTCCTTTCAGGATAAGAACATAATCTCCAAGGAGAATATTTTTTTATAGCATTTGACCTTCTTATTTAGCATTGTTGAAAAGCTTAAAACTAACCAATAGTTATAGTAAGCTAACTGTCATTTTAACAAAGTATTATTAATTATTAATTGATTGACATGAAAATAAAGTTTGAGTATTCTTATTATGTTTTTAGAGTTCTCAAATTGTTATATATACAGGGTTTAAGCTAGTTGAACAAGCTTAAAACTAACTCATAATTACAATTAACTAACTGTCATTCTAACAGAATATTAATTAATCAACTGAATTAGTGTTCATAACATAGGTGACAAACTATACATACTATAAAGAATAATTCAATTATATCACAAGGGATTTCTCCTTTGACACACTATCAAAATTACATAATGAATCCCTCTAACCAGATTTCCCTAATCAACTCCTCTTGAGTCTTAACAAGCTAAGTAATGGACCAACAGTTATCATTATATTGTCCTAAACATTTAATTATATTGTGAGATAACTTTAATTGCATAATTTCAAGTTTTCTTATTATGAAACACAACACAAGACAATGTAAGAGAATATTACAATATTACCATTAATGCTCCAAGTTTCTTCTACTATTAATGAAAAGTGCTGAGAAGTTGAAAACAAAATACATAACCAAAAACCTAAACAAACAAAGTTCAGCCCTAAGTCTTCAACCTAGCTAGTTAACTACTACCATTAATGAAAAGCACTGAGAAGTTAAAAGCAAACTACAAAACCAAAATCGTAAAGAAACATGACTCGAGACCTAGCTAGTTGCCTCCACTGTCCACCTCAGCCTAACATTTGTTATTTCTTCTTGGTTTCCTTGCTGATTAATGCCCTTCACACCACAAAGAGTGCTCATGCAACAGATGCAAATCTCATGCAGCAACATTTCCAACTCTCTCCGGCCAACTTATTTTGGACTATTGGATCTTTATATACGAATAAGATTAAAAGTTATAAAATTATATTAAAAGGCAATGTTAAATTGCTACTGGATTACGTTCGTTCCAAACTAGTTTCAAATTATTATTATTGTTGTTGTTGTTGTTGTTATTATTATTATTATTATTATTATTATTATTATTATTATTATTATTATTATTATTATTATTATTATTATTATTATTATTATTATTATAACAATAACAACAACAATAACAATAACAATAATAAGAATAATAAAAACAATAACAACAACAACAAAACAATAACAATAAAAATAAGAATAATAAGAATAACAATAAGAATAACAACAACAATAACAATAACAATAACAATATATGCAATCACAGAAGGCTCGTATCTAATGAAATTGACCACTGCAGAAATAGAAGAAAAATAAGATTAGTTCAAGGAGAAAACCAATTAAACTGAATTTAATTACAATGACCATCTTGAGACTCAATAATTGCTCCATTTATGAACACGGGACATTTAACATTTAGTTTTTTAAAGAGACGATGGTAGTGGAAGTTTAGGAAATCAAAGGGAGTGACAGAAAACATCTTCCACCCGAGTGTATTGACAATCATAAGCTCCATATCAATAATTTCTCATGTTTCCAAACTGATGTTGGTGTTCTTTGCAACCAAAAAAAAAACATAATATTAAATTGAAATTTGATGTAGGGAACTTAAATTCTCATTCTAAAGTGTGTTAAGCTCATAACTTTATCCTAGGTAGTTGGAACAAGAAATCATCTTACCTCGTCTTGGAGGAAAGAACAAGGCAAGTTATTGCAACCAATATAGTTTTGTGTTCTCTAGATTTCCCCAAAATCTAGCACAAACAAAAAGAGAGAGAAGATTAACAAATTTCAAAATATCTAAAAAGAAAAGAAAGAGACATATATTATAGGTAATCTCTGCATATTTAGTGAGTGGGTGTGTGTTTTTCATCTTGCTCCAACAATATATTACTGTTATTACCTCCTTCAGTTTTTTTCCTTCCTTTTTATCTTTCTTACTCAAGACAAAGTGATCAAAATAGGACATGGCTTGATAGGCAATAAACCAGTCAAAAGGTTAGTTATTTTCACGTTCATAGTTACGATAGATCTGTGTGTACAGAACAAATAAACATTAATTTCATCCATAGTTATAAGGAAAAATTCATGCAAGCATTTCACTTACAGTCACAATGGTTGTGATAGCCAACCGTCACTTCTCTGCTCTTCTAGGTTTGCCATAATGGTAGTACTCCTTCATAATCACGGTGTAGTCCTTCACAATCATGGTATGTTCGCACTCAATCACAATACAATCATTCACCCCATACAGGTTAAGATGAGTGTAATGTACAACCATCTTCTGAAAAAACTTTTGGATGTGTGGTTGGTTACCTGGTTTGTTTTGGAGTGCCCTATTCTATTGATATATAGGAAAGGGAGCACGGATGCAGGTCTCTCATGTAGCGGCGTCTCCGACTCTCTCCAGCCAGCTAATTTGAGACCCTTGGATCTTCATATACAAATAGCATTAAAAGTTATAAAATTATAATAAAAGGCAATGTTAAATGGCTACTAGATTAC